>CAMTDV010000007.1:48917680-49509333 GCA_947069175.1 Scalesia atractyloides | reverse complement strand
CACTCCACCACTTGATTCTTTTGTGTAATCAATGAATCAAATAAACCTTAAGTTTCACCCGTGAATCTATCTGTTGGCACCAAGAACTGAAACCAATAATCGGCTTTCAACTATCCAGAGACTTTTGAGTGATCGTGAGTTACTGAATATAACCGATATATCCATTACAACCCACGTTCTAATCAATTCAGTCTTCAATTGCCTAGATTCATATGATTTTTGGGAGTTGAAAACCGAAATCATTTACTTCCAATTTACACTGATAATATCATCACCTCATAACTCAGAAACACTCGCAGCACCTTCAATTTCATTTTCACTCTAACTTCTGTTCGTCGGAAACGTTATCTGCTATCGCCGGACTTTCGCCGGAAAACCGGGACATACATCAAATCGGTAAATTTCTCGATTCTTTCATTCTCAATCCATTGTTAGACTTTCACTAACTTAAATCCTTCAACCAGAATCGGTCCCAGACGACGTTACCGGATATTCTACACTCGCCAAAAAATCTCTGTACATTTCCGAAAACACGCTATCTAAACCCTCTGATAATCCTTGTTTAGTAACTTAATTTCGCAACTAATTGATCAAAACTGTAAATTGATCCGGTCAGACGGAATTCACAAAACAGAGCCGACGACCTTTGCCGGAGTTCTGAGAAAAACATCTTTTCAGGTACATTCATTTCCAAAACCTTCTTTATCCATTACATTTCAATCATTTATATGTCCGACGAATGATTTAATCAAGAACTGTCGAATATCGGTTGTCTGTGTCTTTGAACAAAGAAGATGAAGTCGAACATTATGTATAAGTTTAATTAAAACAAGATATTAAACCGGGTTAGACACACTCCAGCGGTGGACTGTGTGCAAACACATAGCGCACTTCACGAGTTCGAATCTTACAAACGCACCGGCTTTCCGAATTAAAACCAAATTTTTTAAACTGAATCAGAGTAGGTCCCAGGATGTTTTTCAGATTAATATAAACTGTAAGTTTAACAGATAAGACACACAGCCCAACTGGTTGGGCTGTGCGCTTACAAACCGAAGGACCCGAGTTCGATCCGGCTCCCTGCAAACCGGTTCAACCATTTAAATTCTTTTAATATAAAACCAAATAAATTAAACATTTAATTAGTATATATATATAATTAAAATATAGAATATTTCGGGTTAGACACGTAGCTCAGTTGGTAGAGCTGCGTGCACGCGTACGAGAGGTCTCGGGTTCGAGCCTCACCCAGCGCACACATAAGTCACTGTCCGACCGGTCAACGGTCAACAAAAAGTCAACATTTTTTTTATATTTTTATTTATTTATTTAATTTAAAAATCAATTAAAAATACTTAAAAATAATATTTTTTAAAGTTAAAAAATGACCTTAAACTCACAAAAATAAATCTAAAAATCCTATTAAAATTGTTAATAAATCCACTTATTTACCGTACCATTTCGTTATTATTTTAGGATAGTCTTTCCTAATCGATCAAATCCCAAAACTCGTGCGCATTCAACATCATCAACCAAACGCACCCAATGTGAGTGAATCTCTACAAATTCCCCGTTTTAATCACATTTTGGGGTGTATCATGTGTCGCATATTATTTATTACATTTAAACACTTGTGCATCCATCATATCCATGATCAAATGTGTATCCAATATGTATCAATTATTTGTGTGGTTAATGTTTAGATTAAATTTATTATTTTCAGTACACACATTATCACAGGCTCGTCTGTTCCCCATTACCTATGAGCGGAACTGTTCCCCATTACCTATGAGCGGAACGTGGCGTTGCCAACATATGATCGGCTCCGTTTGATTGAGCCTTGATCACAAATACATCATCATAGGCTCGTCCGTTCCCCATTACCTATGAGCGGAACGTGACGTTGCCAACATATACATTATCATTCATGTCATATACTCATGCAAGGTGGTTTGTTATTGTTTGATTATATACGTTTGCTCACATATGATTATTGCACAATTTTTCCATATTATACAATAAGAAATCAATATCAAATGTTTTTAACAAGGTTCACTCGCCAACTTTTGTTGACCCAAAATCCCCCATTTTTACACATGATACAGGTGATCCAGTTGCAGCAAGAAACATATAGGACGGCCTAGAAGAATAAATCAGTTTAGGCTTTGGATTGTTTACTTAGTTACTTTTTCCTTGTAATTGTATGAACTTGTTTGGAATATTGAAGTTGTAATTTGAATTTAATAAATATGAAACATTTTAGTAAACATCATGAGCTTTGGTGATAACCCAATTATGCCCCGACTCTTATTCTGCTGCGAGTCGGGGTGTGACAGATTGGTATCAGAGCCATGACTATAGGGATATAGGATAGGTTATTAGACCCTTAGAGCCTATACTATAGTTGATTAGAATTATTTAAATTGTTTATGTGTTACATACAAAATTCATGATGTTTATATGCTTTATGTTTATTGTTACATTCAATGTTATGCAAGCATGTTCATAAGTACATATTACTATACAATGCTCATCATGAATCATATCCTCATAACATATCATATCTATGAGAGCACACACCACACAATTTCCATGATTTTTGCAACGATTTTTGTATTTTTTTTCAAATCACATCAAAGTGAGTTCTCATGACGGGCATGTAGTAACTGGAAGGGTACAAGTACCGGTAGTCGGAACGTCCTGTCTAGGCTTGGCATTCGTATAAATCCAAAATAAAGGACCAGTTTGCCTACCTTGGGACTAACGATGAGAGTACGAAGGACCTATTAGGCCAAAGCATGCTATACCAAACGTCGTGTGAGCTAACCCCACTTTGAGTTGTCATTGTGTCTACACCTGGACACCCTCCTACCATACATCTCGCAAACATATTTCATGGTTTTCATTCGGGTGATGCGAGTGTTAAACCGCCGACACCAATGTGAATCCTACTAAGCCAATAGTCATGGGGGCCCACATGACTATACAGGCGATGGTATGGGGGACATTGGAGGCCCAAACATGAGCAAACCCAAGACATCCTATGGATGTAGTTGCATTATTGACGATTATGTTATTTTTTAACGACACATAACATCTAAAAAGACTCCTTAAACTCACAATCTTCTTATGTATGTTCCTGTAGATGTCGGCTAGGCAGCAACGTGGGGGTAGAAGGTCAGGAAGGTCAAACGAACGCTTGGCCACCCAAATCGCAAAACAAATGGCCGCGGTGCTTCCTGACATCGTAATTCAAGTCCAACAAGCTCTCGCCGCAAATCCCATCAACCCTCCCCATCAAGAAAACCAGAACGTCGACAACCCTCCCTCCAAAAAGTGCTCTTACAAACACTTCAAGTCTTGCGATCCCCCGAAATATGAAGGGACCGAAGGTGTCACTGCTCTCCTCAACTGGTTTGAGGAAATGGAAAACACCTTCCTCAATTGTGATTGTCCCGAGGATCGCAAGGTACGTTACGCAACCGGGAGACTATTTGGAGTAGCTCTTACCTGGTGGAATACAGAAAAAGGTAAGAGAGGAATCGAAGATGCAATGGCCTTAACATGGGAGGAGTTAAGGGAAATCATGACGAGACGCTTCTGTCCAAGAAGCGAGATCAAAAAGTTAGAGGATGAATTCCACTCGTTAAAGCAAAAGGAAGGAGATCATACTTCCTACAATAAAAGGTTTCTAGAGTTGAACCAAATGATCCCCAACTTGTTCACCCCAGTATACCGCTTAGTCGAACACTATATTCGAGGCCTCCCCTCGAAAATTCAAGACTCAGTTCTAAGCACTTCGCCTGCAACACTTGAAGCTGCTATGGAACTAGCTACCGAGCTTACCGAGAATCGCATTCGAAACGGCAAATTTAAGGATGAGAAAAAGAAAGCCCCCATTGAGGGCCAAACTTCAAACCATTCCACCTCCTCCTCAAAGTTTGCTAGTAAGAGGAAATGAAACGACAGAAACTTTGCTGTCACACAAACAAACTTCCCTATCACTGCTGCACCCATCACCCAAGTTGCCCCCTCAACTGCACCATATAAAAAGCCATACTCCGGCCCATACCCAAAATGCAACCGTTTCCAATACCATCACTTTCCTGATCATCCCTGCCAACATTGCACCGGCTGTGGCCGCGCAGGTCACACCATCCAAACCTGTCACGCACTTCAGCGAACGAACCGCAATCAACCCTCAACCCAAACCCACCATCAGATAGTGGGTCAAGCCCAACAACCTTTACCCCTACCATCTGCCCAACATGTAGCCCAATCCTACTACCAACCCAACTATCCCATGATGCAACCTATGCGGGCTTGTTACAACTGTGGAGACCCGAGCCACTTCAGGAACACCTGTCCACGCTTGGTGAACATCATCCATGCCTAAGCTCAAGCTAATCAAGTAAACCAGGCTAACCATGCTCCTCCACCTGCAAGCGGAAGAGCTTTCAACATCAATGCCAATCAAGCTAGGGCTGACAACAATGTGGTTAACAGTACGTTTCTCATCAATGGTAGTTATGCATCCATGTTATTTGATACTGGCGCGGATAAGAGCTTTGTGTCCTTAGAATTTGAACCCATCCTCAACCAAACTCGTGATAAACTCATGGAATCCATAACGGTAGAAGTTGCTGACGGAAAACCGGTCTCATTAAACTCTATTATACGCAATTGTTCTCTCACCCTAAACGATCACGATTTTCCAGTTGACCTCATTCCTATGAAGTTGGGAAGTCTCGACATTATAATTGGTATGGACTGGCTCAGCCAACATCATGCTGAAGTTGTATGCCGCGAAAAGTTTATTCGCATCCCTCTTACAAACGGACAGACTCTACGAATCTTTGGAGAAACCCCTTCGAAAGGACTCAAATTAATGTCCTGTCGGGCCCGAAAATATCTCCGCAAGAATTATGTCGCATTCCTAACTCATGTCGTCAAAAAGGGAACCAAGGAGAAGAAACTTGAAGACATCCCAGTAGTAAAAGATTTCCCGCAAGTTTTTCCTGACGACATTTCAGGACTTCCTCCCGTGAGAGAAGTCGAATTCCGCATTGATCTTATACATGGAGCTACACCAGTTGCAAAATCTCCTTATAGGTTAGCCCATCCGAAATGCAAGAGCTGGCCAGTCAACTGCAAGAGCTGACTGACAAAGGATTCATACGTCCTAGATCATCGCCTTGGGGTGCACCTGTCCTTTTTGTGAAGAAGAAAGATGGAACGTTTCGCACGTGTATCGACTACAGAGAACTCAACAAGTTAACGGTCAAGAACCGCTACCCATTACCTCGCATCGATGATCTTCTAGACCAACTTCAAGGCGCCATTTGTTTTTCAAAAATCGACCTTCGTTCTGGTTATCATCAACTTAGAGTACATGAAGAAGACGTCCCAAAGACCGCCTTCCGAACTCGTTATGGTCATTACGAATTCATGGTCATGCCATTTGGTTTAACCAACGCTCCAACAGTATTTATGGATTTAATGAATAGGGTATGCAAACCCTACCTCGACCGCTTTGTCATTGTTTTCATCGACGACATCCTCATCTACTCAAAGTCTAAGTCTGATCATGAACGACACCTTCGACTCATCCTTACACTCATAAGGACAGAAAAGCTGTACGCTAAGTTCTCGAAATGTGAATTCTGGTTAAGGGAAGTACAATTCCTTGGACACGTCGTCAATGACAAGGGAATTCATGTTGATCCCTCAAAAATCAAGGCAGTACAAGAATGGCAAGCGCCACGTACACCTACCGAAGTAAGATCATTTCTTGGTTTGGCTGGTTATTATCGCCGTTTCATTGCAAATTTCTCCCGTATTGCTGTACCACTCACGGCTTTAACTCATAAAGGAAAACCCTTCATATGGGGACCTAAACAAGAAGAAGCCTTCCAAACCCTTAAGCAAAAACTCTGTGATGCACCTATCCTCACACTTCCTAAAGGTTGTGATGACTTCGTGGTTTATTGCAACGCGTCAGGGCAGGGACTAGGCTGTGTACTGATGCAAAGAGGAAAAGTGATAGCTTATGCTTCTAGACAACTCAAAATTCATGAGAAGAACTACACCACCCACGACCTGGAACTTGGAGCCATTGTGTTCGCTCTTAAGATATGGAGACATTACCTCTACGGTACTAAGTGTGAAATATACACTGACCACAAGAGCCTCCAACATATCTTCAACCAAAAGGAGTTAAACATGAGGCAACGAAGATGGGTCGAACTTCTTAATGACTACGACTGTGAAATTCGGTATCATCCTGGCAAGGCAAACGTGGTGGCCGATGCGCTCAGTCGAAAGGGTTATGCGAACTCCATTCGTCTTCTGTGTTCGCAAATCATAACCGACATCAAAGATCAAATCCGAGAAGCCCAGCATGTTTCTGTAACAGAAAACGACGTACGCAATGAGCTGTCTCATGGAGCAGAACTTAAAATCGAAACCAAATCCGACGGTATTCTGTACTATCTAGATCGCATATGGATTCCCGATCACAATAACCTTCGTGATTTCCTTATGAATGAGGCGCACAAAACACGGTGCTTTGTACACCCAGGAGCCGACAAGATGTATCAAGACCTTCGATACACCTACTTGTGGCCTGGCATGAAGAAGGATATCCCTGTTTTCGTTTCCAAGTGCCTTACATGTTCCAAAGTAAAAGCTGAACATCAAAGACCCTCAGGACTTCTAGTCCAACCCGAAATACCTGTATGGAAGTGGGAAAACGTAACTATGGATTTCATTACTGGGTTACCTCGCACCTCCAGTGGGTATGACACTATATGGGTAATCATTGATCGTCTTACAAAATCAGCTCATTTCATTCCGATTCGCGAGGACTTCAAGAACGAGAAGTTAGCTCGTATCTACATCAGCGAGATCGTAAGCCGTCATGGTGTACCTTTAAGCATCATTTCAGACCGTGATGGTCGTTTCACTTCACGAACATGGCAAGCCGTACAAGCCGCTTCGGGTACACGATTAGACCTCAGTACCGCTTATCAACCTCAAACTGATGGACAATCTGAACGCACCATCCAAACTCTTGAAGATATGCTTCGAGCATGTGTCATAGACTTCAAAGGGAATTGGAACGCTCATCTACCATTAGTTGAATTTTCCTACAACAATAGTTACCACTCAAGTATCGGCATGGCTCCTTTCGAAGCGTTATATGGCCGTAAGTGTCGATCTCCAATATGTTGGCACGAAATTGGAGAAGCTCAAATCACCGGTCCAGAGTTGATTCAAGAAACAACAGACAAGATCCATCAAATTCGAAACGATCTTCTAGCGGCACAAAGTCGTCAAAAGAGTTATGCAGACAAACGACGAAAGCCCTTGGAGTTTAACATTGGTGATCATGTACTTTTAAAAGTATCACCGTGGAAGGGAGTAGTTCGTTTTGGCCAGAAGGGCAAGCTAGCACCACGCTACGTAGGACCTTTCAAGATACTCGAAAGAGTAGGACCTGTAGCATACAAGCTTGACCTACCAGAAGAACTCAACAGAATTCACCCCACGTTCCACGTATCAAACTTAAAGAAGTGCCTCGCTGATGAAAACCTCCATATTTCCCTAGAAGATATTCAGATCGATGAATCTATGCACTTCATTGAAAGACCAGTAGAGATCATGGACTTCGGAGAAAAACGTTTAAGACGGAGTCGTATTCCAATTGTTAGGGTACGCTAGGAGTCGAAACGAGGACCTGAGTTTACTTGGGAACGTGAAGACTCAATGCGCGAAAAATACCCGCATCTTTTTCCTGTTACCACTACTACTTAAATTTCGGGACGAAATTTTCCTAAAAGTAGGGGATACTGTAACATCCGTCGAAAAACGGGTTCTTCAAAACCCGCTTCGTTTATTAATCGAATAGTCAGTTTCAAATTTTCGTTGCTTATTTAATGCTCTTTTTAATTTTAAACAATACATAATTAATAAATATATTAGAATTTATAAACTATAGTTAATAAACAATAAAAACGGTTGAAGAAAAAAATAAATGTCGCTGCCAGGTTTCGAACCCGGGTCAGCCGGCTCATTTAACGCACAAACACTTCACCATTCCGCCACTTGATTCTTTTGTGTAATCAATGAATCAAATAAACCTTAAGTTTCACCCCTGAATCTATCTGTTGGCGCCAAGAACTGAAACCGATAATCGGCTTTCAACTATCCAGAGACTTTTGAGGGATCGTGAGTTACTGAATAAACCGATAAATCCATTACAACCCACGTTCTAATCAATTCTGTCTTCAATTGCCTCGATTCATATGATTTTTGGGAGTTGAAAACCGAAATCATTTACTTCCAATTTACACTGATAATATCATCGCCTCATAACTCAGAAACACTCGCAGCACCTTCAATTTCATTTTCACTCTAACTTCTGTTCGTCAAAAACGTTATCTGCTATCGCCGGACTTTCGCCAGAAAACCGGGACATATGTCAAATCGGTAAATTTCTCGATTCTTTCATTCTCAATCCATTGTTAGACTTTCACTAACTTAAATCCTTCAACCAGAATCGGTCCCAGAAGACGTTACCGGATATTCTACACTCGCCGGAAAATCTCTGGACATTTCCGAAAACACGCTGTGAATCGGTAGAAACATCTAAACCCTCTAATAATCCTTGTTTAGTAACTTAATTTCGCAACTAATTGATCAAAACTGTAAATTGATCCGATCAGACGGAATTCACAAAACAGAGCCGACGACCTTTGCCGGAGTTCTGAGAAAAACATCTTTTCCGGTACATTCATTTCCAAAACCTTCTTTATCCATTACATTTCAATCATTTATATGTCCGACGAATGATTTAATCAAGAACTGTCGAATATCGGTTGTCTGTGTCTTTGAACGAAGAAGATGAAGTCGAACATTATGTATAAGTTTAATTAAAACAAGATATTAAACCGGGTTAGACACACAGTCCAGCGGTGGACTGTGTGCAAACACATAACGCACGTCACGAGTTCGAATCTTACAAACGCACCGGCTTTCCGAATTAAAACCAAATTTTTTTAAACTGAATCAGAGTAGGTCCCAGGATGTTTTTGAGATTAATATAAACTGTAAGTTTAACAGATAAGACACACAGCCCAACTGGTTGGGCTGTGCGCTTACAAACCGAAGGACCCGAGTTCGATCCGGCTCCCTGCAAACCGGTTCAACCATTTAAATTCTTTTAATATAAAATCAAATAAATTAAACATTTAATTAGTATATATATATATTTAAAACATAGAATATTTCGGGTTAGACACGTAGCTCAGTTGGTAGAGCTGCGTGCACGCGTACGAGAGGTCTCGGGTTCGAGCCTCACCCAGCGCACACATAAGTCACTGTCCGACCGGTCAAGGGTCAACAAAAAGTCAACATTTTTTTATATTTTATTTATTTATTTAATTTAAAAATCATTTAAAAATACTTAAAAATAATATTTTTTAAAGTTAGAAAATGACCTTAAACTCACAAAAATAAATCTAAAAATCCTATTAAAATTGTTAATAAAATCCACTTATTTACCGTACCATTTCGTTATTATTTTAGGATAGTCTTTCCTCATCGATCAAATCCCAAAACTCGTGCGCATTCAACATCATCAACCAAACGCACCCAATGTGAGTGAATCTCTACAAATTCCCCGTTTTAATCACATTTTGGGGTGTATCATGTGTCGCATATTATTTATTACATTTAAACACTTGTGTATCCATCATATCCATGATCAAATGTGGATCCAATATGTATCAATTATTTGTGTGGTTAATGTTTAGATTAAATTTATTATTTTCAGTACACACATTATCACAGGCTCGTCTGTTCCCCATTACCTATGAGCGGAACTGTTCCCCATTACCTATGAGCGGAACGTGGCGTTGCCAACATATGATCGGCTCCGTTTGATTGAGCCTTGATCACACATACATCATAGGCTCGTCCGTTCCCCATTACCTATGAGCGGAACGTGACGTTGCCAACATATACATTATCATTCATGTCATATACTCATGCAAGGTGGTTTGTTATTGTTTGATTATATACATTTGCTCACATATGATTATTGCACAATTTTTCCATATTAAATACAATAAGAAATCAATATCAAATGTTTTTAACAAGGTTCACTCGCCAACTTTTGTTGACCCAAAATCCCCCATTTTTACACATGATACAGGTGATCCAGTTGCAGCAAGAAACATATAGGACGGCCTAGAAGAATAAATCAGTTTAGGCTTTGGATTGTTTACTTAGTTACTTTTTCCTTGTAATTGTATGAACTTGTTTGGAATATTGAAGTTGTAATTTGAATTTAATAAATATGAAACATTTTAGTAAACATCATGAGCTTTGGTGATAACCCAATTATGTCCCGACTCTTATTCCGCTGCGGGTCGGGGTGTGACAGTAAACACTTAGATTTTGTACTTCATTTCTCTTCCTGTTTCACTTGTTTAACTTTCCATTATTCTCTAGGGAAAGGTGAGACACCTTTTGTCCCTTCGTTTACTCCGGCTGCGCCAATCGAGATATCCATGCCACCACCCATTTTCTAGACGACACAAGCATCTGTTGTTAAGGTGTTGAGACCAGTGCCGGGTGGCGAGGGGCAGTTGGCGCGAAAGGCGCTGTACGGGTGGAGGAGGGGTGGAAGCTTGTGGTGAAGGTGGTGAACAGTGTGGAGTGATGTACCTCGGGGTGCTCATGCAGCGGAGCCAGCGCTCGGGGGTGAATCTGGGGGATCTGGGGAGCGCCATTCTGATGAAGGGTCCCTGATTCGCCCGGACGAAACCCCGGGCGACTACTACTACAGGTCATATTCTGATGGCCGCGCTGCTGCGATCCACACCCCCGTGTGGAAGTTGAGGCAGGGTGACAAATTTAGCCATTGGCAGGCAGGTTGTGAGCGGTTTAAAGGTGCGTTCCCCCCCCATCAGAGGTACGTGCGTGTGCGGAACAAAGCTACGAGCAAACATATCGCGCATACCTCCAGTCAGCTGATAGCTCGCCTCCAACACTCATAAGATTATCAGGGAGTGGCGGAGCATGCATCAGGACCAAGAAAGATTTGAGGCAGCACAGAAAGAGATGGTCCAGGAGGAAGTAGCTGCGCAAAATTCACTTGAGGCTGAAAACCCAAATTTGCCGAAGCTCAGCGGACCGAAGAATGGTCCTTGCTGGGGTGGAAGAAGAAGGTAGAAGGCTCCGCTGCCACACTTGCTGAGGAGCGCAAGTTGTGGAGGGAGGCTTGCAAGAGAGACAACAACGAGAAAAATCCTTAAGAGATGAGATTGTGAAGCTGCGCATTGAGGCTGAGCACTTAAAGAAAGAGGGGATGCAGCTTCTGCTACGGCCGAAGAGGTCAGGTCACACCGTGAGCAGAGCGAGCAGAAGGAGGTAAGAACTGCCTTTCTTTATTTTACATGATCAAGAGGTTTTTAGACTAACCTTGTTTATTGCGTGATTAGGTGGAGGCTTGCGCGGCACTGGAGAGTGCAAAGAAAGATCTCCAAGCTGCCTTGGTCAAAAAAGCCGAACAGCAGCGGATGCACTTGGAGGATCTGGAGAAGTTGCGCCTCGCTGAGGTCAAGGTGGGCGCAGGTGAGGAAAAATTGGAAAATTATGAGGTCGCCCGCGCCACCGCAGAGAGTCTGCTGGAGCCCCTGACGAACAAAATGCTTTGGATGCAACAACATGGAGTTGTCAATGTAAGTTTTCCGTTGTTATTTTGACCACTTTATCTTAATTCTCATTCTATTTTCCTTGTATTGTGCAGATCGCAAACTCTATCCTGAACTAGGTAGAGTTGGACAACGAAGTGGCTAAGCTGATGGTCACAACACGCCATGATGGATACGTGCAGGGCTACGCCGAGTACGCACACCATGTGACTCGTGCATTATACATTCAATGGGATACAAGCTGTGCTTCCACTCGTGGGGTCGATACTGAAGCTACCTTCTCCAAGGCGAAGCGAGAGTACGATCATCTTCAACTGCCGGGTGATGGATCTTGTGAGCGAGGCGCTCCAGCATGACGATTATGTGGATCGCTTAAAAGACATATTTCAAGATGCTTGTAGGCTTGTTAAGAATGTTCTTGAATGTAATTGCCCGTCGCACTTGCTTGTACTTTTTATCTTGACATGGAATGAAAGTTTTATTTGAAGTTCCAATATTTGCGTGAACATAACAACTTTATGTAGGTAGAGCGAATAAAACTGGTAATGAACTCGTGTATGAACGTCACATCCCATGTGCATACAATAGGTAGTGAATTCCGTTCATGAGTCATGTTGTACCATGGTGTTTTCGTGTATACCCAAAGTGGTTTCGCGCATTTGTAACGAAATGTCTAAATAATGAAAACCATGCATCGATTGTCTTGTATAACAATAAGGTGTAAGAGCCATGTACAAAATTGACAAAATTAGATCATAGGTTTGCTAATTTGCTGCGCGAAAATTAATGAGTCGCGAAGCCTAAGACTTGAACAAGTTTAGACTACATGTAGCACCGTCTTAGCTGTTGCGCATTCCACGTCCTAGGAATGTTTGTGCCGTCCAAACGTTTAAGGGTGTATGCACCCTTTCCTAGGACTTCATGGATTATGTATGGGCCTTCCCACTTAGGCGTGAGTTTTCCTGGACTTTCAGCGTTGGACGCTTCATTGTCTCTTAAAACGAAATCGCCGGGTAGGAAGGTACAAATGCGGACTCGGGCATTGTAGTATTTTTCGAGCTTGGACTTGTATTTTGCTTCATTGATTGCAGCATTTTCACGCCTTTCTTCTAGGAATTCCAATTCGAGTTGGCACTCTTCCTCATTATTTTGGCTTTACATAGTGAGCATGCACGGTGATGGGAGGCCTACCTCAGCGGGAATTACTGCTTCTGTCCCATAAACCAGGCTGAATGATGTCTCGCTAGTGCTAGTTTTTGGCATGGTTCAATGAGCCGAAAGGATACTTGGCAACTCATCTACCCAACCTCTCTGCGTCGTCCCCAGTCTGGTCTTGATTTCTTCGACTATGCTTTTGCTTATGTTTTCCACCTGACTGTTCCCTTGGGGATGCGTGACCGACGTGAATACGTGTTCGATATGCATTTCCTTCATCCACCGTTGTAGCTCTTCAGCAACAAAATGGGCCCGTTATCACTGACAATGTGCAGGGGTAACCCAAAGTGCAAATGATATACTCCCAGATGAATTTGCGAACTACCATTGTTGTGGTAGATGCGAAGGGCTTTGCTTCTACCCACTTGGTAAAGTAATCGACGATGAAGATTATGAACTTTACGACACCTGGGGCATCAGGGAAAGGTCCCACCATATCGATTGCCCATTGTTGAAAGGGCCATGCTGTGGTCACTGGGATCAAGGGATTTTGGGGGCGTAACGTCTTTGGTGTGTGTCGTTGACATGATGCACAATTGTGTAGCGTTTCGATTGGATCTAAGTGCATGCCAGGCCAGTAATAGCCAGCATTCATGATCTTCGCTACTACCATGCACGCACCGGCATGAATTCCGCACAACCCTTCGTGTATTTCGCAGATCAAGTATTGTGCGTCTTACGGATCAACCCAGCGGAGGAGTGGTCCAAGGTATGACTTCCGGTATAGGTAATCTTCCATTTCGTAGTTCAGTGCCTTGTTCTGGACCTTTCTTACTTCCGCCTTGTTTTCTGGGAGGATCCCAGACTGCAAGAACATGATGATGGGAGACATCCAGGAAGGATTTCCCATTTCTATGGACGTTTACTTGGCGCAGCAGAACGGAAGGGTTTTTGAGCACCTCAATGCGCACTTCTAGCATGAGGTGTTTGAAGCTCGTAGCCGCCAGTTTACTGAGTGCGTCGGCATGTTTATTCTCGTTTTGGTTAATGTGGGTTATCTTGAAACTTTGGAATTTGGTTATCAAGGACTATGCACAAGATACAGGGCCATCGTTTTGCCCTTTGCGTCGTACAGGCCATTGATCTGCCCTGCGACCAAAAGAGAATCGACATGTTCTTCCAAATTCCTGGCCCCTGTTTTGATGGCTAACCGAAGGCCTGCCAGAAACGCTTCATACTCAGCTTCGTTATTCATGCTTTTGAAGTCTAACCTGATGGCGTAGGTGAACTCCTGGTTATCAGGGCTTGTTAGATAGAGACCCGCCCCTGCGCCATCATCATTGGATGCACCGTCGGTGTGAAGTATCCATGCGCGGTCGTCTGTGACAGGCACTGGATTCTGTATAGCTTCACACTCTTACACTTTATTACTCGGTACTTCCATGACAAAATCAGCTAGTATCTGGCCTTTAATAGCTAGGCGTGGTTTGTACACGATATTGTGTCCACCAAGCTCGATCGCCCATTTTGATAGATGGCCGGATATGTCCGGTTTAGACAAAATTTGGCCCAGGTGATAGTTCATGAAAACTGTGATCACATGGCCTAAAAAATACCGACGCAGCCTGCGGGATACGTGGACTAAAGCTAGAGCAAGCTTCTCCATCATTGGATATCTTGTCTCCGGGTCAGTTAACATCTTACTGACATAGTAGATTGGAGTTTGGACTCCTATGCATTCTACTAACAAGACTGTGCCCAGAGCGATATCCAATGAGGAAAGGTAAAGGATCAGTGGCTCGTTCTTTTGTGCCGTGAGTGTAGGCAACTGAATTAAGCATTCGTTCATCTGTTGGAAGGCTTTTTCCGCATCCGGAGTCCACTGAAACTTGTTTTGCTTTACACAATTTCTCAGAGTGCTAATGAATGGGAAGGATTTCATCGCGTGGTTGGCTAAGAACCTGTTCAGCGCAGCCAGTCGCCCTGCCAATTGTTGCATTTCCTTGATGGTCGAAGGGGAAGGCATACGCTGATTTGCTTCCACCTTCTCAAGATTGACTTTGAAACCATCACGCGTGATGATGAATCCCAAAAATTTACCTTCTTCCATTCCAAACGAGCACTTCCCGGGGTTCAGCTTCAAATTGGCCTTGCGCAAGGATGCAAAAGTTTTCTGAATGTTTGTTAGCATCCGCTCCTCATCCGGGCTCATGATGACTAGGTCATCAATGTACACTTCCATCCGGGAAAAGGGTAGCAGTCTTTTGGACATGCTTTGTTAAGATCTTTGAAATCGACGCACATGCGCCAACCGCCGTTGTGCTTCTAGACCATGACTGGATTGGCTACCCATGTTTGGTAGCGCACTTATCTGATGATGCCGGCTTGGAGGAGCTCTGAAACTTGCTCGTTCATTGAGAGCGTTCTTCCAGGCCCAAAACTGCGCTTTTTCTGAACAACCGACTCAACTGAAGGAAAAGTGTGCAGCGCATGCTCTGCAATCTCTCTTGGTACCCCTGTCATATCCGTTGGTGACCAAGGGAAAATGTCTAGATTGCGGAACAAGAGTTTTTTAAGCCGCACCTTGACTGCGGGGGTCATGGCGGGTCCTAACAACACCGTTTGTTCCGGGTACTTGTTGTTCAGTACCCATTTCTCCGGCTCACCATTTGAGGATGACTTCGGTACCTTGACCGGCGGTTCTTCTTCGATGGACATGACCTATTTCCTCGAATACATGACGGTCACTCCGGTTTCTGTTGAATACCCACAAGCAGCGTGAGGGGTAGAGGTGATCATGTTGAACTCTCTTTGGGCACGACGGCCTAGTACGCGATGTTGCTGGCATTACCATGAAGATAACAGAGACTGTGCACGAGTGTCGTCCATCAGAAAGAGTTACTGGAAAAGAGATCTGACCCAACGGAAAGACGGCTTCATTGTAGAAACCAGTCAATGGGAAATCGACCGGCTCCAAGCGCACTTTATCCTCCGAGTCTAACTATTGAAAGCATTGTTCATAGATAATGTCCAAAGAGCTTCCCGGGTTAATGAACATGTAGTCGGTGCGATAATGGCCGAAGATGCTAGTTATGACAACCGGACGTTCTTGGGGCCCCCAAGGAACTATGCAGAAGATGACCTGTTGTTCGCGCCAATATGGCGTACAACTCTTCTGATGGATGCGCTTGCGCGCTGGGCTACCCTGTATCATATGAACAAATGCTTGTTAACCTTCTTGTTACTCGGGCCCTCTTCGCCGCGAGTGATTTGGCGCACCTCCTTGCGTAATTTTTGAAGCAGATGGGTGAGCTTCCCACTCTTCAACTCCTTTTCATTTTTCGTGCGCAAGCTGATGCAGTTGTCAGTCGTGTGCCCTGTATCTTTGTGATAATCGCAAAAAAAGGTCCTGGCCTTGACCTTTTTTGTTTCTCATCGGTGTGGTTTCTTGAACTGATGATCTTTTGTGCTTAGCACTTCCGCCGGGGACTTCGTCAGTGGCGTCCACTGTCGATCGCGATTATCTTGTTTGGTTGCTCTTTGAGTAGCAATCTTATTTATCAACGTGCGTGCATTGACCAGTGATTAGGAAGGGTTCTGGTTGGACTCCTTCCAACTCTTCTTGTTCTTCTTCGCAAAACTCCTACTCATGTCTTGTGGACGGTACTGGTATAGAGGAGGTCGGTTGGAGTTTAGGTTGCGATCCGTCTTCGCGTAGACCTTTGTTGCCGCCATTAGTTTCTCCAGCTTTTTTGAATGCCAGAAGTTCCTGACAAGACTTTTATCATCTCGTCACAAAGGACAGCATATTTGAATTGTGCCCGAATCAGGTCTTCGTGCACATCACCAATTTCGAACACCTCCTTGTTGTAACGGGTGATGAAATCTTCTAGACTTTCATCATCCCGCCACCAAATATTCATGAAGTCTAAGGAATCTATGGCTGAAATGAGTTAAGAACTTATCTTTGAGATCGTTCCATGAGGTGAGCTTACCCATAGGTAAGTTGTCAAACCGTAGGCACGCAGCGCCTGTAAGAGTTTGGACAAAAAGGTGACACCAGATGGGCAGCGTCCAACCTCCGATGAGACCCGCACCAGTGAACAAGCGCATATGGTCATCTGGGTCTGTCAACCCATTAAACTTTCCCACATTTGATGGTAGTTCCACGCGTTCAAGTGCATCTAACGCGATCTCCTTCACAAACTATGAGTGTTCGGCTGCTTCAGCCGGCCTGTAGATCAGGTTGTAGTTATACTCCGCCTCCGGGTTGTACACAGCCCGTGGCGTAGGCTTGTATGCGGCGTGATCTTTAGGCAGCCGGTGAAACACGCTGGCGCTGTCACCCTCACCATATGTTCTATTTTCTTCACCCTGGGTGTCCCGCCCCTCTAGAGGACGCGGGCCCAACCATGAGTTAATAGACGCTCGCCTATGAGTGTTAGACTCATATTTTGGTAGCGATTGGGAATACTCTGTTTCCCTGGGACGGAGTTGTGAGGGAACACTCGCTCCGGTCGCCGAGTCGTAGCTTAGTACTCGTGGTGCAGGCGAGGCATGCACGTGAGTTGTAGGTGGCTGCGCCGGCAGCAAATGCATTAGTTTGCGCATAGAGTTGCACATAAACGGCATTCAGAGTCGTTTGAGATTTGATGTACCAAGAAATCGAAGTTTCACCCGGAGGCAAAATTGATGTGATTGGTACAAATGGGGTTTCCACTTGAATTTCAGGAATTACCGGGATATTCACACGACCTGAGTCATGGTGTACACCGGCGTATCCGGAAGAACCTTCTTCCACTTGTCCGTCGGGTCGAGGAGCATGAACTGCGTTCTTGCCCTCGGCCCGAGGACCTCGTGGTACACTTGATGAAATATCATCCATTTGAAAATGAGATTTAGAAAAAACGAACGAGACAGATGTGTGAGTCAGAAAAAATAGGGTGGCGCCATTGAAGAAACACTGGCTGAACACAAGAGTATCTGGGGATATCTTGGTTATTGCTCAGCGTCTCTGCATAAAAGGTTATCTCTCGTTTGCTTTTCAGAATGATCTTGCTTCAAGCTCACTACAAAACTAGAAACACCGTTAGCCTCGTCATGGGAGAAAAAGGGAGGGTTTTCTCCTTGACCACACTCTGGCGTGAGAATAAGTATCAGGGATTGCAAGGAATAAGCAAGTAATTAGTGAGTGAGCTCAAAAAAGTGTGTAATAATGTGTCGTTACCTTGTGGTATGATCCTTCTTTTATAGCCGAAGAGAGGTGTGTAGGAGATGGGTCGATGGGCCTTGGTCCTGGAACTGACAACCAGGAATATCCCCATGTCTCCTTTGTGTCGACTGGTAATGGCCTTTGGTAGTAGGTGCACTTGGCGCATGGTGGATAGAGCCACGTGTCCTAGCGGTAGCCAGCGCTTCTCCCTTCCGTGTGGCCTTATCAGTGCTTTTTGGCCAACACAGAGTTGTAGGGATTAGGTCCTTTTGTTCTCAAGACTAAGTATGAATTGCTCTCCTCTTAGTCTTGGTCTTGTGCAAGGTTTTAGGAATTTGCGGCTAGAGGTTTGATCAATCAGCGTAGGGTCAGGGACCTGAGCTTCTAGGTTTAACTTGCCGTTGCATAGGGTGCGCAAGGTTTGTTAGGCAACCTGCTGGTTTCAAGAATGGCACACCGTTGCGCATTGCACGCAAGGTTATTCTTGAGATCTGTTATCATTATGAGGGTACGGTATCTTGCGCGCAAGGTTATTCTTGTATTTATGGGGTCCTTATAAAATTTAATATACCGGATCTACTAATTTTTTAAAAAACATTGGGGTCCGGGAAACCCGACCCATTCTATGTGGGTCCGCCCCTGCTTGTAGGGTAATTTTGATCCTGTAGGGTAACTATGGGTAAAATAATTACGAAAATGACACTGAGTTTTTTTACCTTTTCATGTTTTTGATAAGTTTCGTACGATAAAACTATTTGTAAAGGTACTTTACCCTTGTGTAAGACTGTTGTGTAACAGAATTAATTATGTGTGCATCCCAAACATGGAGAATGTTTGGAGACATGATGTAGCGTTCTCCCTTTGTTGGAAATTGTTTTGAGATCTTAGTAGTATGAAGATAATAAAACAAGTGAGGTGGTGGAACAAAGTTGGAGAGTCAAAGCTTCCATGGTTCACACATTCACCAAAACATAAGTCTCATCATATTGAAGATGGTGAACTTGGATGGTCTCATAACTTGTAGGTTGTTTGAATCCTTGTTAAAACAAAAAGTTTAGAAGGTGTTTGAACCTCTAAACTTGTAGTAATCAATCATACTCAAACTCTATAACCATAGGTTTGGTTAGAAGCAAGGTTAGTGCAAGATTGTACAAGTTAAACATGTTTAAAAAAGGTGTAGGTAGAAGTTTCATCAAAACATAATTTTAATGCTGCTTTGGACCTCAAATGTGGTAGGTTCCACCTTAGTTTTCCATGGCAAACATGTAGAAACCTTTCTAGAGGTTATCCAAGTAGTTTAAAAGAAGAAATGAAGAAGAATGGTGAAGAAAAGTGAGTGAAAACTCACTTAGAACACTAAGTGTATTCTGTCCAAAATGGAGAATTCTTGAAAGTTTTTAGATGTTTGGAGTTAATTGTAGAGTGTCTAAAAGTATGAGTAAGGTGTGGGAGGCATGTATTTATAGTGGGGGATTAGGGTTTTGGTTTAAAGAAGGTTGGAAGGTGATTGGGGGTGAAAAGAGGTGGAACAATGGACCAACCAGCGAGCTGGCTGCAACCTGCTGCAGATCAAACGCTGTCATGCGTCGGGGGGAGGTATGGGTTTCTCTCGCATGGCGCGGGGGAGTGTATTTTGAGAATGTTAATTTTTGGCCATTGTACTTTATAATATGCATGACCTTAGTGATTTTATATTTATAAAGATTTTAATTTTATAAATTATAATGTAGACAAAAGAGAAATTGTATAATATTGGTAAATATATTACGGATGGTAGTAATTATATAGGTGTTGTCAAGAAATTTGACATATGCATATGGTAATTGTTATTGGGATTAAAAAATTACAAATAAAATGTTGCGATTTTTAATGATTTTTTTAAATTGTGTTTTTTAAGGTTTTTAAGTAATTTTGATTGTGTTCACACTGGTTCTCACGATAAAGGTAGTTCTCGCATGAACCCTACCCTATATATATCTATACTATATTATAATGCATGAGGGAGAGGTATTTTAAGATACCGAAAAATAAGAATATCTTCCCTCTTTTTTTATAACAACACCCCTAAAATGAGGGTAACTTGGTCTTTTAAACACTAATTGTATTTAGCACCTCATGTTATTACACTCAAATCCCTTTATTTTAACAAAATTATGGATAATTAGTTACACTTTTCTCCTTCCACAAAAAACTTATAATTCTTTTACGTATTCTTGTCATATCACATACGCTATATTATTTTGAAAAAAAATCCAAATGTACCGTGATTACCTACTCAATTTTATCGACGTTTCGATAGTTGTCTTGGTTAGTATTGTTATGCGGATTAAAGTGTACAAGTAGATGACGCATTATTAGCAAGTGGTTAAAGTAATGTGTCCTTTCAAATTTCAAATGCTCAAGACTTTCTACGTTGTTGTCATTATTATCAATTTAATAATATTCCATCCCCTTTTCACTCTGGTTATCGTTTGATTAAGATTGTTCACCAATTTGTTCCGACAACTAGATAAAATTTCAAAACCATGCGTATACGGGTTTGATATGAGCTTTGTTCGTATTCTGTATGTTTGTCTATTTACTTAGTTGGGTGCACACACGGGTTAGCAGGTAGTAAATTGAAATCAAACAAGCTCACTTGTTTTATCTAATTGGTTATATTAAAATAATGTTTTGTTAGTTTTTTCCATCTAATAATGTTTTATACCTTATGAACTGGTACGTTGCCGTAATGAAAAAGAGAAACCTTTAATAGGCTCTAACACACTTGTTTTAATTAGATGATGTCCCCAAAATAATGGAACAGCCTTTTTATCAATTTTAGGAGTTTATTTGCATTGCGTGTTTTTAGTCGAAAATCCACATGTTTATGCAAAAGATATTGTTATAGTCCATAATATTTTATTTTAAAGGATAAGTAGGTTAAACAGAAGTAAATAACATAAAATAGTATCATTTTATTTATACATATATAATTGCAACCGTAAGTATTGTGTAGATTATAATGCACAACGGTATCTTGTTCAGGTTTGTCCAGTTTACACTGTCACATTCCAACCATTTTCAAAGTGTTTCTCACAAGCATAACGATTTACAACAAAACAAAACAAAAAAAGTCTGTATCCAGATCAACAACAAACCCACGAGCGAAAGACCGGGTCGACCTGATCTTCTAATTTGTTGAAAAATGCTACTGTTTATTCGTGTGCTACTTTATATAACTTTTATTATGTTTAAGGCTTATTTTTTATTCGTATGTTATTTTATTGTATCAATGGTTTATTGAAGTAATTGATAATTTAAATTCTAAATTTAATAATTACTAGACATTGTTAATATACTTATGAACTATATATCCACCACAATAACACTACCATAAATATTATACGAATAAGAAAACTAACAGAACAAATGTAGTAATACAAAGTGTCGCCTCCGTCGCATCGCACGGACATCGTACTCGGACATATATACACAGATGCATACACGCACGTAATTATGATATGTGTATAGTTGACCATCCAATAAAAGTAAAATAACTATTAACCTTTTTAAATTTAAAATTCTAATCCTTATAAGTTAACAATCAATAATAATATATTAATTATTAAGTATCTAACAAAATGTAATACATCTAAATATTTTTGCTATAGTATACAAACAAATATATTGTGTCACGTGATATAAAACGATACTATAAACAAAAATTAAAAAAGTTTCTGTTTCTTGATTTTCTCTTTAATAAAAGGATAAGGCTTTGAGACTAATAGGTTCTGTGTTCGATTTTCACAAGAGGTGTTTTTTCATATTTATTGAGTTTTCTCTCGAATTAGTGTATAGACTTTATATTTAGTGGAGATGAATATGATCGGATGATTCGTTAATAATAGAATGATACTTCAGTAATCTATCTGTAACTGATTCAAATTTCCTATTAAAAGAAATGAAGGGGTTCAATTGCTTAACCGTGGGAAAGCCGAAATGAACGTATGTGAAAGCCATTTGTGATTTCAACCAAGAGTCAGTCTACTATGTCTAGTGCTCTGTGCCAATTAATGCTTGAGTTGAAAATTCTATTCTAGTCTACTTCACAATTAGCGAAAAAAAAGAATTTGTCTACCATGATTCATGTTTAAGGCCAAGTGAAGCGTTATGATTGCCTCGTTCTCCTGCTTTTCCTATATGTAGCAACAGCTTTCTTAGGGTAAAAGTGTGCACCTTTATTAAATGGAGTAAATTTTTTATCAATCCAATTATATATTGTTATGTTAATTTCTTTTGTTTTTAAACACAAGGGATGATCACCATTCAGATTATTCGGTGTGAGTGACGGGTATCCTTAGAGAATGACCCGTCACGTCAGCATTCATGTCAGAGTTCTTGGAGAGTCCTCCAAGGATGGAACCAAAGAAATGGGTGACGACCCAACCCCACTAGTTAATTTATTTATTTTTTTAATTAAACTAGTTTTTAACATTTACTAATATAAAATAAAATCATTAATATTAAAAACCACACATTACATAATCTAAAAAAACATAAAAAATAAAAAAAGTAATCGAAAAAATAAAAAAACATAACCTAAAAAAAATCCTATGAACTCCACTTTTTTGCGATTTTTTCTTTCATTTTTCACAAAATCGGTCGATATTATTCCGGATACGAGTTTATGTCGGCTGTCATGATCTCCCACTCTTTATACTCGTTTTTCTCATGCTTCAACCGAACCCGTTCTTCCACCTCACGTTCCTTCACCTTTACCTTTTGGGCCGTGACCTCGGTGAACGCTTTGAACTGAGCCATAAACTCGTCCATTTTGCAACCGTCCCCGTCGCAGCTTGTTTTTTTGCAGCTGCCGAATTTTTGGATTTGTCCCTGCCCGGGGGACGCTCCTCCTCTCAAACCAAAAACTCTTCATCGTCAAATTCGGACTCGTCGTTTATATTTATTTGGCATCCTACGTCCGAGCCCCCGCACTATAACTACCGGTCTCCGAGGTTTTTGTTCGTTTAGCCGTTGCAACCTCATTTAGAACCGGCGCCCACTTGTTACTGGTTCGCAAAACTTCCCAAGCACGTACGAGGGGAAACGGTCCGATGCGTATCTTCGTATCTACGCATCGCCTCTTTAAAAACGTCTTCATCACTCATCCCACTACGGCGACCAGTATACAAGTTATTGTAAATCGCCGAAAATCAGTTAACGACCGGATGCATTTTTCGCCACTTCGAAGAGATGGAATCGATGTCGCGATAATGACCTTGTTCCATTATCTCAAGAAACTTTGATAGTATTTTTTTCAAAACCCTTCGCCGGTTTGGTTGTTACCTATATTTTTAAAATGTAGCAAAAGTTATAATAAAAAAAGTATAATCTATAAAGTTTTGATATAAAATTATATATTTTTATATACCGATAATGGGGAAGTGCTAACCCACGCCTTGGCAACGCCTCCTCCTCCATCTTTGTCCAAAGTTTTGCCTTCCCCTTTGAAGGTTGATATTTCTCAACCATAGATTGCATCCCTTTCTTTCGTTTCGAGGATTGCGGTTGGGTCTCCGGCATAAATTCTTGAATGTCATCTTCTTCGGGTTGTGGTTGGGGAGACTCCAGTGTTGGGGAATATTGTGGTTGAGATGGAAATTGCAAATTGAACGGGTTTCGCATCATCATTTGTTGCACCGACTGCATTTGTTGCATTGATTGCAGTTGGCTCATTTGGGAAAACGCGTTGGGGGTTTGTTGAAAACCCCCAAAAGCGTTGTGCGAAAATTGCGAGGATGAACAACTTGGTTCCATACTAGGATAGTAGCTGGGTACCGAGAAAATTGTTTGGTTTAGGTTTGGGTTCGCGTTTGGGTTCGGGTTCGGGTTCGAGTTGTTCGGGTTATATTGATCCATGACAAAAGTTGGATAATTGTATAAAAGGTTGAAGAATTATAAAAAATGGGAATGATTTTATAAATTTGAGAATGAGAAGTGGTTAAAGTGTAAAAAAGTGGGATGGTTTTGGTGTATTTATAGGTAAATTTATTAATTTAATTTTTTAATATTATAGTCGTTCAACGGCTAAATTTTTAAATATTAGCCCCGTCACCAACGTCTCCTAGGGGACCTCCAAGACGATGCCGGACCACCCAGGGCGGTGTTGGGGGGCGTCGCCAGGCCAGGCTGGGCATGAACGACCCCTTACACCGAGTGACCTCATGAAATATGGTAAGCTATTTTTTTCTTTTTCTTTTATAAACTATTAATTAATAAATGAAACATAACTTTAACAAAATAAAAGTACATTAAATTAAAAAAAAAACATTACAGAAAATAAAACTAACTAAAATTACATTAACTAAGTAAAAAAACATTACATAAAATTAAACCTACTAAAAAAGTAAAACGATAAAAATTTTAGAAACTACATGGCCAATTATATTTTTTTGCGATCTCGTGTTTTCGGGCTAGTGTGATTTCCAACATCTCCGGTGGAACATTATTGTGTGGCATGTTAAACGTCTCCAGATCCTTATCAAACCTAATTGATCTCAACGTCTCTCGATGTTCATCCGCAACCTCCATAATTTTTCCTCTCGTTTCTTTTTAATGTCCACCAATTTTTGTTTTATAAATTTGTATTCTTGGAGCTTGTCGGACATACCAATTGACCTTTCGTTCGACGTTGCGGGTCCTTTATCGTTTTTCTCTTTCTTTTTTTGCCTTCTTGTAGAGGGAATTTGGTATTCGGTGTACCCGCTTGATAGTTACCCGAATTCGATTACTTTCTTTCTTGCCCTAAACTATCACTCTTCTCACCCAACAACCGTACCGGGGACCATTTCTCACGCTTTCTAACCACCTCCCACGCCTCAATATGAGGAAAGCCACCCGGATATTTTTTTGGTAATCTTTTAGCGCTTGTTATATATCATGAGCATCGTCACTCCGGCTAGGACGTAAATGATCCTATAATAAAAATATAAATTATGTTAAGGTAAAAAATAACAATATATAAAGGTTGAAAATAAAAATATAAATTATACCGCTTATGCCAAAAGCCTTGAATAAGTTCAACTTCCCTTGCATAGCTTTACATTTTGGGTGGACTTGATGAACGGTGCGTGAACTTCCTCCAACGGTTGCATTGTAATGTGCGAGAACTTTTTTTCTAAAAACCTTTCGATTTTTGGGCATTTCATTTTTTCTTGTTTATACTACAATGCACATACGCCATTGCTAGCGACTCTTCTTGTTTCTCCGTCCATCTTTGCGGATCCGCCTGACCCCCTTTTCCTTTCGATTCATCTTTGGCTTCTTCTTCGACTTCAACTTGTTCCTTTTCTTCGGCTTCTTCATTTTCGTCTTCATCTAACTCTTGAGTCTCGGCTACAAATTCTTCATCTTCATCATCATATATTGGAAGCATGTGTTCAACATTATCTCTTGGAGATTGAGTCGGCGTACTCCGATAAGCAAACGGGTCAAAAGCGTTTTGGGCTTCCGTAGGATACTCGAACACAACCGGTGCAACCATTATAGGACCTTGTGGTGATGAAAAAATTGTGGTGGATAGTTTGGTTGGGGTTGGGTGTTGTAAAAACCCAGTTGAGAAAAATTGTGGTAGATAGTTGGGTTGGTACACACTCGATCCGCCTCATCTACTTTGCGATTCGCGTCCCCTCGCCTTCGAATCGGAACCCGAAACTTGTTTCTTGGCATCGCCCTTGTTTTGTCTATCCATAGTATGCTTTGAGAGTATGTTAATTGGGTAAAAAAATAGATTGTAAAATGGTAATATGTATAATGTATTTAATTGTTTTTTAAGTAAATGACATTATAGCCGTTACCCCATGTCCAACGGTTATATTAATGTCCAACGGTCAAATTAGTGAGCGGTGACTATCCCCCGAAGGGCTTGCTGCGCGGTGAAGGGGAACGATGGTGGTGTTCCCCGCACAGTGAAGGGGTTCACCGCCCTTCACCCCGCAAGTGCCCCGTTCACCCTTACTTACTTCCCACATCTTTTATATCAGTTTCATTCCCCGTATCATCTGTCAATTCTTCTTATTTTTGCATGACGGATGATAACCACTAAATCATTACTTCTTTGTATTTTTGTGAAGACGCGAATTGGGGTGTGTGGGGATGGGGGTGGGGGGCTGTAATTCCAGTGATCCTACACCGCCACGTCAACAACCCTGTGATACTCACTGCAACCACATGTATAACGCAAAGCCTAATGATCTCACTTAAAATGTGTAACACCTCGAAAAATTTCACGTCCGGTAATATACCGACATGTGTACATGCCTCACACAATACATCAAATGAGTTAGCCACTCAACTAACCTAAAACATGTCCAAAATTCACAAATTGTTTTTATACCTAACCGTAACCTATGGTCTAGGACCATAGGCTGCGGTCTAATGTTGCTGAAACATATTATACTAACAGTAAGCTACGGTCGGACGACTATAGCCTACGGTGAGCTTCTGATATCCTTTAGTTTCTTCATTTTAACTCGCAGCAAATGACCCAAAGGCCCCTAGACTTCATTATTTTCGTGTTTCTTGTTTAAAAAACTTATTTCTCAACTCGAACAACTTCCGGTTATAGGATATCTCTTGATTTACCATCCTTGAGCATTCCGCTTCTTCACTGAACCTTTAACTTTACTGATTTGGGTAATTTAACCCACGAAACCATAATATTTGTAGCTATCATGTTTTAAGCTAGTAAACACTTAGAGAAGTCACAAAAACACATAGTCTATCACATATTGATGTTCACTTATTCATACTCTTCTTCAATGCATCACGTGTTGAAAAAAAAGAACTAGTTGTGTCATTATGTCATTGAATATAAGTCAAGGGACAATTCATGACATTTAACAAAACTATTTTTGAGGGACTAAATGTGTCAAAACCCCAATATTCTATCAAGGTGCCACCTAGCCTGCAAATTGCCACACTTTTGCAGCTCTTGACACCTTATTAGACACTTGTAAAGATCCTACAACACCTCTAACACCGGGCTTCATCCTCACACACCCTCTTGCACTATAAATAGCCCACTTAGTTCACTCTTCCTTGCTCATTTCCTTTTCTCCTCTCTATTACACTCTTGGAAGTTCCTGGTCATTTAGGAGCTTCCTTTGAGTTCTAAAGTTTCTCTTGGATCACTTGTAAGTCTTCCATCTCTGCTCTTTTCTTTTTATAGGCTTTAAATAGCCAAAAGTCAAGCATTTTCGACAAATGCTTTGACTTTCGGTTAAGACCATAATGGTCTAGCCATTGTTCAAGTTGAACATGGCTAAGTGATCGTAATTAGGAATGTGTTATCCCTTAAAAAGGCACCTCCTAAGGATCACGTTTACTAGGTCAATTGACGGGCCAAAGTTTATGTTTTAAAAAGTCAAACGGGTCAGATTTTATAAAAAAATATAATCCGAGTTTATATATGTTATAAACATGTTTTTGACACTTAAACAAGTTGGTAATAGTTAATAGAACATGTGGGAACATGTTCGATCCGTCAATTTCAGTCCTAGGTTCGGTTCGCAATCGAAAGTCACGAAGTTTGACTTCACTTTGACTTTCGATTCTGACCCGACTTAGATTAGTTCACTACTGACTTATAGTTGCATTATGATCGTAATACAATGTAGCATAACCCTCTGAAGTTATATTACATGATCATAATCATAATATGAGTTTATGCACAAGTTCCGTTAAATGTCAAACTTTGTCTAAAATGTCTTTTTTACATAAAACAAGGTTTTAATCAATAATGATCTTGCAAAATGAAATACCTACTGATATGTTAATATAATTAACATATTATGATGTTAATATTCTGATCATAAACTAAGTTTTAATACAATTTCGTAAATTATATTTTAAAAACCCAATATACCCTTTCGGTGCATAGTTTGGTCTAAAACCACAAATCACACTTATGTGTGCTATCTTATTGATCATATATCATAAATTAAGTATTTTTCAAAATGTTTATGATCATAACATCTGTATATATGCAAGTTCCCTTTTTACATCATCTAATGGTTAAAACGCCTTATAAGGCGTAATTTCATTTTAAAACCTTAACGAGCATATAAGTTGATATCCTAATGATATTTCAACTTATTTAAATTATAATGACATATAGAACTTGTTCATAACTCATCCGGTTACCCAATATCGCTTATATGCGTACGGTTGATTATATGTAACTATTTTACGAAAATTAACCGAAACGGGTTTAACCTTATCATTTTAATCTCAAATTCCAGAATGTTAATTGCTTACCCATGACATACAAGTCTTAAGTACTTGTTGGGTTTAAACTACATTCTATCCAGTCATCGCTTAATCTTGGGTATTGTACCGTTTTGATCCTTTAAGCTAGTCGGTCTAAGTCTATGACTTAAATAGGACCGCTAGCATTCTAATTGGTTAGCTTATGCCATTATTCCAGACTAAAACCTTCCAGTAAATGCTATCTGCACTTATCTAATTGATTAAACGGCTGAGTTAATATAAACTTGCATTTAAATCAAGTACTTGCTCAGGTAAATACTCTTGACTTATTTTCCTATACGGGCTTGGGTTACGGTAAATTTTTACCGCTTGGTCGGAAATGGGATCAATCGAATGCCAAATTGTGGCTAATAAATCCGCGTATTTCGTTTCGATCAGTTTTGTTTGATAACTTAAACATTGGGGTTAACGATCGTGTCCTGGATATCCTTGGCTCATTTAAGTTACTAATGGCCACGACCAAAGCACGGGGGGTAGGCATACACCTACAGATGTGAATGCTAAAATATTTTTACCCACAAGTTGGGGATAACTCACTCGTGGGTTCATAAGTGGTGTGTCAGCTAATCATGTCTTGGTCTCTGTACTGGGCCCATATGTATTGACAAACATGTGAATCTGTATACAAGGTTAAAAGCTTAACTTTCCCAAGTTATAAAAGATTTTTATGTGCCTTGTGCACTTAAATCATTTTTGAAATGATTTCAAAATGAGTCAGTTAATTGTATTTACCATCGAAAGCTGACGTATTTTCAAAAGACTAAGTTGCATGCACAATACGAAATAGGTTGGAAGCTGCTTGGTATTGATATAAGAGTATCATGCAAATCCTTAGATCTGCCTAAAGTCTGATGTTCATCTTTTGAATATTTTATGATCCGCATGTGGATCTTAGTTACAAACCGTCTGTACATTATTTTAGAACTTTGGACATTTTGGTTTGTAATAGTATTTTAAACTCCAAGACTTCCGCTGGTGCTGTGTTAAATGACTCTGATGATATCAACTTACGTCACGATCTTCCCCACTCGGACCCACCTGTGTAACATTTGTAAAAAAACCGGGTCTCCAAAACCCGCTCCGTTTTGTAATCTTGTACCAAGTTATGAAATTACATTAATTATTTATGATTATTTTGAGTTTAAACGTTACATAATTAATAAATAAACTAAACTATAAAAAGTATATTTGATAAAAAGTTAAAATAAAATAAATAAAAAACAATTGCAGCTGCCGGGACTCGAACCCGGGTCAGCTGTCTCCAACAACTTATCATCCGCTTCCCAAACCACTCCGCCACAAAGTGTTTTCTGTTAACCTTAGGAAAACAATTGGATCTTATACGCAAACTCAAATCAACCGTTAATGCCATCTGCATAACGGAAATCGGTAAACCGATCGCCAAATCGCTTCGATTTCATCTGGCCAACTTATAACTGATGTATATCGGTTTCTGATTAAGTCTGTAATGAATGAACATAAAATTTCATCAATTTCAGTTTTTGAAACCGAAAAGTTATCAAGCTCCAAATTAATTCAAGTTCCAATCATTTGTGCGATTCAGAACTGTCTCAACAACACTCAATTTCATTTTCGTCAAGTTTCTGAACCGTAAGATCCTCTGAATCCGATCGCCGGAATTTTTCTGCAACTCACCGGAAAACCGGGACTCGCATTCTCACGGTAATTCCTTCGACTCTTTTTGTTTAAAACATGTGATTAGTCAATCTCTAACACAACTCCATCATCAGAATCAATCTTAGCCAACAATTATCGGAAATCTCACCTTCGCCGGAAAGTTTCTGAAATTGCCGGAATCCCACTGTGAACGGGTAAGATATCCTGCATTTCATTTAAACTTTGTTTAGGTGATTTAATTCTATAAATAATCGATCCACACTGTTAATTGTTTCAACAGTCGGAGTTCAATTCCTGTACCGACAAAACCTTCGCCGGATTTCTGTGTTTATCTCCAATCGGTAAATCCTGTTCTTTAAACTCTTTCCATTCCTTACTCTTGAATTACTGTTAGTGTCTAAGATCTTAGTAAATGGCAAAATCAACCCTAACCAGTTGAATTACGCTGACAGTGTAATCCGACGAAGAAGATGAATCTATTTCAGAATATAAGAGTAATTAAAATTCGGTTTATAAACGGGTTAGACACACAGTCCAGCGGTGGACTGTGTGCACATTTCATAATCACGTCGCGAGTTCGATTCTTACTATGCACACGCTTTACGTAATAACATTCCTTTTTATTCATGAACTAACCGGGTTAGAGCGGGTAGTTGTTAAGTATAATATAAATCAAGAATATAACCGGGTTAGACACACAGTCCAGCGGTGGACTGTGTGCAAGATAAACTTCATAACGCGCGTTCGAACCCCGTCCCAAGCACCAGTCAATTGAATTAAAATGTTTTTGTAAATAAAGGTATTTTCGGTTAAGTCGAATAAGTATATAAATATGATTAAAACTGAGTTTCTAACGGGTTAGTCACGTAGCTCAGTTGGTAGAGCTACGTGCACGAGAACTGAAGGTCACCGGTTCGAATCCCGCTTGGCGCAAACATTTACCGCTGACCGAAACGGTCAACGGTCAACGGTCAAACAGTAAAATAATAACATTTTTTTTATATATTTATTTGTTTATTTTAATTTAAAAATCAATTAAAAATACTTAAAAATAACATTTTTAAGGATAGAAAATAGCCATAAACTCACAAAAATATATCTAAAAATCCCATTAAAATCTTTAATAAAATCCATCCATTTAATATATTTTTCCATTATTATTTAGGTTAGTGATTCCTCGTTGACTCGCTTCGTCTAAATCGTGCGCATCTCACCATCTCAAATTCAACGCACCCAATGTGAGTGAACCTTCAAATTCCCCGTTTTAATCACGTTTTTGGGGTGTATCATGTGTCTTGTTCATTTACATATTATAACCAAGTTATTGTGCATATATCATATCATGACATGTGTATTAATTTGTTGCTGTTAAGTAGTTATTATTGTATGCAAATTATTATTTCAATACATGCAATTGCCGAGGCCGTGGCTCCCCATCCATCGAGGTTGAGTTGGATCCCCATTTAATTATGCGGTTGATCTTGGCGTGCCCGCACGATCGGCTCCGTTTGATTGAGCCTTGATCGGTCATTTCATTTTACATTTCAATACATCATTTCCAGTTCATGCAATACGATCGGCTCCGTTTGATTGAGCCTTGGGTGCACAGTTCAATTTACATTTCCAGTTCATGCAATACGTTCGGCTCCGTTTGATTGAGCCTTGAGCGCACAGTTCAATTTACATTTCCAGTTCATGCAATACGATCGGCTCCGTTTGATTGAGCCTTGATCGCACAGTTCAATTATGTTAATTATTATATGATGTTGGTATGTTCATGTATGCTATCGATTGTTAATGTATGTTATAATTGTAACTGATGTTTGCCAATGTTTGATTTCATACATGTGCTCTTTTATGATTATGCATAATATTTTATTGATAAACTAACCAGAAAATCATTATCAAATGTTTATCTATAAGGTTCACTCGCCAACTTATGTTGACCCAAAAACCTCCCATTTTACACATGATACAGGTGAACCAGTAGCAGCTAGGAACACATAGGACCCGGATTAGAAGAAATAAAACGATTTAGTATTCGGATTATTATGTTTGGTTATTTTCCCTTGTATTGAATGAACATGTTTGGATGTTTGAGAAATGTAACTTTGACTTCATTTAATTTTGAAACATAATAGTAAATGTCATGTGCTTTGGTGATAACCCAATTATGCCCCGACTCTTAATTCCGCTGCGGGTCGGGGTGTGACAGATTGGTATCAGAGCCATGACTATAGGGATATAGGATAGGTTATTAGACCCTTAGAGCCTATACTATAGTCTATTAGAAACTTATAAGAATTTTGTGTGTTATATGCCAAATTTCATGATGTTTATATGTTTATGTTAAATGTTACATTTGATATTGTTCAAGCATGTTCATAAGTATGTATTATCAAATAATGCCTATCATGAAATCGTATGATCATAACATATCACATCCATGCAAGCACACACCACATCATGATTGATTTTACAATGATTTTCGTGTTTTCAAATCTCATCAAAGTGAGTTCTCATGACGGGCATGTAGTAACTGGAAGGGTACTAGTACCGGTAGTCGGAACGTCCTGTCTAGGCTGGCATTCGTATAAATCCAAAATAAAGGACCAGTTTGCCTACCTGGGGACTAACGATGAGAGTACGAAATACCTATTAGGCCAAAGCATGCTATACCAAACGTCGTGAGAGCTAATCCCACTTTGAGTTTTCATTGTGTCTACACCTGGACACGTTCCGACCAAACACCTCATGAACATATTTTGTGGTTTGCATTCGGGGGATGCAAGTGTTAAATTGCCAATACTAATGTGAATCCTACCAAGCCAATAGCCATGGGGGCCCACATGACTATGTAGGTGAAGGTATGGGGGACATTTGAGGCCCAACATGAGCGAACCCAAGACATCCTTTGGATGTAGTTGCATTATTGATATTTATGTTATTTTCATTTTCTTAAAGACACATGACACCTAAAAAGATACCATAAACTCACAATCTTCTCATTTTATGATCCTGTAGATGTCGTCTAGACCGCATCGAAGAAGTAGGAAATCGGAAAAGTCTCGGGAACGTTTGGCCACCCATATCGCGAATCAAATGGCCACGATATTACCTGACATCGTAGTACAAGTACAACAAGCCCTTGCTGCAAATCCTACTAACCCTCCTCAACAACAGGACCAGATCATCAACAACCCTCCTACCAACAAATGCTCCTACAAACATTTCAAGTCCTGTGATCCTCCGAAATTCGAAGGGACTGAGGGAGTCACTGCTCTCCTACATTGGTTCGAGGAGATGGAAAACGTTTTCTTAAACTGCGATTGTCCTGAGGATCGCAAAGTTCGTTACGCCACCGGGAGACTACTGGGTGTAGCTCTCACTTGGTGGAATACTGAGAAAGGAAAGAGGGGAACAGAAGATGCGATGGCCTTAACTTGGGAGGAGTTAAGGGAAATCATGACTAGGCGATTCTGTCCTAGAAGTGAAATTAAGAAATTGGAGGATGAATTTCATGCCTTGAAGCAAAAAGATGGTGATCACTCTACTTACAACAAAAGGTTCTTGGAGTTGAACCAAATGGTTCCAAACTTATTCACTCCAACCTACCGTCTGATCGAACATTACATTCGAGGACTTCCCTCGAAAATCCAAGATTCGGTCCTCAGCGTTTCACCGGTAACACTAGAAGCTGCCATGGAGTTGGCAACAGAACTGACCGAAAACCGAATTTGCAATGGGAAGTTCAAGGAGGAAAAGAAGAAAACCCCTGCTGAGGGACAAACCTCAAACCACCACACTCCTTCCTCTAAATTTGCTAACAAGAGGAAGCGTAACACCAGGAACTTTGCAGTCACCCAAACCAACACCCCTGTTCCTGCTGCACCCATCACTCAAGCCACTCCTCCACCCGCGCCATACAGAAAACCATACACAGGGCCACTACCAAAATGTAACCGTTGTTAGTATCACCACTCCCCTGACTATCCTTGCCAATACTGTACCGGCTGCGGTCGCGCTGGACACACTGTTCAAAACTGCCGCACGCTTCAACGAACAAACCGCCACCAACCTATAATCCAAACCCACCAACAGTTAGTGGGTCAAGCCCAACAACAACAACCATATCCACCCACTCAACATTTAACCCAAACATACTATCAACCCAATTACCCTATGGGCCAACCTATGCGGGCTTGTTTCAACTGCGGCGACCCAAGTCATTTCAGGAACACATGTCCAAGGCTGGTTAATATTATTCATGCTCAGGCCCAAGCCAATCCTGTGAATCAAGCGAACCAAGCTCCTCCACCTGCTAGAGGAAGGGCTTTCAATATTAACGCAAACCAGGCCAGAGCTGATGGCAATGTGGTCAACGGTACGTTTCCTATAAATGGTAGATATGCCTCTATGTTATTTGATACTGGTGCGGATAGAAGTTTCGTGTCATTAGAATTTGAACCTATCTTAAGTAAAAGTCGGGATAAGCTCGCGGAATCCATAACGGTGGAAGTTGCGGACGGAAAACCAGTTTCGTTAGACTCTATTTTACGCAACTGTATGCTCACCCTAGACGACCACGATTTCTCAGTCGATCTTATTCCTATGAAGCTGGGAAGTTTCGACATCATAATCGGAATGGATTGGCTTAGTCAACATCATGCGGAAGTTGTATGTCGTGAGAAATTTATTCGTATTCCTCTTTCAAACGGTCAGACTCTTCGAATCATTGGAGAAACCTCGTCGAAAGGGCTCAACTTAATGTCTTGTCTTCAAGCTCAAAAATACCTTCGCAAGAATTATGTCGCGTTTTTAGCCCATATCATCAAGAAGGGGACCACAGAGAAGAAACTTGAAGATATTCCTGTTGTAAAAGATTTTTCCGCAAGTCTTTCCTGACGACATTTCAGGACTTCCTCCAATCAGAGATGTCGAATTCCGTATCGATCTTATACCTGGTGCTACACCAGTGGCAAAATCTCCATATAGGTTAGCCCCCTCTGAAATGCAAGAGCTAGCCAGTCAATTGCAAGAGTTGACTGACAAGGGATTCATACGCCCCAGCTCATCGCCTTGGGGTGCACCTGTCCTTTTTGTAAAAAAGAAAGATGGATCTTTTCGGATGTGCATCGACTACAGAGAGCTCAACAAGTTAACCATCAAAAATCGATATCCTTTACCTCGCATAGATGATCTTCTTGACCAACTACAAGGTGCCAGTTGCTTTTCGAAAATCGACCTTCGATCTGGCTATCATCAGCTTAGAGTGCATGAAGAAGACGTCCCTAAAACTGCTTTTCGAACTCGATACGGTCACTATGAATTCATGGTTATGCCGTTTGGATTAACCAACGCACCAGCTGTTTTCATGGACCTAATGAATAGAGTCTGCAAACCTTACCTTGATCGATTTGTTATTGTATTCATCGACGATATTCTTATCTATTCAAAATCTAAAGCTGATCATGAGCGTCATCTGCGACTTGTTCTTGCACTTCTAGAAAAGGAAAAGCTTTATGCCAAGTTCTCTAAATGTGAATTCTGGTTAAAAGAGGTGCAATTTCTCGGGCATGTAGTCAATGACAAAGGAATACATGTGGACCCATCAAAGATCAAAGCAGTTCAAGAATGGCAAGCTCCACGAACACCAACGGAAGTAAGGTCTTTTCTTGGACTAGCTGGCTATTATCGTCGGTTCATTTCAAACTTCTCACGCATTGCGGTGCCACTCACTGCTTTAACCCATAAAGGGAAACCATTTGTATGGGGACCCAAGCAAGAAGAAGCTTTTCAAATTCTCAAGCAAAAACTTTGTGATGCACCAATCCTCACTCTTCCTGAAGGTTGTGATGATTTTGTAGTCTATTGCGACGCGTCAGGGCAAGGATTAGGTTGCGTTCTCATGCAAAGAGGAAAAGTCATAGCTTATGCCTCAAGGCAACTCAAGACACACGAAAAGAACTACACCACTCATGACCTTGAACTTGGAGCCGTTGTATTCGCTCTTAAGATATGGAGACATTATCTTTATGGTACGAAGTGTGAAATATACACTGACCACAAGAGTCTTCAACATATCTTCAATCAGAAGGAGTTAAATATGAGGCAACGAAGATGGGTCGAACTCCTAAATGATTACGACTGTGAAATCAGATACCACCCTGGTAAAGCAAATGTGGTGGCTGATGCACTTAGTCGAAAGGGTTATGCGAACTCCATTCATCTTCTATGTTCGCAAATTATAACCAATGTTAAGGATCAAATTCGAGAAGCTCAACACGTTTCAATAACAGAGGAAGATGTACAAAAAGAGATGTCCTGTGGAGCCGAGCTAAAACTTGAAACTAAATCTGATGGTATTTTGTATTACCTGGATCGTATATGGATTCCTAACCACATCAATCTTCGTGAAACACTCATGCATGAAGCTCATAAGACGCGATATTCTATACACCCAGGAGCCGATAAGATGTATCAAGACCTACGGTACACCTATTGGTGGCCTGGAATGAAGAAAGATATTGCCGTTTTCGTTTCCAAGTGTCTCACATGTTCTAAGGTGAAGGCTGAACACCAAAGACCCTCAGGACTTCTAGTCCAACCAGAAATACCTGTATGGAAGTGGGAAAATATAACCATGGATTTCATTACCGGGTTACCTCGCACTTCTAGTGGGTATGACACTATATGGGTGGTTATAGACCGACTTACAAAATCAGCTCACTTTATCCCTATTCGAGAAGATTTCAAGAACGATAAGCTTGCTCGTATTTATATCAACGAAATCGTAAGCCGGCACGGGGTACCAATAAGTATTATTTCTGATCGTGATGGTCGTTTCACCTCACGAACATGGCAAGCAGTACAATCCGCTATGGGTACTCGATTAGATCTCAGTACCGCCTACCATCCTCAAACTGATGGACAGTCTGAGCGCACCATTCAAACCCTTGAGGATATGCTTAGAGCATGTGCCATAGACTTCAAGGGAAATTGGGACGCCCATCTACCGTTAGTTGAATTTTCGTACAACAACAGTTATCATTCTAGCATCGGCATGGCACCTTTTGAAGCTTTATATGGTCGAAAGTGCCGATCTCCTGTTTGTTGGCACGAAATTGGGGAAGCACAAATTACTGGTCCAGAATTGATCCAAGAAACCACAGATAAGATTCATCAAATCCGAAACAATCTTTTAGCGGCTCAAAGTCGTCAAAAGAGTTACGCAGATAAACAACGGAAGCCCTTGGAGTTTAGCATTGGTGATAATGTACTTTTAAAAGTATCACCGTGGAAGGGAGTAGTTGGTTTTGGTCAAAAGGGAAAGCTAGCACCACGTTACGTAGCACCTTTCAAGATACTCGAAAGAGTAGGTCCTGTAGCATACACGTTTGACCTACCGGAAGAACTCGACAGGATTCATCCCACATTCCACGTGTCGAACTTGAAGAAGTGCCTCGCTGATGAGAATCTTCATATTCCACTGGAAGACATTCAGATTGATGAATCCATGCATTTTATTGAAAGACCAGTGGAGATTATGGACTATGGAGAAAAGCGTCTACGGCGAAGTCGCATTCCTATTGTTAGGGTACGCTGGGAGTCGAAACGGGGACCTGAGTTTACTTGGGAACGTGAAGACTCAATGCGTGAAAAATACCCTCATCTTTTCCCTACTACTTCAACTGTTTAAATTTCCGGACGAAATTCCTAAAAGTAGGGGATACTGTAACATTTGTAAAAAAACCGGGTCTCCAAAACCCGCTCCGTTTTGTAATCTTGTACCAAGTTATGAAATTACATTAATTATTTATGATTATTTTGAGTTTAAACGTTACATAATTAATAAATAAACTAAACTATAAAAAGTATATTTGATAAAAAGTTAAAATAAAATAAATAAAAAACAATCGCAGCTGCCGGGACTCGAACCCGGGTCAGCTGTCTCCAACAACTTATCATCCGCTTCCCAAACCACTCCGCCACAAAGTGTTTTCTGTTAACCTTAGGAAAACAATTGGATCTTATACGCAAACTCAAATCAACCGTTAATGCCATCTGCATAACGGAAATCGGTAAACCGATCGCCAAATCGCTTCGATTTCATCTGACCAACTTATAACTGATGTATATCGGTTTCTGATTAAGTCTGTAATGAATGAACATAAAATTTCATCAATTTCAGTTTTTGAAACCGAAAAGTTATCAAGCTCCAAATTAATTCAAGTTCCAATCATTTGTGCGATTCAGAACTGTCTCAACAACACTCAATTTCATTTTCGTCAAGTTTCTGAACCGTAAGATCCTCTGAATCCGATCGCCGGAATTTTTCTGCAACTCACCGGAAAACCGGGACTCGCATTCTCACGGTAATTCCTTCGACTCTTTTTGTTTAAAACATGTGATTAGTCAATCTCTAACACAACTCCATCATCAGAATCAATCTTAGCCAACAATTATCGGAAATCTCACCTTCGCCGGAAAGTTTCTGAAATTGCCGGAATCCCACTGTGAACGGGTAAGATATCCTGCATTTCATTTAAACTTTGTTTAGGTGATTTAATTCTATAAATAATCGATCCACACTGTTAATTGTTTCAACAGTCGGAGTTCAATTCCTGTACCGACAAAACCTTCGCCGGATTTCTGTGTTTATCTCCAATCGGTAAATCCTGTTCTTTAAACTCTTTCCATTCCTTACTCTTGAATTACTGTTAGTGTCTAAGATCTTAGTAAATGGCAAAATCAACCCTAACCAGTTGAATTACGCTGACAGTGTAATCCGACGAAGAAGATGAATCTATTTCAGAATATAAGAGTAATTAAAATTCGGTTTATAAACGGGTTAGACACACAGTCCAGCGGTGGACTGTGTGCACATTTCATAATCACGTCGCGAGTTCGATTCTTACTATGCACACGCTTTACGTAATAACATTCCTTTTTATTCATGAACTAACCGGGTTAGAGCGGGTAGTTGTTAAGTATAATATAAATCAAGAATATAACCGGGTTAGACACACAGTCCAGCGGTGGACTGTGTGCAAGATAAACTTCATAACGCGCGTTCGAACCCCGTCCCAAGCACCGGTCAATTGAATTAAAATGTTTTTGTAAATAAAGGTATTTTCGGTTAAGTCGAATAAGTATATAAATATGATTAAAACTGAGTTTCTAACGGGTTAGTCATGTAGCTCAGTTGGTAGAGCTACGTGCACGAGAACTGAAGGTCACCGGTTCGAATCCCGCTTGGCGCAAACATTTACCGCTGACCGAACCGGTCAACGGTCAACGGTCAAACAGTAAAATAATAACATTTTTTTTATATATTTATTTGTTTATTTTAATTTAAAAATCAATTAAAAATACTTAAAAATAACATTTTTAAGGATAGAAAATAGCCATAAACTCACAAAAATATATCTAAAAATCCCATTAAAATCTTTAATAAAATCCATCCATTTAATATATTTTTCCATTATTATTTAGGTTAGTGATTCCTCGTTGACTCGCTTCGTCTAAATCGTGCGCATCTCACCATCTCAAATTCAACGCACCCAATGTGAGTGAACCCTTCAAATTCCCCGTTTTAATCATGTTTTTGGGGTGTATCATGTGTCTTGTTCATTTACATATTATAACCAAGTTATTGTGCATATATCATATCATGACATGTGTATTAATTTGTTGCTGTTAAGTAGTTATTATTGTATGCAAATTATTATTCCAATACATGCAATTGCCGAGGCCGTGGCTCCCCATCCATCGAGGTTGAGTTGGATCCCCATTTAATTATGCGGTTGATCTTGGCGTGCCCGCACGATCGGCTCCGTTTGATTGAGCCTTGATCGGTCATTTCATTTTACATTTCAATACATCATTTCCAGTTCATGCAATACGATCGGCTCCGTTTGATTGAGCCTTGAGTGCACAGTTCAATTTACATTTCCAGTTCATGCAATACGTTCGGCTCCGTTTGATTGAGCCTTGAGCGCACAGTTCAATTTACATTTCCAGTTCATGCAATACGATCGGCTCTGTTTGATTGAGCCTTGATCGCACAGTTCAATTATGTTAATTATTATATGATGTTGGTATGTTCATGTATGCTATCGATTGTTAATGTATGTTATAATTGTAACTGATGTTTGCCAATGTTTGATTTCATACATGTGCTCTTTTATGATTATGCATAATATTTTATTGATAAACTAACCAGAAAATCATTATCAAATGTTTATCTATAAGGTTCACTCGCCAACTTATGTTGACCCAAAAACCTCCCATTTTACACATGATACAGGTGAACCAGCAGCAGCTAGGGAACACATAGGACCCGGATTAGAAGAAATAAAACGATTTAGTATTCGGATTATTATGTTTGGTTATTTTCCCTTGTATTGAATGAACATGTTTGGATGTTTGAGAAATGTAACTTTGACTTCATTTAATTTTGAAACATAATAGTAAATGTCATGTGCTTTGGTGATAACCCAATTATGCCCCGACTCTTATTTCCGCTGCGGGTCGGGGTGTGACAACCTGTTGGTGCATATTTGTGACAACAATTTAGATTTGGTCTTTGGATATTTTGTAATTAGTAAAACAATAAACAGTTAGCGGGTTTAGTATTGTAGTAGTTGCTTAGAAGTGATTGGGCTAAACTAGACACAATATAGGGAGTGGTAGGCGAATTGGGCCTAGACCAAATTGCAACCCATGTGGTGAAACCCTAGCCTAGTTGCAAACTTGTCTCTATATAAAGAGAGTTTGCATTAGGGTTAAGGTTGCTCGGTTAATCACTTCGGAGAGAGTTGAGAGAGAATTCGTGTGTGTCTTGAATTGATTGTAAACATTCGTCTTGGATAATCAATAGAAGACGGATTGAAAGTGTTTGTTCGTGTTCTTGATATAGTTCGGTTTTCTGTGATATAGTTCGGTTTTCTGTGATAATCTCGTCTCGAATACCATCTCGGATCATCACGAATACCATCACGGATCACTGTTCCGAATCACCATCTCGGATTAGTATCTCGGATCACTGTTCCGAATTTCTATCTCAGATTGATAATCCGAGTTACTATTCCGAGTTGTACTCACAAAGGTGGAAAGTTAACCAGCTGACGTACCGGAGATAAACGTTTTGGTACACCGAATTTGATCCATAGACAATCTTGACAAACCGACTGCACGGTTAGACTCGTGTGATTTTTAGGACAGAAAAAGGGACGAAATTTCCTAAAATCACTCTCATACCTTATACATCATTGGATTCATATCGTCGAGACGAGTCTAACGGTATAATTTGGTAATCACACATTTCAGACAAATTTTTAACATTTTTAGCGAGCCGGTTTGGTAAAAATGTCAAATATGTCAACTTGAATGAATTGTTGAGAATGGAGCACGAGCCATGCACGACTAACAAAACCACCAAAAATGTTAAAGGTAGAGAATTACCTAACATGGAAGGATAGGTTTCAGTCATTCATTGATTATCAGGACACACGGATGTGGATCTGTATTCAAGATAGGTATGTAAACCCAACTCGTGACTTTGAAGGCAGACAATGTGTCACTGCATATGTGAACATGTCAGAGGCTGATAAGAGATTGTATGAGTCTGAGAAGAAGGCCTTAGCTGCTATAAAGATGTCGTTACCTGATGGCATCAAACATACATTCAAGCGATATACCACTTCGAAGGAGATGTGGGATACTCTAGAGAAGAGATATGAGGGCAATCCTGATGTGAAGAAAAACAAAGTTGACTTACTAAAGAAGCAATTTGCTGTCTTTAAAGGCATGAGAAATGAGTCCTTGAAGATATCATCACGAGATACTATCATCTAATGTCAGAAATGGACAATTATGATATAGAGGGATACACGGATGTGGAGATAAATGATAAGTTGCTAGATGCTTTACCTGCCAAATGGGATATTTATACTCTTATGATAAAAGGTGAAGCTGACTATGAAGATAAAGACTTGGAAGAGGTTGTTGGGAAACTGAGAGCTTATGAGCTCAACATGAAGAAGAAGGAAACTGGATATGATCAGGTTCAAGATCCGGGAATTTATAAAGGGATTACATCTTCATCTTCCAATAATGCTTCAAGTGATTCTACAACTGCGTTTCTCTCATGTGAAAATGAGCAAGTTGTGACAAATGATGATGGTGAAGTATGTTTTGTAGCTGCTTCAGGAGGATCGTCAGGGGAAAAGAGACAACAAGCTAGCAATAATAAAAACAATACAAGGTCTATGCCTCTAAGTGTCAAGGCTGCTGAAGATCATCTAGCCTTGCTTGCTTCATTCGTTGCTTCGTATGAGAACTATATTCAGGGAAGAATATCTGATCCTGCTACTTTTGATGAAGATTATGGTCAGATTGACCCTGATGACCTAGAGGAGATGGATTTACGGTGGCAGATGTCCATGATCTCTAGAAGAGTGAAGAGGTTCATGAATAGGACGGGCAGAAAGTTTGTTGGAAAGAATGTAGGTTTTGAAAAATCTAAAGTGAGGTGTTACAACTGTCAAAATTACGGACACTTCGCTAGAGAATTTCAACGACCTAAGACTGAATCTCGTTCTAACTCATCTTTTCAAGATTTTCCTTGTCATGGTTCAAGCAACAGGAATGCATCAACTAACACTGGATCAAAGGCCTTGATCTCTACTGCTATAGAAGGTTCTTATGATTGAAGTGTTCATTTGGAAGGTGATGACAATGCCACAAAAGCTTTCATGGCTGAGATAGCCCCAGTTGATGATGCAGAAGTCAAAGCTGATAATGAGGTTGAACAAGAGACTGTAGCTGAAAAGGTTGAGGCTGATCAGACGACTGAATACATGAAATCTGATGTAGAACAGAATGCTGCAGATAAGAAGATGGCTGCTAATTTTGCTGCTTTCATGGCTGATCTAAGCAAATCAACAAGGGAGGTACATTCTAACTCTGGTAGTTCTGTTTGCTTAAAATGTCGTGAACTACAAAGTAAAGTTGACAGGTTAACAAAACAAAACCAAAGTATGGTAAATGAGCTCTCGAGCGTAAGAGAATCAAACTTTTTTCGTGAAAAGGAATGAGTCATTATATTTGAAGAAAATTAAGGGTTATGAAGAAGAAATCAATATTTTAACCTGTAAACTAAATGAAAACTTCAAGTTATTGACTTAGCTCATGATACGATGACTGAGAAAACAAAAGAGATTTCTGAAAAATGCAAAGAGTTGTCAAAAGCACTACTAAAAATTTGTAAACTTGAAAAGAAATTGAATCAATTCAGAGATTCATCTTTTGTTATGAAACACATGATGAATGGCTTGAAGAAATGTAATGACAAGACAAGCGTGGGCTTCAAAGGTTTCAATGAAGTTCCACCACCTCTTGGTCATGACTATTCTTTCTTGCCAGACAAAGAAGAGCTAACAGACTTTGGGTCAACTGCACCTAATAGTTCCACATCAGGGAATGTTGATGTGTCTGAGAATGCAAAGAAGGATAATAACAGGGAAGCGGTTTTGAAAACAAAGAATACACACTAAGAATAAATAGAAACTTTTTGTTAAGAAAGTTGATTTTGTTAAAGGGAGTGATAAGAAAGAAGAGACCACTTTATTACAAGAGAGTCAAGTGTTCAGTTTGCTAAAAATAAACACAAAGAAAAATCAGAAATTGATGAAACAAAACAAGATCCTTTGAAGGCATCATCATCATCATCATCATCATCTGATGAATCTAAACCAGAGACTTCAATTAAGAAGTCTTCGGCTAGAAGATCGTGCTTCAAATGTCACAACAAGGGACATGTAGCTAGCTGCTGCCCGAACAAAAAGAATGAAGCACAAGTGTCTGAGAGAAAGAGAGAAAAATCACCAGCAAAGATTGGTGATGGTGAGCAAGAAGTTTCTAACTCACCGAAGACATTTGCTAACAAGCGACAGAGTGTTGCTATTGGTGTAGATAAGGCTGAAAAAGGAACTCACCAAGTTCCTCGTTTTCAAAGAATCAACAAACAGCCTGAATCTACATCAGGCAGATATGAAGACCTAGAAGTAGTTCACCAAGAATGAATAACTTTAATGGTCAATCAAGTAATTTCAGAAGTCAAGGTCAATATCAAATTCGATATCAAAATGTTGGTAGTCGAAATTTTTAATAACAATGGCTTTAGAAAATATTACCATCAAAATTCAAGGAATCATAACCAAATTTTCCAAAGGTCACAGAGTCCAAACATGTTTAGGAAATCTCAGGACCAGAGACCTAGTGGAAATAAAAAATCATTTCTATCAATAGGTCTAAGATCCAAGACTCCTGTTAGGAGTGATGGATATTGGATGAATGTTCCGGTGGTTGATGAATCTGGAAGACCCAAGACCATTAAGGCTTGGGTCCCCAATCTAACTAATTTTTGTTGGGTTGTGCAGGAGCTGCTAACGAGGTTTGATTGGAAATACGGGGTGTAACATATTGGAATTAGAGCCTACGTTTGAGAGAATTAAACATTAGCCTTTTGTTTGTAATCTCAAACTTACACAATAGCACATTCCATAGACTTCCGAGTCTAGGCATTGACCTAGGATTACTAATCTCATTATTAAGTTATTATTATTGTTTTGAACTTGATTTTAATAGAAAAAATCTGCCCAGATTTAGAGGACAAAGTGGAAGAGGAAAAGGTCCAATGAGGGGACGACCATCCGGGCGCTCCTTCGCAACCCCACAACTCTAGCCCCCATCAAGATTCAGGAGATTCATCTCCTTGGCAAACAGCGAGACACTCTATCTCTCACAAATACTCGCCCCCACATTCCCAAAATTCTTACCATTCACACCATTCTCACAACTCCCATCACTCACACCACCCTCACCATTCCCATCATTCTCATTCACATTCATATCATGAAGAGTTTAACCCAGATCTTTATTTTAACCCACCTCTAGCTTATCTGAATAAGTTGGATCAACCAAATCGTATGGACGAGGACTCCGACCTGGAAATGCCACCGTCAGGATCGTGTGGACACCCCATTGAAATCTCTAGCGGTTCTAACTCTTATGCATGATCACCTTATCAAGGTCCTAGTGAATGGGACCAATATTTGAGTCAATTCACTTTTGTTAGCACTCATTCGTACCACTCTCCAACACCACCTCCTACACAGAAAGACGTCCAAATGGAACCGGTGGTGCCAACCTCAGCCACCACCTGAGCCATCGAGGAGGAAATGTGGAGCACGTATGCCGGTGCGTGCGGGACAACCATCGGGTTCGCTACCACCATTGCCCAAAACCTACCCTACCATTCCTGAGGACCCACAAATGGGTGGACCCTCAAATACTTCACCTGTGGTGGAACCAACACCACCACCTGTGGTTCAACCACCACCATTGGGTTTTAATAACCCTATCCCTGCATATCCAGATACATTTTAATATAATCCTTTTAACCTGACTACGCCAATGAGTTTAGACTACCAGGCGCTATTACATGACCCTTATATGCAAGTAGTCATGCATAATGCACTTTACCCATCTCCCTTTCCACCTGCTTATCCACCTACTGATACCCAAGTTATGGGTACCAGTATCCTGTTGTGCCTCAACCACAACCACAACCTCCACCACCTCTTGAAGCCGTTAATGAGGCTTGGAGCGGATGAAAGAAATGCAACAACAGGCTGAGAAGACGGAGAAGAAGACAAATAAGTTCTTCAAAAAACTTTCCAAGTTAGTCAAAGGAAAGAATGACGAGTGAAGTTTCTTCTATCTTATATTTTTGTAATATTTCTTTAGTCCCTACGTGGACGTTGTTATTTCTTTAGGACAATCAGTTTAATTTATTTCAAGTATTGTAATTTTCTATTGATATAATGAAATATTTGAAATTATATATATATAAAATCATTCTTTTCAAGCGATCGTCTTGATTTTAACTCGAAATTTATGATATGCTATATAATTCCAAAAGATCATCTTAATGGTTTTGATTAGCCAAATGGCGAAGTCCATATTAATTGGCAAATTATAAAAGATAGTTAAGGATGAATAAGCCTTCTGTCATGATAGTTTAGAAAGATTATCCCTTCTATCTATAGGTGGTGAACTATGTTCAAGCCTCCAAGTCGTTAAGGTCAATGCGACCGTGACTATTATTAATCAACCATTAAGGTAATTATGTGTTAACATTCAAGCAATGTTAATACTCCCGACATTGGGACTTGAGGAACCACATTAGCCGTCTAGGTAATGGACTACGTCCTAACCTTATAGCCTATGTGATCAAATTTGATCCCGGCTAATATCATCAATGCGATGATAATAATTAAAACATCCATTAGTGATGTAGTGCCAACGGGCCATAATTAAACATCCATTAGCGATGTAGTGCCTGCGGGCCATAATTAAACATCCATGTGATGTAGTGCCTACAAGCCATAATTAAACATCCATTAGTGATGTAGTGCCTACGGGCCATAATTAAATATCCATTAGATGATCTGCCTACGAGCAATGTTATATTGTCAACTAAGACAATGACAGGTGTAACCTTATGGTTCTCTGTCCAGGGTGGTGAGCTATGCTCAAGCCTCATAGTCTATATGATCAATGAGATCATGACTAATATCATCAGTGCAATGAGTATCTATCTTGACATCTTAGGAGATGTTAATTGATCTATTATATTATTTTTCCTACGGGCCATATTATATTGTCAATTAAGACAATGACAATTGTAACCTTATGGTTCCCTATCCAAGGTGGTGAGCTATGCTCAAGCCTCATAGTCTATGTGATCAATGAGATCATGACTAATATCATCAGTGCGATGATTACCTATATTAACATCTTAAGAGATGTTAATTGATTTGTTACATTAATTTGCCTACGGGCCATATTATATTGTCAAATATGACCATGACAGTTGTGACTTTATGATCCACTGTCTAATAATATATGAACTATGTCCGAATTTAGAAAGCCTTTGATGGTCCCTTTGAGACCTAGGCCACATATAACTAAATATCTCAAAGAACATTCATTTAAAATGTTAAGCCTGACAGTTGTGATCCTATGCACACTTGTTCTAATAAGCAATGGATTTATATATCCAAACTTTACATCCTATATGGTTATTAATACCATGGAGAATGTAAATTTAATTTAAAATTTAGTACTAAAATATCAGAGATGGCTAATTTAGATGATACGCAAAGTAGTCGTCGTGATAATAGTACTGACAAAGCTGAAAACATAGCCATCAATGCTGATGATTTCCAACCTAACATTGATGCAACTGTTGGAAAGGCCATGGAAAAGGCCATGGAAAAATTGAAGGAGTCAACCGCTACTCGCTCGAAACCTTTATCTATTCCACCATCATTAACTCAAAAGGAGAGCTCGTCACTCATCGAATGCGAAGAGTGAACTAAAGATACTAGAGTTTCATGATAGGTCTCGTTCTTCCAAAGACGGATGTACCTATAAATACTTTGTCTCCTGCAAGCCCCGAGATTTTAACAGAGAAAAAGGGGCTATAGAAGCGTTGAGATGGCTCGATGAAATGGAAACTATTGTAGATATCAACGGTTGTGCTGATAAGGATGTGGTGAAGTTTGTATCCCAATCCTTTAAGGGCGATGCCCAAATATGGTGGAAGGCTATGGTCCAGTCAACAGGTAAGGTACACATGTATAACTTGGGATGGACCAAGTTTGCGGGACCTTGTAAAGGAAACATAATGCCCACCTCATGAGGTGGAGAAGATAGAGTCAGATTTTTTTACTCTTACAATGAAAAACCTAGATTGTCGGATATATGTTACCGACTTTAATTCCTTATCCCGATTAGTATCTTATCTGATTTCACCTGAACCCAAACGCATTGCACGTTTCATTAATGGGTTAGCACCTGAGATTAAAGGCATGGTGAAGGCTGCTCAGCCTACTACTTATAGGTCTGCTGTTGACCTATCTTTTTCTTTCACTTTAGATCTAGTGAGACAAAAGTCAGTCAAGACTGAGACTGACGGGGAAAGGAAGAGAGATGATGGTAACTCCCAAAGATATGATAAGATGAATAAGGGGAGATTCGAAATCAAAAGGAACCAAGATAGGTCAGGCGAGACGCCGACATGTAAGACCTACAACCGCAGGCACTAGGGACAGTGTAATTCTGATCCACAGGCTAAACCTTGTGGTATCTGCAAGAAAAAGGGACATAAGACCCTAGAATGTAAGGATCTTAAGGATGCCGTCTGCTATGGTTGTAATGAAAAAGGGCATATTAAGACTAACTGCCCTAAGAATCTTAAGAGTAACAATGCAAAGCCTGGAGAAGCCAAGAAAGGAAATGCTTGGGCCTTTCAGATGAATGCTAGGGAGGCTGTTAATGAAAACAACGTCATAACAGGTACATTCCTCATCAGTGACGTATATGCTAGAGTTCTTTTTTATTCGGGTGCAAATAAGTCCTTTGTGGACCATAAGTTTAGCAAACTATTAAACTTACTCATAAGAACACCAGACATAACTTATCAAGTAGAACTTGCTGACAGAACCTTAGAAACAATGTCTTCTATTCTTGATGAACGTTTTATATCCATTAAGAATCATTCTATTCCTATATCCCTTCTGCCAATGAAATTGGCGGGGTTCGATGTAGTCTTAGGCATGGATTGGTTATCTCATAACAAGCCCACATTGCCTGTGATAAGAAACTCATCAAAGTTAAAACCCTGTCTGGTGAAATGCTCACCATTCTTGGAGATTCACACTATGGGTTGCCAGACAAAGTGTCATTGCTTAAGGCATCCAATTGTCTGAGGAAAGGTTGTGTCATTTACATGGCACAAGTAACTATTAACGAGCCAAAAGCCAAATATTGAAGACCTTTCAGCCATTTCAGAATATCCCGATGTTTTTCTTGAAGAATTACCGGGTCTGCCTCCAGATAGACAAGTGGAGTTTAGGATTGACATCCTACCAGGAGCGGCACCTGTTGCAAGAGCTCCGTATCGGCTAGCACCGACAGAAATGAAGGAATTGAGAATACAATTAGACTAACTTTTAGAGAAAGGCTTCATTTAGCCTAGTTCCTCACCTTGGGGAGCTCCTATCCTTTTTGTTAAGAAAAAGGACTGTTCAAGGCGGATGTGCATTGATTACGGCGAACTAAACAAGATAACAATCAAGAATCGTTATACTATGCCCATAATCGATGACTTGTTCGATCAACTCCAAGGGGCTAGTTATTTCTCTAAGATCGATTTGAGATCAGGATACAATCAACTGAAGGTTAGAAGTGTGGATGTTCCCAAGACTGCCTTCAGGACCCGTTATGGTCATTATGAATTCCTGGTGATGCCTTTCGGGCTCACAAATGCACCTGCAACATTCATGGATCTCATGAATAGAGTCTGCAAGCCGAATCTAGATAAGTTTGTCATTGTCTTCATAGACGACATACTTATCTACTCTCGTAATCAAGTTGATCACGAGACACGTCTTTGGTGCATCCTAGAATTGCTAAGACAAGAGAAGCTTTATGCTAAGTTCTCTAAGTGCGAGTTTTGGCTTAGACAAGTCCAGTTTCTTGGACATGTAGTAAGTGAGCGTGGTATCCAAGTGGATCCCGCCAAGATGAAGCCATAATGAATTAGGAAGTATCCAAACTCCATCAGAGATCCATAGTTTCTTAGGATTGTCGGTTATTATAGGAGGTTCATTGAGAACTTTTCGAGGATAGCCACTCCTTTAACTACCTTGACCCATAAGAATGTCAAGTTTGACTGGGGTCCAAAACAAGAAGAATCTTTTGAAATTCTAAAACACAAGTTGAGCAATGCTCCTGTGTTATCTCTACCTGAAGGTATTGAGGATTTTGTCATTTATTGTGATGCCTCGCACACTGGCATGGGCTGTGTGCTAATGCAAAAAGGCAAAGTGATTACTTATGCATCACGACAATTAAAGGTGCACGAAAGTAATTACACCACCCATGATTTGGAATTGGGTGCTGTTGTATTTGCACTTATGTTGTGGAGACATTATTTATATGGCACAAATTATATACACTGACCATAAGAGTCTCCAATGTCTGTTCAATCAAAAGGATTTGAACATGCGACAGCGCTGCTGGATGGAAACACTTAATGATTATGATTGTGAAATTCGCTATCATCCTGGCAAGGCAAAAATCATTGCTGACGCCTTAAGTCACAAGGAAATGGTTAAGCCTATAAGGATTAATGCCAAGAGCATCGAGCTTGGAAATAACTTGAATGAGAAGCTATTAGATGCACAAAAGCAAGCCCTATTAGAGGCTAATATTGCTAACAAAGGATTAGGCGGAACTATTGATCAGTTAGTGCCTGGAAAAGATGGAATCCTTTGATTTAATGGCAGAATCGGGGTTCCAATCTTTGGAGGACTTAGGGATCTAATCCTCCAGGAAGCGCATAATTCAAGATATTCAGTTCACCTGGGTGGTGACAAGATGTATCAAGATTTGAAGAAGAATTATTGGTGGATAGGTTTGAAGAAATCCAAAGCCACTTACGTAGCTAAGTGTCTGACGTGTCCGCAAGTTAAAGTCGAACATCAGAAACCGTCAGGACTTCTACAACAGCTTGAAATTCCCACATGGAAATGGGAAATGGTAACTATGGATTTGATTACAAAGTTACCTAAGACCAAACGTGGTAATGACACGATTTGGGTAATTGTGGATAAGCTGACTAAATTAGCACATTTCTTGCCAATTAAAGAAACTTATAGTTCTGATAAGTTGGCCAAGCTATAGGTGGACATGATTGTGTCTCTACATGGTGTGCCGATATCTATTGTATCTGATAGAGATACTAGATATACATCTCACATTTGGAAAGTTTCCAAAAATCGTTAGGCACAAGATTAAACTTTAGTACGGCTTACCATCCACAGACTGATGGACAAAGTGAGCTTACTATCCAGACTTTAGAAGACATGCTTAGAGCATGTGTGATTGATTTAGGTGGAAGTTGGGATGACCACTTACCCCTAATAGAATTCTCCTATAATAATAGTTATCATACAAGAATCAAGGCTGCTCCTTTTGAAGCCTTATATGGGAGAAAATGTAGAACACCTATCTGTTGGGCCGAAGTTGGGGAAGCCCAACTGTCTAGACCTGAAATTGTCCTAGAGACCACGGATAAGATAATACAAATCCGTGATCGTCTCAAAGCTGTCCGTGATAGACAGAAAAGTTATGCAGACAAAAGGCGAAAACCTCTTAAGTTCCAAATAGGGGACAAAGTATTATTGAAGGTATCACCCTGGAATGGTATGATGCACTTTGGAAAGAAGGGCAAGTTGAGCCCGAGATATATTGGACCATTCGAGGTAATCGAATGTGTCGGTTCTGCAGCTTATTAGCTTAAGTTGCCTGAGGAGCTTAGTGGAATCCATGATGTGTTCAACATATCTAATCTAAAGAAATGTCTAGCCAATGAGTCGCTAGCAATGTCACATCAAGATGTGCAAATTGATAAAAACCTGAGGTTCATTAAACAAATTTCGATCGAGGATCGACAGGTTAAAAAACTCCATAGGAAATTTATACCTATTGTAAAGGTTAAGTGGGATGCCCTTCGAGGCCCCGAGTATACATGGGAGGTTGAGTCCTCTATGCGAAAAAATACCCTCATCTTTTTGAATAAAATCTCGAGGTTGAGATTTCTTTTAAGGGGGTGAGGATGTAACACCTCGAAAAAATTTCGCGTCCGGTAATATACCGACATGTGTACATGCCCTCGGACAATACCTCAAATGAGTTAGCCCCTCAACTAACCTAAAACATGTCCAAAATTCACAAATTTTTTTATACCTAACTGTAACCTACGGTCTAGGACCGTAGGCTACGGTCTAATGTTGTTGAAACAGATTATACTAACCATAAGCTACGGTCGGATGACCATAGCTTACGGCGAGCTTCTGATATCCTTTAGTTTCTTAATTTTAACTTTTAGCAAATGACCCAATGGCCCATAGACTTTATTATTTTCGTGTTTCTTGTTTAAACAAGTTATTTCTCGACCCGAACAACTTCCGGTTGATGGGATATCTCTTGATTTACCATCCTTGAGTATTCGCTTCTTCACCAAAACTTTAACTTACTAATTTGGGTAATTTAACCCATGAAACCATATTCGTAGCTATCATATTTTAAGCTAGTAAACAGTTATAAGTCACAAAAACACATAGTCTAACACAAATTGATGTTCGGTTATTCATACTCTTCTTCAATGCATCACGTGTTGAAAGAAAAGAACTAGTTGTGTCATTATGTCATTGAATATAAGTCAATGGACAATTTATGACATTTAACAAAACTATTTTTGAGGGACTAAATGTGTCAAAACACCAAAATTCTATCAAGGTGCCACCTAGCCTGCAAATTACCACACTCTTGCAGCTCTTGACACCTTATTAGACACTTGTAAAGATCCTACAACACCTCTAACACCGGGCTTCATTCTCACACATCCTCTTGCACTATAAATAGCCCACTTAGTTCACTCTATTCCTTGCTCATTTCCTTTTCTCCTCTCTATTACACTCTTGGAAGTTCCTAGTCATTTAGGAGCTTCCCTTTGAGTTCTAAAGTTTCTCTTGGATCACTTGTAAATCTTCCATCTCTGCTCTTTTCTTTTTATAGGCTATAAATAGCCAAAAGCCAAGCATTTTCTACAAATGCTTTGACTTTCGGTTAAGACCATTATGGTCTAGCCATTATTCAAGTTGAACATGGCTAAGTGATCGTAATTAGGAATGTGTTATCCCTTAAAAAGACACCTCTTAAGGATCACGTTTACTAGGTCAATTGACGGGCCAAAGTTTATGTTTTAAAAAGTCAAACGGGTCAGATTTCATAAAAAATTATAATCTGAGTTTATATACGTTATAAACATGTTTTTGACACTTAAACAAGTTGGTAATAGTTAATAGAACATGTGGGAACATGTTTGATCCGTCAATTTCAGTCCTAGGTTTGGTTCGCAATCGAAAGTCACGGAGTTTGACTTCTACTTTGACTTCTGATTCTGACCCGACTTAGATTAGTTCACTACTGACTTATAGTTGCATTATGATCGTAATACAATGTAACATAACCCTCTGAAGTTATATTACATGATCATAATCATAATCTAGTTTATGCACAAGTTCCATTAAATGTCAAACTTTGTCTAAAATGCTCTTTTACATAAAACAAGGTTTTAATCAACAATGATCTTGCAAAATGGAATACCTATTGATATGTTAATATAATTAACATATTATGATGTTAATATTCTGATCATAAACTAAGTTTTAATACAATTTGGTAAATTATATTTTAAAAGACCAAAATACCCTTTCGGTGCATAGTTTGGTCTTAAACCACAAATCACACTTATGTGTGCTATCTTATTGATCATATATCATATATTAAGTATTTTTCCAAAATGTTTATTATCATAACATCTGTATATATGCAAGTTCCCTTTTTACATTATATAATGGTTAAAACGCCTTATAAGGCGTAATTTCATTTTAAAACCTCAACGAACATATAAGTTGATATCATACTGATATTTCAACTTATTTAAAGTATAATGACATATAGAACTTGTTCATAACTCATCCGGTTACCCGGTATCGCTTATATGCGTACGATTGAGTATATGTAACTAGTTTACGAAAATTAACCGAAATGGGTTTAACCTTATCATTTTAAGCTCAAATTCCAGAATGTTAATTGTTTTACCCATGACATACAAGTCTTAAGTACTTGTTGGGTTTAAACTACATTCTATCCGGTCATCGCTTAATCTAGCGTATTGTACCGTTTTGATCCTTTAAGCTAGTCGGTCTAAGTCTATGACTTAAATAGGACCGCTAGCATTCTAATTGGTTAGCTTATGCCATTATTCCAGACTAAAGCCTTCCAGTAAATGCTATCTGCACTTATCTAATTGATTAAATGGCTGAGTTAATCTAAACTTGCATTTAAATCAAGTACTTGCTCAGGTAAATACTCTTGACTTATTTTTCCTATACGAGTTTGGGTTACGGTAAATTTTTACCGCTTGATCGGAAATGGGATCAATCGAATGCCAAATTGTGGCTAGTAAATCCGCATATTTCGTTTCGATCAGTTTTGTTTGATAACTTAAACATTGGGGGTTAACGATCGTGTCCTGGATATCCTCGGCTCATTTAAGTTACTAATGGCCACGACCAAAGCACGGGGTGTAGGCATACATCTGACAGATGCGAATGCTAAAATAATTATAAGTGGTGTGTTAGTTAATCATGTCTTGGTCTCTGTACTGGGCCCCATATGTATTGACAAACATGTAAATCTGTGTACAAGGTTAAAAGCTTAACTTTCCCAAGTTATAAAAGATTTTTATGTGCCTTGTGCACTTAAATCATTTTTGAAATGATTTCAAAATGAGTTAGTTAATTGTATTTACCAGCGAAAGCTGACGTATTTTCAAAAGGCTAAGTTGCATGTACAATACGAAATAGGTTAGAAGCTGCTTGGCATTGACATAAGAGTATCTTGCAAATCCTTAGATCTGTCTAAAGTCTGATGTTCATCTTTTGTATATTTTATGATCCGCCTCTGGATCTTAGTTACAAACCGTCTGTATATTATTTTCGAACTTTGGACATTTTAGTTTGTAATAGTATTTTAAACTCCAAGACTTCCGCTGTGCTGTGTTAATTGACTATGATGAGATCAACTTACGTCACGATATTCCCCACTCGGGCCCACCGAAGTTTGGTTGAAAATACGGGGTGTGACAAATTGTTTATAAATGCTTTTCTCTTATTTGGTCGATATATATTATTAATTTAATTTCTATTTCTATGTATTAATTATTCCAGAGTAATTTCTTTTTAGAGTGTTAATGTCTTATTAGTTTTAACCACCCGAAGTTCAAAATCAATAATTTTAACCTTGTGAGTACATAGTAGGTAATTCTCTAACCCTTTGAGTCCAAATTTTTAACGACGTTAGAATTCTTCTGTTAGCTATTGTTAAATGACCATATTACCTGTATAGTTAAAATAACTAATTAAAATCAAACTCATCCCCCCTCTCTCATAAATCAAAACCCACACCCTAAATTCAAACTCCACCAGTCGTCTATCTCTTTCTCTTTAATCACCCCCCTCTCTCCATAAACCAAAACCCAAAAATGAGTAGGCGGTTTGCGAGATGGTGTAACAGTGGAAACAAGCGACGGATCATGACCTGGACGAACCACCGACACAAAATCGATCTAGATATTGGATAATGTGGGTGAATTTGGATCTGGATATGATATGATGAACGAAGAAAATTGTGGGTGTCGTAGAGGTGGCAAAGGTGGTTGTTGATGGTGATGGCGGCTGGCTAGTGGTGGTTATGAAGGTGGTTGTTGATGGTGGTGGTGAGTGGGTAGTGGTGGTTATGACGGTGGGTGATTATGGAGGGGGTGTTGATGGTGATGGTGGGGTGGGTAGTGGTGGTGGTACTTATGGAGGTGGGTGTTGATTGTGATGACGACATGGTAGTGGAGGTTATGGTAGTGGTGGCAGAGGTGGGGTATTGGCGATGATGACGGCTGGGTAGTGGTTGCGGAGGTGAGTGTTGATGGTGATGGTGGTTTTGGAGGTGAGTCTTGATGGAGAGAGAGAAAGAGAGATGATGGTAAGAGAGAGATGACGGATTTTGTGTGGGAATAAATATATATAAAATGGGTGAAATAATTCCTTGTGTAATAACGAGTTGTAACTTATGTGTAAATGACGAAAATGTCATTTTAGTTAACAGACTTGGTAGACGGTGTTAGTAAATTAGATTCAAAGAATTATAGAATTACTCATCAGGTACTCTCAGAAGTTTAAAATTTTAATTTTAGATTTAGGTAATAAAATCACTAAAACACAAAAACTTAAAAATGAATTTACTCTGTATATACAAATTAATATATGAGCTTAATCCATATGTAAGACAAGCTATATTACTTATTTAACTACAAGTGAAGAAAAAATGTGTGGTGGAACTCTTGAACCTCGACTTCAATTAAAACTATGTTGGAATAACTTTCACACATATATTAGACTAGGCCTACTGGAGCGGTGTCCTTATCACTCACCATCATTTTAACGAAAAAGTTTCAGCCAAATCATAATACCATAATCACCAAGGGCGTTCGACCCTTGACGCCCCCACACTTTGGGTGGGTGAGGTCCGGTTTCTCCACTATTCACATTCACCCAAATACACACATACTTGTTTCTCTCCATTTCTTTCATTTATATATAAGTTAAACCACAACGTAATAGTCAAAGATCAAGATAGTCAAAATCCATAATCTACGTTTTATGCACTTTTAGTTAAACCATAACAGATGATCTAAGTGATGGAAGGGAGGGGGGTTTGAGTAAAATTATACACCTTTTCAAGTACAAAATTATATTATTGATGTATTCGTGAGTTATAAAGGTTTTTTTTTCTAAATCATGAATACTGTGCGAATTATGAACAACTAAACGTATTATAATCAGTCTTTACATATTTTATTCTATAAAAAAATATGTGAATTTATCGAACACAAACAGTTTTTTTTTAACGGTGAACACAAACAATTTGATTACCTTACATAGCCACATAGGGGCATTAAAATGTGGATGGTAATGCTAAGTAGATAAAATAATTCTTGGTAGAAGGATCATCTTTGGCATCGTTAAATGGTTTTTTTTAGATATATAACGTTAAGATCATATTAGTACTGATTTTTAGCCTTCAGATATGCTTGATGTTATTACACAGTGAAGTTTTTGTATTAAGCATGAAAAGTAAACATTTGTGTAGTCACGGCTAAACGCATTATGTGAAGTATTGCCATTTTAAAAACTCATGTAAATCCATGTCTTTGATGTATATTGTGTATTGACCGGTATCTGTATTTTTTAGGTAATCCTACACAAAACTTGCAAAACTTTAGATTGTATAAATAAACTAATTTATTAATATTTTTTTAAGATTTAATATAGATGAATATAGATAAATAAAGATTGATTTTTAACAATTTTCATTTACTTTGAAAAAGTTTAATATTGAAAAAATAATGTATTTAACGTTTTCTCCCTGTTCTGACATTAATTTTTCTTCTGAGTTGACATATATATATATATATATATGGGAAGCTTTATTTAAAAAGAAATTTTATGTGAGAAGAAAATGTATAATGGTAAAACATAAAATAGTTTATAACTCATCTCATTAATAAAAAACATTATATCCTATACATTTTAAATTTTATCATACATATATCTTATACTTATCAGAATTTATCCTACACACATGTAAAATTACCTTACACATTTCAAAATTTATCCTACACATACTAAAATTTATACTACACATGCCAAAAATGTCCTTCACTATAAATTATTTTAACTTGAAAAAGTATATTAAAAAATGAGTTACAAGTTTAATTAATTAGCTAATTAATGACAATTATAGATTTACCTATATGCCATTTTTCATAATATTAAATACACACATTAAATGAAGTAAATGAGGAATTTCTATTGGTTTAAAAGTTATTTTTTTATTCTTACAAAATTTTTCTTCTTATATATATACACACCCCTTTTTTAACTTATAAAAATATGTTTCATAAGCTTAGATTGGAATATATACGTAGTTGTCTGTGTGAAACTGCACATGTATATAACTATATTTACGTATGATTTATTAAACCTTGATTATTTACTTCTTGATCTAAGTGACCAGATTCTTATCAGATTAGTTTCTTTATTCTCTAGTTCTTTGTGAAGATTAAACAAAATTTGCCACATACAAACAAAATTAACAAAATAATATATATCTTATTCCTTACTCTTTTTTAGTTTTTTTAACCCTTTTTTCAAAGTAGAAAAATATGCACATATGCTTTTTCATGTGCATATTATATATGCAAATGCACTTATAAAAAAGACTATCAATTCTATTAATTAAAAAAATTGTTATTAAATAATTTGAAAGATAAATGTATTTTAGTTTATATATATATATATATATATATATATATATATATATATATATATATTGACCTACAAATCTAAAGAACTTGTACAGTAAATGGTTCATTTAGTCTAATCATATGTTTTAGCTATTTTAGCTATCTTTTTCTTTAACTACTTTTAATAACGAATTATTATAATAGAGTTTATTTTTTAGTTTTTCTACTTTTATAATTAGTTTTTAATATTATTGTTGTAATTTTTTATCCTTATAATTTATTTTGATTAGATTACGTTATTCGCTTGTAACTTAAAAATATGATATTATATAACAAAAATTGAGTATGCTATTACAATGTGCTTATTTATATTTACGTTTAGACATAATTATTATTTAAAGCCGCATTGTAAACGGTAATGTAAAGCTATGCTTTTTACCATTTTCGTTAATTTCGGCAATATAATACGTTTAATAAGTCATTTACCCTATTCTTTATTTGAGTAATATAATATGACGTTTAATAAAATCTTAAATATACTATTGCGAGGTGTTTACTTTTTTCTACGATTCAATCAAGTTTGTATTCGAATAAACATCGATACGGGTGTTGTGTTCAGTTTTATGGTTTTCTTGATACCGTGATACAAAATTCGTTGAGTTTTTTTATATAGTTACATTGTATACCTTTTTTATATTTGAGTAACATGATATAAATTTTTAATACACCGTTGGAGCACACTTATTTTTTATCTACTTCTTTAATCAAACAAGTAAATATAGTTGATTTTTTTTGTTCTTTACTGTGACAAATCTAACCAATATTGTTCGAACTATATCGATACAAGTACCTTATTCATTTTGTATGTTTTCTCGATGTGACGGTATAAAAGTGATTGAAAATAAAGTTACATTGGCAATAGAGTATTTTTAGACCCGTGTGCTACAACCAGTGTCAGTGACCGAACCAATGCCCCGCATGAACAACATCGTTACCGGCATTTGTTTTTATAGTTTTTGATCATTGTAAAATACGTGTTGATATCCTTTTGGGTGTATCTTTTTTGGTTGCTAAATCGAGTACAAATTTTATATTGATACTTTAATGAACTAATCCAATATCGACCGAAATTCCGTTGCGAAACGCGGAGAATACCACTAGTTTTGTAGATTATGAAGTGAATGTCTCCCCCTCGCCTTCCTCTCTTTATATATACGGGAGATTCCTCTCTTTATAAATACGCAAATAGTAAAATGCTAAAATGGTCCACGAGTTTATGTCGTTTTTGTCACTTCAGTCCAAAAATTAAAACTTTTTTAATATGGCTCATTAAGGTTTCATTTTTGTTGTCATTTTCATCCAATTTGCAAACTGGGTAAAAATTTTCTAGTAACTTCTTCCCTTTTTTGTTGTTTTTCTCATTAAATATATTATGGCATAAAATGACGATTATACCTTTCATTTAAATAAAGAAAATGATAAAAAGGCGAAAAGTTAACAGAAAATTCTAACCCAATTTATCAACTGGATGAAAATTAAAACATAAATGAAATCTCAGAGATTCAGATACAAAAGATTTCACTTTTAGATTAAAATAACAAAAATAACTTAAACTCAGAGACTATTATAACATTTTACCCATAAGAGACCTAATAAAGACACAAGTTATTCCAACATTTGTTTTTTCAGTCTTAAAAAGAAAAACAAGGTAAAATGATTTACATTTAAAAATTATAGTTTTTCACTTACTTCTCTACTTATTTCTCCTAAAAATTCAAAGAGATATGAACAGCTCAACTCGATTGTTTCTTTATATAAATATATATATTCTACAAATGTATAGGTAACGATATAAATACAAAACACATATGAACAAATTAACATTGTAGTTTTTATCTACATGAGCTATGTAGCTATCTATGTGCATGTAAAAACACAAAGTCTTAAAAATATAAACTATTAATCAAAATTTAAAAAATATAGGCTATGAATTAGCTACAAATTCCAAATTTCCTAAAAAGTGTAAAAGTCATAAAACACAAAAATTTCAACTATAAAACATACCGAAACCTCACAAATAACAAAATGAAGATGACTAAAACATCATATATGTGGGTTGTGTTTTATGTTTTGGATGATTAAAGGCTATGATTATCAAAAAGAAATTAAAAACATATAATTTTTTAATTAAAAATCGCTACTATTCGTCCCCAAAATAAATTGGGACGAAAAGTACCAGTTTTTAATTTAAAAAAAATATATTTTTATCATTTAGTTGTGTGGTTTAGCTTTATGGTTTAGTATTTAGCATTTAGCTTGGGTGGGGTGAGTGGGGGGAGGGTTAGGTTTTTGGGGGGTGGTGTAACACCACGAAAACGGGTTTAGTAATTAAACCAAATTTAACCGAGGATAAGCGGGTAAAAATACCGTTTATAGTAAAAGTTAACACGTAAACAAAATAACTAGAAACTAATTAACCTAGTAAGTAACATGTAAATAGGTAATAAAACAATGAGTTGTAGCCTTATCTAATCAAAACTGAACTTGAGAGACCAAAGTTGTCAAAAAGGAAACTTATGTTTTATAAAAAAAAAAAAAAAAACACAACACACACCTAGGGTTGGCCCTTCAAATTAAAACAAAATTAAAAATTATGTGTAGGTCAATCACCAGGAGAACAAGCAAGGGCCAAACCCTTGTTGATCCAATTCCATCAAATTGAAGGCTAATTCCTTCAAGAAATGCTTGCATGATGATGAATAGTGATCATCTAACCTAGTGATAGTCATAACTTGAGACAAATAGAATACTTGCAATTAGATTGTTGTAATATGATCCAGAAATAAAATTGAATGTACATGTATGCTTAATTTTGTTAGACATAATGAAATTATAAAATATTTGATGTAATATTGCTCGCAAGTGATTAACACGTAGATTATAAAGTGGGTTTTTGATTATATGATGAAATTGATGATATATGAGTGTTTATGATTATCATACTTGTATGTATGTGTAAGATACTTGAACAAATTAGAGATCTGAGTAAGTGATTATACATGACTTAAAATAGGTTTTATATGATATGATGAAATTGATGTTATGTCAATGTTAATAGGTGATTGTGACGTCAGTTGATAACATCATAGTCAATTAAACACGGCACAACGGAAGTCTTGGAGTAAAATTACTATTACAAACCGAATGTTCAAAAATAAAATAATATAAGACTCGTAATAGAAGATCCACAGGCGGATCATAAAAATGTAAAGAAAAATATAAAACAGACTTTAGGCAGATCGAAGGATTTGCAAGATCCTCTTATTTACTACCGAGCAGCTTCCGGCCTATTTCGTATTGTACCTGCAGTTTAGTCTTTGGACGATACGTCAGGCTTTCGTTGGTAAATACACCAACTGACTCATTTTGAAAACTTTAAAATGATTTTTAAGTGCAAAACGGCACAAAATCTTTTATTAAACTTGGGAAAGTTGACTTTGCAACCTTGTATCAGATTCACATGTTTGTCAATACATACAGGGCCCAGTACAAAAACCGAGATATGATTAAATACACACCACTTAGAACTCACGAAGGAGTTATCCCCAACGTTTTGGGTAATTTGCATATGAGCGTCTGTCAGGTGTATGCCTACACCCCGCGCTAAGATCGTGGCCAATAACTAATGTATTGAGCCGAGGATATCCAGGACATGGTAATTTAACCCCCATGTTTAAGTTATCAAACAAAACTAACTAAAATAGAATATGCGGGTTTACTAGCCATAAACGAGCATTCGATTAACCCCATTTCGAACCAAGCGGTAATAATTTACCTTATCCCAAGCCCATATAGGGAAAATAAGTCAAGAGTATTTACCTGAGCTAGTCTTCTTCTTTTATTTTTAAATAACTCAGCCGTATACAAAAGTACCAAGTGCAGATAGCATTTACCGGGAAGGCTCTAGTCTGGATTATGACATAAGCTTGCCAATTAAATACTAACTGTCTTATAAACCGAATAGTGTACATGATCATTACGTATAATGCTTGATTAAACGATGATCGGATAGAATGTAGTTAAATCCCGACAAGTACTTGACTTGTATAATATTGGTAAACTATAAACATTCTGGATTTTGAAACTTAAATGACAAGATTAAACCCGCTTTTGTTAATTTCCGTAAACTAGTTACGTATAATCAATCGTACGCTTATAAGCGATAATGGGTAACCGGATAAGTCATGGAAAAGTTGTATACGTCATTATATTTTAAATAAGTTAAGATATCAGTAGGATATCAACTTGTATGCCCGTTAAGGTTTTAAAACGAAACTATGCCTTATAAGGGCATTTCGGTAATTATATGTCGTATAAAAGGAACTTGAATAGATTTTAAGTTTATGATCATGAGTATTCTGAAAAAAATAATTTATTCATGATATAACATCAGTAGGATGTTAATTATATGTGTAAATTATCTTTTATGACCAAACTATGCACCGAAGGGGCATTTTGGTTATTTTACATATTTTATAAATTATTTGGGATTCTGAGTTTATAACATGTACCTACTATAAATGTGTTTAAAATAAGTTTTAAAATCAGTAGGTATCAAGTCTTGGTCAATAATATGGTTTAAAACCATACTATGCGCCGAAATGGCGCTTATGTCGTAAAATGACGTTTTTAAGTGATGTTTACGAAACCGATGTTAAGATCAGATTAAAATGTTTAAAATATTTTATTTAATATAATATATCAGTAGGTAAATGATTTACCTTGAAAAGATTTGATTAAAACCATTTGATAAGCCATAAGGGCTAAAATCATCATTTATCGACATAGTTTAAGGACCTATTTGAAAACTCAGTTTATAACTTAGTTTAACATCCCAAATAATCCTACTTATAATATTACATCAGTAGAAAACTCATTTTCAAGTTCATTATTATTTAAAACCTTGTTTTATGCAAAATGACATTTTGGTCAAAGTTGGCATAATTATGGAACTTGCGCATAAACTTGGATTCTGATTATGATCATGTAATATAACCTCAGAGGGTTATGCTACATTATATTATGATCATAATGCAACTTTAGATCAGTAGGTAACTAATCTAAATTGGGTCAGAATCGACAGTCAAAGCAGAAGTCAAACTTCGCGATTTTCGGTTGCGAACCGATCCTAGAACTGAAATTGACGAGCCGAACATGTTCTTACATGTTCTAATAATTATTACCAACTTTTTTAAGTTTCAAAATAGGTTTCATAACATATATAAGATCAATTTATGACTTTTCCGAAAAATGGCATGTTTGACTTTTTAATATGGTAACTTTGACCCGTCAATTGGTCTAGCAAACGTGATCTTCAGGAGGTTCCCTTTATAGGGATTAACACCTACCTTATTACGATCACTTATTCATGTTCATTTCAAACAATGGCTGGACCATAATGGTCTTAACCGAATGTCAAAGCGTTTTCTGTAAAACGCTTGACTTTCGGCTATAAAAGCCTATAAACGAAAATGCACAAAGAAGGAACACTTACCAGTGATTTCTAAGGTGCAAAAGAACTATGTTGGATGCTCCTTTTAGCTAGGAACTTCCAGAGGAGTGAGAAGAGTGAATAAATGAGAAAGGTGCAAGTTGGAATGTGAACTTAAACACCTATTTATAGTTGGAGAACTCAAAGGAGGTGAAGCCAGGTGTTTAGGGGTGTAAGAGGAAGCTTACAAGTGCCCCAAAACGTGGCTTAGCAGTTTGGGAAGCCATGGTTTCGGTTTTAATGGTTTTGGAGTTTTGTTTGGGAGCCAAGCAAAACTTTCCGTGCAGCAGATGTCCTCTGGCGCCTCGCGAGAGACACAGGGCATGTCTCTCGCGGCCGCGACCGCCCCACGGCCTTTTCAAACTTTGACTCTTTTAGCCCCATTAACTTATTAAAGCTTTTAAAAACCTCTAAAACCTTTTCGGCATAATTAGCCCTCCGTAGCCAATATTTGGCATACCCGAGATTATGCCCGGACATTGCGAGCTCTCGGTTCGTTAAAAGGTCACTCAGATGTATAAATTAACATGTTGACACTTTTAATCCCTCCATTATCCAACTTTCATATATTATTGGATTTTAATCACTCTCGTCCAACAAAAAGGACATATGAGAGTTAGGACTACATAAAGGATCACTCAAAGGCTCAGTATAAGCATGTTGACTTCAATGTCACTCAGAGGCTAGGCATGTTGACACAACTGTCACTCAGAGGCCGAGTTTAAGCATAAAAACACTAATGGTCGTTCAGAGGCTATGTTTTATGCATAACGACACTAATGGACGTTCAGAGGCTATGTTTTTATGCATGACGACACTAATGGTCGTTCAGAGGCTAGGTTTATGCATGTTGACATCAGAAAGTCATTCAGAGGCTCAGTTTGAGCATGCTGTCACTTTTGTCCATATTAGTCTTTAATTGACTATATTAAAAATACAACACGTGTCACTATATTATTGGACACGATTTTAAAGGGTGTTACATCCTCACCCCCTTAAAAGAAATCTCAACCTCGAGATTTTTATTCAAAAAGATGGGGGTACTTTTGTCGCATAGTGGACTCAACCTCCCATGTATACTCGGGACCTCTAAAGGCGTCCCAATTAACCTTTACTATAGGTATCAATTTTCTTCGGAGCTTCTTAACCTGTCGATCCTCGATCAAAATTGGTTTCTCAACGAACCTCAGGTTTCATCAATTTGCACATCTTCATGCGACATTGCTAGCGACTCATCGGCTAGACATTTCTTAAGGTTAGATATGTGGAATACATCATGAATTCCACTAAGCTCCTCTGGCAACTTGAGCTTATAAGCTACAGTGCCGACACATTCGATTATCTCGAAGGGTCTTATATATCTTGGGCTCAACTTGCCCTTCTTTCCAAAACGCATCGCACCCTTCCAGGGTGATACTTTCAGCATGACCTTGTCCCCTACTTGGAACTTAAAGAGGTTTATGCCTCTTGTCAGCATAGCTCTTCTGCCTATCTCTGGCAGTTTTGAGACGATTACAGATTTGCACAATCTTTTCCTTTGGTCTCCAGGACAATCTCAGGTCCTGATAGTTGGGCTTCCCCAACTTCCGCCCAGCACACAGGCGTTCGACACTTTCTCCCATACAAGGCCTCAAAAGGAGTAGTCTTGATGCTCGTATGATAACTGTTATTGTAGGAGAATTCTATTAGGGGTAAGTGGTCATCCCAACTTCCTCCTAAATCAATCACACATGCCCTAAGCATGTCTTCCAGTTTCTGGATAGTACGCTCACTTTGACCATCAGTCTGCGGATGATAAGCCGTACTAAATTTTTCTCTAAAGATTGTTGGAAACTTTTCCAAAAGTGATATGTGTATCTAGTATCTCTGTCATATACAATAGATACCGGCACACCATGTAGGGATACAATTTTATCCACATACAACTTAGCCAATTTATATGAATTATACGTTTCCTTTATTGGCAAGAAATGTGGTGACTTAGTCAGCCTATCCACTACGACCCAGATAGTGCATTTCCACTTTTGGTCTTAGGTAACTTGGTAATCAAGTCCATAGTTACCATTTCCCATTCCCAAGTGGGAATTTAAAGCTGTTGTAGAAGTCCTGACGGCTTTGATGTTCGGCCTTAACTTGCGAACACGTCAGACACTAGCTACATAAGTGGCTATGGATTTCTTCAAACCCATCCACCAATAATTCTTCTTCAAATCTTGATACATTTTGTCACCACTAGGGTGAATGAGTATTTTTAATTATGCGCTTCCTAGAGGATTAGATTTCTAAGTCTTCCAAAGATCGGAACCCAAATTCTATTATTAAATCTTAGGATTCCATCATTTCCAAGCGTTGACTGATCAACAGTTCCACCTAATCCCTCATTAGGAATATTAGCTTTAACAAGGTCTGCTTTTGCGCGTTAATAGCTTTTCACTTAAGCTATTTCTAAGCTCAATGCTCTTGGCGTTAATCCTAATAGGTTTAACCCTTTCTTTGCGACTTAAGGCGTCAGCAACTACTTTTGGTTGCCGGGATGGTAGCGAATCTCGCAATCATAATCATTAAGAGTTTCCATCCGACAACGTTGTCGCATGTTCAATTCTTTCTAATTGAACAGGTGTTGGAGACTTTTATGGTCACTGTATATAATACACTTCGTACATACAAGTAATGTCTCCACAGTTTTAGTGCAAATACAACGGAACCCAATTCCAAATCATGGGTGGTGTAATTCCTTTCATGCACCTTTAGTTGTCGTGATGCATAGGCAATTACTTTGCCATTTTGCATTAGCACACAGCACATGCCAGTGTGCAAAGCATCACAATAAACAACAAAGTTCTCAATACCCTCAGGTAGAGATGACACAAGAGCATTGCTCAACTTATGTTTTAGAATCTCAAAAGATTCTTGTTGTTTTGAACCCCAAATGAATTTAACATTCTTACGGGTCAGGGTAGTCAAAGGAGTGGCTATTCTTGAGAATTCTCAATGAACCTTCTATAATAACCAGCCAGTCCTAAGAAACTACGAATCTCAGATGGAGTCTTGGGAATTTCCCAATTCATAATGGCTTCTATCTTGGCGGGATTCACTTGGATACCACGCTCATTTACCACATGTCCAAGGAATTAGACTTCTCTAAGCCAAAATTCGCATTTAGAAAATTTAGCATAAAGCTTTTCTTGCCTTAGTAATTCTAGTATGCACCGAAGGTGTTTCTCGTGATCAGCTTGATTACGATAATAGATAAGTATGTCGTCTATGAAGACAATGACAAATTTATCCAAATACGGTTTGCAGACTCTATTCATGAGATCCATGAATGCTACTGGTGCATTTGTGAGCCCAAAAGGCATCACCAAGAATTCGAAGTGACCATAGCGGGTCCTGAAGACTGTCTTGGGAACATCCTCACCCCTTACCTTCAGTTGATGATATCCTGATCTTAAATCGATCTTGGAGAAATAACTAGCCCCTTGAAGTTGGTCGAATAAATCATCGATCCTGGGCAGAGGATATCTATTCTTAATTGTTAACTTGTTCAGCTCCCGGTAGTCGATGCACATCCGCATTGATTTCCGTCTTTCTTCTTAAGGAAGAGGATTGGAGCTCCCCAAGGCGAGGAACAGGTGAATAAATCCTTTCTCCAAGATTTCATCCTATTGAACTCTTAACTCATTCATTTCGGTTGGAGCTAATCTATATGGAGCTCTAGCTACGGGTGCTGATCCTGGTACGATGTCAATTCTGAACTCCACTTGCCTCTCCGGAGGTAGGCATGGTAATTCTTCAGGGAAAACATCGGATACTCCGAGATAACTGGTTGATCTTCAAGGTTCGGCTTAGGTTCATTTATGGTGACTTATGCCATATAGATGACACAACCTCTCCTCAAACACTTGGATGCCTTAAATAACGACACCTTGTCTGGCAATCCATAGTGCGAGTCTCCGGGTATGGTGATTATTTCATCAGATGGGGTTTTATTTCGATGAGCTTCTTATCGCAGACAATGCGGGCTTGGTTATAAGATAACCAAACCATACCTAAGACAACATCGAACCCCGCCAACTTCATTAGCAAAGAGAGATAGGGATGGAATGATTCTTAATGGATATAGAGCATCCATCAAGAATGGTAGAAGCAGTTTCTAAAGTTCCATCGGCAAGTTCTATCTCATAAGTTTTATCTAGAGTTCTTATGGGTATATTTAATAGTTTAGTAAACTTATGATCAACAAATGATTTATCCGCACCCGAATCGAAAAGAACTCTAGCATAAATATCATTAATGGGGAAAGTACCTGTTATGGCGTAATTGTCATTAACAGCTTCCTTAGCAGTCAGTCAAAAAGCGCGTGCATTCCCCTTCTTGGCCTCTTCAGGCTTCGGATTATTATTCTTTGAATTCTTAGGGCAGTTAGTTGCAATGTGCCCTTTTTCATTGCAGATATAACATATAGCATCCTTAAGATCTTTACAATCTAGGGTCTTATGCCCTCTCCTTTTACAAATACCACAATGTCTAGCTTGTGAATCAGAATTACACTGTCCCCAGTGTCTGCGGTTACAAGTCTTGCAAAATGGCATCACAGCCGACTTGCCTTGGTTCCCTTTGAACACGAATCTCCCTTTATTTTTCTTATTAAATATTTGGGAGTTGTCTTCATCTCTCTTCCTTTTTCCCGTCAGTTTCTGGCTTAACTGACTTTTGCCTTACAAGATCAAGGGTGAGAGAGAGAGATAGGTCTACAGCAGACCTATAGGTATTAGGCTGAGAGCCTTTACGATGCCCTTAATCTCGGGCGCTAATCCATTGATAAAACATGCAATGCTTTGGATTCAGGGGTGATTAGGTAGGATACTAACCTAGATAGGGAATTGAAGTCGGAAACATACTTCCGACAATCTAGGTTTTTCATGGAAAGAGACAAGAAGTCTGTCTCTATTTTCTTCACCTCATGGGTGGGCAGTAGGTTTCCTTAATAAGGTCCATAAACTTAGACCATCCCAGATTATACAGGTATATTTTACCTGTGGACTGAATCATGGCTTTCCACCAAGTTAGGGCATCGCCCTTGAAGGATTGTGATACATACTTGCCACATCCTTATCAGCACAGCTGCTGATGTCTACGATGGTCTCCATCTCATCCAGCCACTTTAGGGCTTCTACAGCTCCCTTTTCCCCATTAAAGTCTCGGGGTTTACAGGAGACAAAGTACTTGTAGGTGTATCTGTCCTTAGAAGAACGGGAGCTATCAGTATAGTCTCTCCTCTTAGGTCCACTCTTCGCATTTGATGAGTGAACAGAGCTCTCTTTATGAGCTGAGGATGGGGTAACCGACAGTGGTCTAGAGTGAGTAGCATCCGACTCTCTTAGCTTTTCAATGGCCTTACCCATGGCCCTTTCCACAGCCGCATCAATACGTGCTTGGAAGTCATTATTATCTATGGCTATATTTTCGGCGTCCTTAGAGTTGACGTTCCGATGGCTACTTTGTGCCTCATTTGAATTAGCCATTCTTCAATTCTTTGGTTCTATATACCAAATAAAATTTGCCTTAGCCATGATATACTAACCATTTCAGCTTTAAACATTGGATATAAAAATTCATCGCCTAATCATGCTAGTGTGAATAACATCACAACTCTTAGGCTTAACATAACTATATTTGGCCCTAGGTCTTAATAGGACCATCAAAGGCAAATTACAATTTGGACATAATCCATATATTACTAGATAGTGGATTTGTAATGTCACAACTGTCATTGTTATATTTGACAATTGTATAGCACATAGGCTTGTCACAAAGGACATTTAAAACATGGCACATAAGCCTGTCACTAATGGACATAAAATAGGGCACGTAGGCCTGTCACTAATGGACATAAAATAGGGCACATAGGCACTATATCACTAATGGATGTTTTATTTATCATCGCACTAATGATATTAGACGGGATCCAATTGATCACATAGGCTATATAAAATTAATCATAGCCATAAGGCAATACATCACTAATGGATGTTTTATTTGTCACCGCACTGGTGATATTAGCCGGGATCCAATTGATCACATAGGCTATATAAAATTAATCATAGCCATAAAGGCAATACATCACTAATGGATGTTTTATTTGTCACCGCACTGGTGATATTTAGTCGGGATCAATAGATCACATGGGCTATATAAAATTAATCATAACCTGAAAGGGTAATACATCACTAATGGATGTTTTATTCATCACCGCACTGGTGATATTTAGCCGGGATCAAACAGATCACATGGGCTATATACGGTTAGGACATAGTCCATTACCGTGAAGGCTAGCGTGATTCCTCGAGTCACACTACCGTGAGTATGAACATTACTTGAATGTTAGCATAAGAGGACCTTAATGGTTGATTAATAGTCCCGGTCGCATTGACCTTAATGACTTGGAGGCTTGAACTTAGTCCACCACCTCTAGGTAGAAGGATAATTTCCCTTAACTATCATGATAGAAGACCCTTCCGTTCTTAACTATCATTTATATATTTGGCCAAATATGTGGTTTGTGCCACTCGGCAAATCAAAACCATTAAGATCTTTTTGGAATATATAGCTGATCAACAATTTCAAGTAAAATCGAGACGAATGCTTGAAGAGGATAAGTACATAATATATATATATATATATATATATATATATATATATATATAATATTCGAAAAATATTTCACTAAATGATAATTAAAAAGTACAATACTTGAAATAAATAAAAGAAACTGATTGTCCGTGCAAGGACTAAAAGAAATAAAATGTCCACGCAGAGACTAAAGAAATAACAATGTCCACGCAGGGACTACATATAATAGAAGAGACTTTACTCATCCTTCTTTCCCTTAACTAGTTTGGAGAGTTTCTTGAAGAACTTATTTGTCTTTTTCTCCGTCTTCTCCGCTTGTTGTTGCATTTCTTTCATCCGTTCCAAGGCCTCATTAATGGCCTCAAGTGGTGGCGGAGGTTGTGGTTGTGGTTGTGGCATGACCGGATACTGGTACCCATAAGTTGGATATCCAGTCGGTGGATAAGTAGGTGGGAAAGGAGACGGGTAAAGTGCATTGTGCATAACTGCTTGCATGTAGGTGTCTTGCGACCATGCTTGATAGTCTACCGGTGTAGACGGGTTAAAAGGATCATATCCAGACATGTCTGGATATGTGGGGATTGGGTTAGTATAACCTGATGATGGTTGAATAGTAGGTGTTGGTGTTGGTTCCACTATAAACATTAGAGGGTCCACCCATTTGTGGGTCCTCTTGAATTGTAGGGTAGGAATTGGGCAAAGGTGGTAGCGATCCCGACCTTTGTCTGGCACGTACCGACATACGTGCTCCACGCTTCCTTCTTGGTGGTTCAGGTGGTGGTTGAGGTTGGCCCACCGGTTCCATGTGGACATCTTCTTGTATTGGGGGTGGTTGAGAGTGATGAGAAGGAGTGTGGGCGAAGGTGAATTGGTTCCAATATTGGTCCCACTCATTAGGACCTTAGGGTGATGCAGCATAGGAGTTCAAATCGCTTGATATTTCTATGGGATGCGCGTTCGATCCCGACGGCGGCATCTCCGGATCGGAGTCCTCGTCCATAGGGTTTGGCTGATCCAACTGATTTTGATCAGCTGGAGGTGTGTTAAAGTAATAGTTAGGGTTAAATTCTTCATGGTAAGAGTGATGAGAATGGGAATGGTGTGAATGGTAGGAGTGGTGAGAGTGGTAAGAATTTTGGGAATGTGAGGGCGAGTGTCTATTAGATACTGAACGTCTCGCTGGTTGCCAAGGAGATGATCTCCTGATTCTTGGTAAGCATCTGAGTTATGAGGTTGAGGGGGAATGCGCCCCAATGGTCCTCCCCTCATTGGACCTTTTCCTCTTCCACTTTGTCCTCGTACACGTGGCGGCATTTTCCTGTTAGAATTCAATTCAAAACAATACTAATAACTTAATAATGAAATGAGTAATCCTAGGTCAATGCCTAGATTCGGAAGTCTAAGGAATGTGCTTGTGTAAGTTTGAGATTAAACACAAAAGGCTAGTGCTTAAATCTCTCAAACGTTGGCTCTGATACCAACCTCTCACACCCCGAATTTCCAACCCAAATCCATACACCGGTGGGCCCGGGTGGGGAGTATTGTGACGTCAGTTGATAACATCACAGTCAATTAAACACGGCACAGCAGAAGTCTTGGAGTAAAATTACTATTACAAACCGAATGTTCAAAATAAAATAATATACAGACTCGTAATAGAAGATCCACAGGCGGATCATAAAAATGTAAAAGAAATAATATAAAACAGACTTTAGGGCAGATCGAAGGATTTGCAAGATCCTCTTATTTACTACCGAGCAGCTTCCGGCCTATTTCGTATTGTACCTGCAGTTTAGTCTTTGGACGATACGTCAGGCTTTCGTTGGTAAATACACCCAACTGACTCATTTTGAAAACTTTAAAATGATTTTTAAGTGCAAAATGGCACAAAATCTTTTATAAACTTGGGAAAGTTGACTTTGCAACCTTGTATCAGATTCACATGTTTGTCAATACATACAGGGCCCAGTACAGAAACCGAGACATGATTAAATACACACCACTTAGAACTCACGAAGGAGTTATCCCCAACGTATTGGGTAATTTGCATATGAGTGTCTGTCAGGTGTATGCCTACACCCCGCGCTAAGGTCGTGGCCAATAACTAATGTATTGAGCCGAGGATATCCAAGACACGGTAGTTTAACCCCCGATGTTTAAGTTATCAAACAAAACTGATTAAAATAGAATATGCGGGTTTACTAGCCACAAACGAGCATTCGATTGACCCCATTTCGGACCAAGCGGTAATAATTTACTGTATCCCAAGCCCATATAGGGAAAATAAGTCGAGAGTATTTACCTGAGCTAGTCTTCTTCTTTTATTTTTAAATAACTCAGCCGTATACAAAAGTACCAAGTGCAGATAGCATTTACCGGGAAGGCTCTAGTCTGGATTATGACATAAGCTTGCCAATTAAATACTAACTCTCTTATAAACCGAATAGTGTACATGATCATTACGTATAATGCTTGATTAAACGATGATCGGATAGAATGTAGTTTAATCCCGACAAGTACTTGACTTGTATAATATGGGTAAACTATAAACATTCTGGATTTTGAAACTTAAATGACAAGATTAAACCCGCTTTTGTTAATTTCCGTAAACTAGTTACGTATAATCAATCGTACGCTTATAAGCGATAATGGGTAACCGGATAAGTCATGAACAAGTTCTATATGTCATTATATTTTAAATAAGTTAAGATATCAGTAGGATATCAACTTGTATGCCCGTTAAGGTTTTAAAACGAAACTATGCCTTATAAGGGCATTTCAGTAGTTATATGTCGTATAAAAGGAACTTGAATAGATTTTAAGTTTATGATCATGAGTATTCTGGAAAAAATAATTTATTCATGATATAACATCAGTAGGATGTTAATTATATGTGTAAATTATCTTTTATGACCAAACTAGGCATCGAAGGGGCATTTGGTCATTTTACACATATTTTATAAATTATTTGGGATTCTGAGTTTATAACATGTACCTACTGTAAATATGTTTAAAATAAGTTTTAAAATCAGTAGATATCAAGTCTTGGTCAATAATATGGTTTAAAACCATACTATGCGCCGAAATGGCGCTTATGTTGTAAAATGACGTCTTTAAGCGATGTTTACGAAAACTTATGTTAAGGTCAGATTAAAATATTTAAAATATGTTATTTAATATAACATATCAGTAGGTAAATGATTTACCTTGAAAAGATTTGATTAAAACCATTTTATAAGCCACAAGGGCTAAAATCGTCATTTATCGACATAGTTTAAAGACCTATTTGAAAACTCAGTTTATAACTTGGTTTAACATCCCAAATAATTCTACTTATAATATTACATCAGTAGAAAACTCATTTTCAATTTCAATATTATTTAAAACCTTTTTTATGCAAAAAGGGCATTTTGGTCAAAGTTGGCATAATTATGGAACTTGCGCATAAACTTGGATTTGATTATGATCATGTAATATAACCTCAGAGGGTTATGCTACATTATATTATGATCATAATGCAACTTTAGATCAGTAGGTAACTAATCTAAATCGTGTCAGAATCGAAAGTCAAAGCAGAAGTCAAACTTCGTGATTTTTAGTTGCGAACCGATCCTAGAACTGAAATTGACGAGCCGAACATGTTCTTACATGTTCTAATAACTATTATCAACTTGTTTAAGTGTCAAAACAGGTTTCATAACATATATAAGATCAATTTATGATTTTTCTGAAAAATGGCATGTTTGACTTTTTAATATCGTAACTTTGACCCGTCAATTGGTCTAGCAAACGTGATCTTCAGGAGGTGCCCTTTATAGGGATTAACACCTACCTTATTACGATCACTTATCCATGTTCATTTCGAACAATGGCTGGACCATAATGGTCTTACCCGAAAGTCAAAGTGTTTTCCGTAAAACGCTTGACCTTTGGCTATAAAAGCCTATAAACGAAAATGCACAAAGATGGAACACTTACCAATGATTCCTAAGGTGCAAAAGAACTATGTTGGATGCTCCTTTTAGCTAGGAACTTCCAAAGGAGGAAGAAGAGTTAATAAATGAGAAAGGTGCAAGTTGGAATGTGAACTTAAACACCTATTTATAGTTGGAGAACTCAAAGGAGGTGAAGCCAGGTGTTTAGGGGTGTAAGAGGAAGCTTACAAGTGTCCCAAAACGTGGTATAGCAGTTTGAGAAGCCATGGTTTCGGTTTTAATGGTTTTGGAGTTTTGTTTGGGAGCCAAGCAAAACTTTCTACGCAGATGTCCTCTGGCGCCCCGCGAGAGACACAGGGCATGTCTCTCGCGGCCCGCGACCGCCCCACGACCATTTTTAAACTTTGAAACTTTAGCCCCTTAACTTATTAAAGCTTTTAAAAACCTTCTAAAACACCTTTTTGCCATAATTTGCCCTCCATAGCCAATATTTGGCATACCCGGGATTATGCCCGGACATTGTCGAGCTCTCGGTTCGTTAAAAGGTCACTCATAGGTATAAATTAACATGTTGACACTTTTAATCCCTCCATTATCCACTTTCATATATTATTGGATTTTAATCACTCTCGTCCAACAAACAGGACATATGAGAGTTAGGACTATGTAAAGGATCACTCAGAGGCTCAGTATAAGCATGTTGATTTCGATGTCACTCAGAGGCTAGGCATGTTGACACAACGGTCACTCAGAGGCCGAGTTTAAGCATAAAGACACTAATGGTCGTTCAGAGGCTACGTTTTATGCATGACGACACTAATGGTCGTTCAGAGGCTACGTTTTTATGCATGATGACACTAATGGTCGTTCAGAGGCTAGGTTTATGCATGTTGACATCAGAAAGTCATTCAGAGGCTCAGTTTGAGCATGTTGTCACTTTTAGTCCATATTAGTCTTTAATTGACTATATTAAAAATACAACACGTGTCACTATATTATTGGACACGGTTTTACAGGGTGTTACATGTGTATTGGAAATGACTTATTTATTTGAACCATATATGTGTTTATAGCAAGTCGAATTAATATTTTGTGGAAATGTTAATATTTCTAATGTGCGCGTTAGATTTTTTTTTTCATTTTAACATGATTGTTAAAAATGGTTAAAATACAAATGCTTTGAAATGTTTTACGTAAACATTTTATATGAGTAATTTGTTATAACATTGATTTTAATGAATATAAATATTTATATTATGCTTTGTATGGTTTAGAAATAAAAGTTCATACATTGAAGTTGATGTTTAATTGACTTCAAGAATTAAATCATCATAAAGTGATGGTTTTGTTATTTATATAAATTTAATGAGATTATAATTATTTACTAGACTTTTCATATGGAAGATAAACTCTTAAGTAGAGTTTTATGTCAATATATTAGTTTTTATTAGAGTTTATGTCTCTAATAAAATCTCTAATTAAGTGAGATTCTTTTCACCTCATGTCTCTTGTATTAAAACAGGCTATGTGCCTAACTTGATAAGATTGGAAAACTACAATAGTAAAAAAAACAAGAATTAAATCACCATAAAGTGACGGTGTAGTTGTGTGGGATTTATCACCACCTTTAATTTGTGATTTCTAAATCCAAATGGTCATGTTTTATATGCAAAAAATGACTTAAATTTTCTAACACATGTGTTAGAAAATGTGTATCACAAATACAAGGGTAGAGATTGTACATTGTATATAGCAATGAATGAAAATGTTTTATGTAAACATTTAATTGCCTATGTGTGAATTAAAATGATGAGAAATGGTTTATTTTATAAACTTTATCCTTGGAAAACCTTTTATGTAAATGTTCGTTTCAGTAATGTGCTCGTTATAACATTTATTTTAACATGCGTGTTAGAAAACATTTAGTACATGCATAGTAAGACTAAACAATATAAAACCGTTTGATATTTTGGGTTTTTATTTATGTTATCGTAAACTCTAATTGATATTATGAATATTGTACTTTGCAAAACTAATGAAATATTTTAAAATGATTTTTAGAACAAAGTTTGGCACAGTTTTGAGAATTCAAATGATTGCTACTCTTGCTAGAAGTAGCATATGTTAAACAAAGTAACAATCTTGTGAATATTATTTGATGGAAAACAACTTGGTGTTGTTGTGATGAAATTTAATTGCTCAAGTTTACTACTTAAATGTAACCTTTGTAACAACTTGGTGTTGTTTTGAGCAAAATTGTCCAAATTTAAAGTTTCATGATGAAATGGGAAACTTGTACTTATAAGTGCATGGAGTCTTATTGAGGGAGTACCTCAAGACATGCAATGGAACGATATCTTTGAGAAGATTTCGGTCAAATTATAAAGTGTTGAAGATATAAGCACTTTGATATTTAATGTATACATATCGTCTATGCTTTCATTTAAATTTCAAAAGTGTTTGGCACTTATGATTTAGTTTCCAATGTATTTTATTGTTTTGTGTTCAATATCTTCGGATGACACATGCAATTTTTTACAAAGAAATAAATCACTAATGTTTGTGACGTATAAATTATTTTTGTGGAAAGTAATTATAACGTCAACTATACATTGTTTAAAAGAATATGGTTTTAAACGGGCAGTACATGAATGTATTTGGACATAAACAACTTGAGGGTTGTTGCGTTGACTGAAAGTCAAAGACGAAACATCAAATGTATAACCACATCATGAGAGAATAATGAATAAACGTACTCAGTGTATTGAGATGAAATACACAAACAAGATCCATGCCAACATACTTCGTTAGAAGTAATTGGAAAATTCATAAGTGTGAATTCTAACATATGAAAGAAAAGTACTATGTGTTATTGTATATCTTTGATAAATCTTGCGATATTTGTTTCAAGTGATCTATACGTAGATACGTCTACCACTTGATTATTGTTAAAACTATATGGAGATTTTATATTCGTTTGAGAGAGCATCCTAAATATATATATATATATATATGTGTGTGTATATCCTAATGAATAACAATAGATGTGTACAAATCACTTATGGCAAAATTATGAATCCATGTTGTTGAGTGTCGATCTAGTTGACTCTATCTCACACATAATAGTGAGTGTAGACGAGGAACATTCATCTTGCCGGTGATGAATGTGCTCGCCAAGTGACTTGGATTAAGACTTATATTTAAGTCCTTATGAGTCAATGGTAAAGCGTTGAAGATCAAGGTAAACAAATTATGTTCCTTAATTGAATGATAAAAATTAGCTATGTGCTATATACAATAATTTGTGAGACCAGCCTAAATATTGATGTTTTAGGATTATGAACAAGTCTCATTATTTTCATTTAACAAGGGATGAATGTTACAAAGTGATATTGTGATATCCTTAGCGCTGTGAAGAATCAGAATGATGCATCTTCTGTTCACATGCTAAAGTATTGTAGTCTAAAGCATGCTAGACTAGTACTTGGTTATTATGGGTCTGGACGGAGACTAATTAACTCTAAACATTCAAATGTTTATGAACACAAAAAGAATTTGTGTATAGACAAAGTTGAGGGAGAATTTTCATTCATTATAAGGAAAAGATATGAAACTTTTGAAGAGTTTGTTCAAAAGCTAATGACGAGAACTCATTGTCTAGGCTTATTCTAGATGTTAAATTAGAATTATTCTAAGTTGGTGACAAACTTATGACAATGGCATGTGTTGCTTTGGTCAGCTCGGAAGCTTATGTAAGTTAATGCAATACGAGTTGAATCCACTGATACAATGAGGTTGAACTTGTTCAATCATTGTGTATAAATGTCGTCATAAGTAAAGTTACGGAAATGTTGATCAAATGGCAAGAAATGTGGGGGAGGATCCATTTAGAAACAACCCTATAAGGGTATGTAGAAATGGTTTTCATTACCCTTCTAGATGATATCCTATAACACTTAAATGTGGGGGCATCTTGCATTTGTATCATAAAAGTTTAGCAATAAGGATTTTGTAATCCAATCTAACATTGCAAACAGATGACTAAGTGGAGGACACAAAGGTCGTAGTGCATAATGGAGATGTGTTTGCCTTAAATGATATCTTTATCTTAGAAAGACATATATTATAACCAGATTCAGATTGCCACTGAAGTTATAGTATTAGAAGTTGACAATAGGCAAATTAACTTGCGAGTTAAGAACACATCATGACAAATGATCTCAAATAAGTAAAGTTATTTGCTGTGACTAGACAAAGTCAAAGATAATGTTATGGATCCAACAACCTGAGTGTTTATTAGAGATCAAGTTGTGGAATTAGACTAAAGCCTATTAAAAAGGGTATGTGAAAGAAACCTAACTTAGTTGACTGGAGATCCCAAGATCTAAGTTCAATAGGACAACTAACTCATATGCCTAAGGGTGGTCACTGTGGGGGCATAAATGATATGCATAAGCTAGTAAATATGGTTATACATACCCCAAAGTATAAAAGGGTGTTTAAATACGTCCTAGTTTATTCCTATGATATTCATTGACAAAGAGTGAGGCTAAGCATAATATTTAATATGTGGTAAATGATTTGGATAAATCACGATAACAACAATGCTTTTAATGATCTAAGGAGAATCACCTATGTTAGATAGAAGTAGGGTCGCCTCGAATGGAATTGAGGGCACAATTCCTAGAGCTCTCGCAGAACCAGGAAAGTGTTCCACGACCATTATTGGACACACCTATGAGGAGATGACTTAGCTAAGGAGATTCTTGTGTGAAGTGTATTGTCGTTTACACAAACGACAGACGAGTTCAAAGACATCGATGTCTACTCAGAGGTAGTGGGCAAAGTGCATTTCATGAGCGAAGGTTCAAATGGTAACACCTACCTATCGTATGCAAAACTCAATTGTCGAGGTTCCATTGGAAATTTTATGTGTTTTAAATGGTCTCCATTCATGTGGGGGATTGTTAGAAATTTGGTGAATGGACATTTAATATATTTATAATTTAATAAAATTAAAAATATTAATTAGAATTTTGATGTGGTGAATAAAAGAGAAACTCTTGAGTAGAGCGTCTTATGACAATTAATTAGTTTTATTAGATTTTTTAAGTCTCTAATTAAGTGACTAATTAAGTGAAACTTTTCACCAATCCTTAACTTATGTACAATTAGTAAGCTATGTGCTTCTTTTTGTGTATATAAGAATATGGTATTGCTTGATACAAAGAGAATACTAGAAGGAGGATAAACACTTGAAGACCAACTAGAGAGAGGAGTACTCTCTACTTGTTTTCCACCACCATCACATCCTTATTTGTTCCATAAGTTCAAACACTACAATTACCCGGTGTAACCTCGGGCGCGTGAGCCATCTTCGGCAGTACATACTGCTTCGGCTGTTGTACACTGGGAAACAGTCACGTCGTCTTTAGTAGAGGTGCAAAATCTGTTTTAATGGAAGCGTGTTGAACACGTGCCTCAACCAAAATCGTCAACGTTTTAGTGTGCTCTTTGTTGCAGTCTAGGATGCTATAAAGTGCAGGTGATGGACCCACCAGAGATGCGGCTTGAATCAAGATTGTTATATATAATTATATTTTATATTCTTTTTATTTAGTTATCGCAACCGATATTGTACTATGATATTTCCTATGAATAACGAGAGTCTACTATTATATATTTTGTAATTATATTTTATAAAAAATAACTTAGTTCCTACTTATATGAGTTTTCGTTAAAAAAAATAATTGAGATGCAAAATGCAAGGCATTTAGGATTGAATGGTCACCAACCCCTCTGAATATGTGCGGGTATGAGTTATTTTTGTCACACACAAAGTTTACATACATGCACACACGGACATATGTATGTGCGTGTTTATATATATAAAAGTTGCCGAAATAATTTTAATAGTAAAAGATGCCCTTTTTTTTATTTTAGGCTCCCGGTAACATGGAAATAATTAAGCAGATAGAATGTTGAGTTTACATAACAATTTACTATTTTTTTTCTATTACTTTGTATCCTTTGTTATTTAAAATAGACGACGTGACACTTCTCAATACTACTCATATTTCAAGAAGTTTTTATTGTTTAATTTATGCATGTAAAATTTATCATATTTTCATACATAGGAGCAAAAACAGTCTTACATGTATAAAAATTATCATATGAGGATTTAACAACACATAAAACATGAAGGTGAACAATCATAAATTAAGACTAAGGGGTTGTTTGATCATTTCTGAATGGTTAAGTGTTAAACCAGTAAAAGGTCTGAATCATTAAAAGTCAATATAATGTTTAACCGTTCAGAAGCAAATGTCTGACCAATTCAGATTATAGATCTTAAACATTCGGACTCAGTATAATGTTTAACCATTCAGAGCCAAATGCCTGAACCATTCAGACATCTACTCACGAAACAAACAATCTGAACCATTAAGTGATGAACCAATAAAACGTCTGAACCATTAAGAGCATCATAAAAGCTAAACAAACAGCCCCTAAGTGTACTGGTTTAACGTAAAAGTGAAAAAACTTCATCTCACGTTACTACCATGTAGGCCGTAAGGCTTTAACTAACTATACATTTAAATGTGTAGTGGTTTCAATAAAAGTACAATTATTATTATTTTTTCTTTGTAAATAAATGCGAGTAAATGGTTTGATTGCGAGTTGACCCCACACCCTTCACGCCGGTTAAACCCTGGCACCCATCCTCTTTGGTGCCCCTCTTTAACGAGCCGACACGATGTATAGCTCTCTTGGTGAGTGACTTTGCTGTGGGCGTTAATGCACTACACCTCATTTAAAAGTAAGTTGTTAAACCTCTCTAACAATAAGTTGTAACCAAAGTCATGGGCATGAATACTCAACTCTCGGATGTTAAATCGTGACAAAGGAATGCATCAACTTCTTACGACTAAATCTCACGTTCGTAAAGATAACCAATGAGAACTAGTACTGAGCATAAAAAGGTTGGTTTGGAGTGTTTTGGGCCAATTTTTTTAAGCGTTATTTTTTTTTAATCAGTAAAGTAAGATTAACTGTTCAATTGATCGTCCATTTAGTATGAATAAATTTAAAACCATTTCAGTAAAGAAATCCAATCAAGTTTTGAGTCGAATAAAAAAGAACTATTTTGTTAAATTATATATAGGATGTTTTGCTACTAGGTAAAAGAATTAAGACATCATATAATAAATGTATTTAATAAAAGTTTTGTGTTTAAATTCTAGAGTAAATCTCAATTTTCATCTCTATGGTTCGCTGATTTTAACACTCTCAGTCTAATAGTTTAAAAATTGTATTTATCATCTATTGGTTTGTTGATTTTAATAGTTTTAGTCCACACTAGTGTTACATTTTAACAATTTCAGTCCACACCAGTGTTAGTGATGTGGACTGAAATTGTTAAAATCAACAAGCTAATGGACTGGAACTGTTAAAATCACCAAACTAATGGACGATAAATGCAATTTTTATACTACTTGACTTAGAGTGTTAAAATCAGCAAACCATAGAGACGAAATTGAGGTTTACTCTAAATTCTATACGTATCTTAATTACCGTTAAAATTATTGAATTCGATCTAACCATGGCATTTTATTTTATAAATTGTAGAACACCGTGTAAATACCCTGGTAGAAACATCGCCTTTCATGTAAACGAAGGATCCACGAATTATTGGCTTTCACTTTTGGTCGAATTCGAGGGTGGAGATGGTGATGTTGGATCTATGCATGTAAGAGAGGTAAGCTTTTCATAATAGTTTCTTTTCTCGTTTCGAATAGAGTCTAGTCAAAATTAGTTACAAAACCGGTTCGATTAACTAACACAACGCAGCAAGTAAGGAATAAGTTCAGGAGTTGGAAGAATGTGGTTTGTAAAGATGGCAAAACAGTCAAAAGAAACTACTTTTTAAGCAGCTTTCTAAATAAATAAAACACACACTTTCATAAAAGAAGCATGTTGATATCCGAATGGGTCGGATACCCTCTTGTACCTTAACGTACAACCTTTTACAGCATAGAGTACAAGCTGTTAAAATACTATGTAGTTATTTTTGGTTCTTGTGGATCTCGTTATAATTAGAATAATACAGAAAACTGAAACGTACTGCACATAATAATAATATAATAATAAATGAGATATTTATTTTTAAAGCCCATAATATCATAAAAATAATATAGTTGTGTATCCATTAAGTCAGAAAAATATATTTGATTAATAAGTTAAATTCGTTAGTGGCGGTTTTATTGTGATCCAAGTGCTTTCCCATTTGTGCTTGATTGATAAATTTTGAATAATATATTGTACCACTTATTTCCAACCAGCATTTCTTTTTTCAGTTACTATATTAGAAATATTAAATTAACAATAATATCATTTTGGGATCAAACAAATATAAGAATTAAAATAGCACAAGCGGGGTTTGAGTTTTTAATTTAGAGGCTACATGATCTCATTAATTTGTTGGGTATTGATGGGATCTCGTTTGATATTAATAACGGGTTTTTACAATTAAAAAATATGAGCTCTGATTTGTCACATATTCATATTGGGTTAGATATTGAGTGTGTTTATGTGTGTGAATCAACAGGCGCATTCGACTGAATGGCTAAAGATGAGCCATGTTTGGGGTGCAAATTGGGTGATTGTGAGAGGACCACTCAGAGGACCATTCTCAGTCAAACTCACCACGCTCTCGACCGGAAGAACTTTGTCGGCAAGAGATGTAATTCCAAGCAACTGGGCGGTTAAAGCCACGTATACCTCACGTCTTAACTTTTCTCCCTAACCGAAAATCTTAATCAAAGGGTTCTAATATCCCAAAATGAAAAACATAAAAAAACATGTTTTCTTTACCATTATAAATTTGACACTAGAAAATAAAAAGTAAATCCCCATATTACCCTTTTCATCCCAAGGTTAGAAAGGTAATTTTGCCTTGAGCCTTACCACACCTATATATCCGTTATCAGTTAGGTGTTTTTTTTCTCTGGAGATGGAAATGGAAAAAAGTAACCGTTGGGAGTGGGTACCATTTGGCTTTATGTATGGTGTGTGCAAGTCAAGTGGTTATATTGTAATATAGTGTTGGTTTGAGGGTATTTTGCAGCCCCTCTCCAAAGGGAGAGTGAGCGTGCTTTTTTTTTTTTATATTTATTTTTCCCCTTTTTTTCTTTTTATATATACGTAAACTTTTATAGGGTGTGAGGTTGTGTGGGCCTTTTGGTCATTTCAAGTAGGTTTGTGTTGGGCCCTATGTTTGTTTGGTTGTTAACGTGTTGAATCAATGAATTGAATGTAATATGTAAAACCTTTTCTGTTTCTGTAATATGAATCATTTTCTGTTTTATCATAGATAACTTAACAACTAATAAACTACCTTTACATAACTAGAGAATTGACTTTTAAAAGAAATCATAAAAAAAGATCTTAAACCATAACTAAATTATTCTATCAACGCCTCCACCACACACACCTTCAACACCATGTCACCCTCACCACTTTCAAGCTCACTTTGAGAGACTTTTTTTTTCCGACTTGGCTTTTGCTTTCAAACCCACCATGTCTTGCAACTCACCTTTTCCACACATGGCACATGGTAATTGTTGCTACAACTATCTGCCTAGTTAGAAAAGATCACACATTTTTTAAAAAAGGATCTCGAGGCTGAAACCCTAAGCACCTCCTTTGACGTTGAAGTCTACATTTCGTAAAAGGTATAAGTGGTATGGTATTAACAGTCTGAACTTAATATTTCATAATGCTTATGTAAAAGGTGTGTATAGATGGAGAGAGGGTTGTAGGAGGGGAACCAAAAAATGGGGGTTGTCTTCGCTTTTACCAGTTGAGAATTATGTCAATTGTAATAGGTTCAATTTGTGTGAGTCCAATCATAAATGTCGAGTTTAAGTGGTACGTCTATGGTTAGCTTAGTCTAATATGATTTAATATTGTGTATAATATGCAAGGCGTGCACCACTAGCCGACTTTGCATCTTCATGCTTCTTTCTTGTTGCTTTTGCTTCGTCATGTTAAGTGCTCCTATGATCTGTTATAAATGTCGAGAGTTGTATGACGTTTTGTCAATATAGAATTTCTTTAGTTGGTCTTGACAGTACTTGGTTTGGATGTCTTAGATTCGTCATAAATGGTAACTAATGAAATTAGATTTTATAAACTTTCACAAATAATATAACATAAATAATAGTAGCATATGGTGGTAGGACCAATATGTTATCTAAATGTTAAAGATTCCATACTTTGGCATGTGCAATAGTTAGTGGTTTGTGTGAACTATGAAGTCTTTGGATATCATCATCTCACCCTTTATGAACTATCACATGCAAATCTCAAGTTTGTTTCCTATCATCTTTTGGCTGATGGCAAAAATATAAATTCAAAACAATACTACTAGTTCAACCTATTTATAGATTAAAAAAAAAAACCGACACGTAGTCGGGTTTTATTAAGTCGTATCCAGTTCTTGTCCATCTTTTAACAGTTCAATTACAACAGTTGACGGACCTTACAAAATTAACTCAATTCCGGTTACTAGTTGAGTTGGTCGATCCATCCCAGATAGGTTTTAGGTCATGGTAATCATATGGCAATATATACTAAATTTTTAAGGGAAAACGTTATCAAATACGTATAATTTTGATAATTGTTTTATTTAAATTAATCAAATTCTTTCATTATACATGCAACATTCAAGTTCATTATATATTGTTCACTATAAATGTTGTGATTTTTTTTCATGTATTATATATGTTGTATGGTAACAAAAGAAGACTATTATTCTATTACCAACTAATAACCTGAGATTTAAGACTATCTTAATTTGTTACTCAAACTTTAGTTAGCAAAAGTGTTTTTGATGGAAATTTTCTTTTTATATATAAAAATAAAACCAAATATAATCTTGAGTTAGTTAACATATCATATTAAACAGTTTTTGGTTGGTGTTTGTATTATCTAAGAAGATATTTAAATCATCAAGAATATTCTCCAACTATTTAAAAACTTCCACTAAACATTCTGTTTTTTAGCTTATATTAGACTCATGCTTATATCATTAATCACTAAGTTAAATTTGTCTGGTTTCGTTATTGGATGTTCTACCTTTCTCTTCTTTCATCCGTTGCTCATCATTAGGAAACATACACCAGTCGAGTTGTTGATCATAATTAGGAAATGTAAACCAATTGAGTTGTTCATATCTACGTCCTCGCGGTCAATTGGTTAAAAGGTAGAATTGAGTTGGACTTAAACGACTTGAGTTGTTTAAAAGTATCTGAGTTAAAATAAGTTCGAGCCTAAGATAAGTTTTGGATCGCAACATTTAAGTAACGAACTCGAACCCGAGTTTCATATACCAAGCCCATAATAATAATAATAATAATAATAATAATAATAATAATAATAATAATAATAATAATAATAATAATAATAATATAATAATAATAATAATAATAATAATAATAATAATAATAATAATAATAATAATAATAATAATAATAATAATAATAATAATAATAATAATAATAATAATTTATGGGTGAGGTTATTGTGAGAAGGATAAGAAAGAATCTAAACCATTAGATATTTAATCTAATAGTTGAGATCATAGTGGCAATTCTGTAAATAATGTTGACTATTAAACTAACTAATTTTCTAGATTAAGGGTATAAAGGTAAATTTAATATTTTTAAATTAAGAAACTAACAGTAATACACATGCAAAGTTCACCCCTTCTTTTTTAAGCATCAATAACTTTTATACATAATTCTTTTTTAAAAAAAATTACCCCATAATAACGAGTGTTTTTTATCTTTAATATGAGTACCATATTGATATATTTATATAGAGTTACTTATGTTTTTATATATTTAGGGTGTTTTTTGATTCTGATTAAAGTGTTGACTGATGTTATATTAGGGTGTTATTTCTGTTGTATTCAATGTTAGGGTGTTCTTTATTGTAACATCCGTCAAAAACCGGATTTACCAAACCCGCTCCGTTTATTAACCAAACAATCAGTTAAAAATTTCGTTGCGTATTTAATGCCCAAATTATTTTTAAACGATACATAATTAATAAGTATATTGGAATATATAATTTATATTTGAAAAAGTAATTAAAATAAGGAAATAAAAATAAAAGGCTGCTACCGGGTTTCGAACCCGGGTCAGCCAGCGAATCAACAAACGCCTTAACACTCATCCATCAAACCACTGCGCCACTTGTGTTTCTTGTTCATTAATGGAAACAATTAATACATAACATAAATCTCGAATTCAAAACCGACGCGCCCAATCGCAGTCGTCGGAAATCCCGACGATTTCGCCGAGATTGGACGGTTTCTTCAGTTTTAACCGAAGCCTTAACTACTACATCGGTTATAACCGACGTCTGAAACCGCGACGCAAGTCATAACCGCCGGAAAACTTATTGACCGACGAATCAAGACGGAAATCGGACTAAATTCGTCGATGTCCTGCCCTATAAATAACCCCTCTAATCTCTGTTAGCTTTTTCGCTCACAATCACACTTTTTCCCGACGTAATTCCACTCGCCGGAAAATTTCTACAACTCGCCGGAAAACCGAACCTTTTCACCTATGTGCATCACTCTAAAAACTGAACCCCCAGAGCTCATACCGAAGCCACCTACACTCATCTCAAGCTCCCTGAAGACCCTCTGCCGCAAGACACCCGTCGCCGGAATAACCTGCTGACATCGGAGTTTCGCCGACGAAACAGAGGAGCCACTGTTCGGTATGTCTAACACTTAATCTCTCATTCTTTTTATTTATCTCACACGCAATTACTCACAACACACTAAAGAACATGATTAAGTCGCCGAACCAGTCAGACTCCGTTCCTGGTTGAGTCCAACGAAGAAGATGAAGTTCCAGTATTGTATAAGTTTAATTTAAATCAAGATATATCTCGGGTTAGACACACAGTCCAGCGGTGGACTGTGTGCACATAAACACGCTTACATACCGAGTTCGATTCTTGTCCCACGCACACTCACCTTAATAAATAACCGAACCGGATTCACTGCAATAGATGTTAAGTTTAATAAAAACCAGAATAATAACCAAGATAGACACACAGTCCAGTGGTGGACTGTGTGAACGTTTAATCACACGTCACGAGTTCGAGTCCGGACTACCGCACCGGTCCGGACAATTATCAAACTTTTTATTTAAAGCAGAAACGAAATTATTTAGTTTGTATATAAGTATAATAAAAATCTGATTATTTAACAAGTTAGACACACAGTCCAGCGGTGGACTGTGTGTTAACTTAAACCACAGGTTCTGGGTTCGAGACCTGTGGAGAGCACCGAGCGAGTCATTTAAATTGTTTTTGAAATAAATGATTTTCGGATTAATTCAATTAGTATATAAATATAATTAAAAACAGAAATATTTCGGGTTAGACACGTAGCTCAGTTGGTAGAGCTGCGTGCACGCGTACGGGAGGTCTCGGGTTCGAGCCTCACCCAGCGCATACAATCACACAATTAAACCGGTCAAACAGTCAATGCTTATGGTCAAACAGTCAACGCTTATGGTCAACTGTCAAAAGTCAACATTTTTTTATTTCTTTTATTTATTTATTTAAATTAAAAATCAATTAAAAATACTTAAAGATAACATTTTTAAGGTTAGAAAGTAGCCTTAAACTCACAAAAATACACCCAACAATCCTACTAAAATTGATTAATAAAATCCGCATACTTACCGAACCATTATGCCATTATCTAGGTTAGTTTCACTCGTGGTTAAAACCAACTTCGTGCGCATTCAACATCATCAACCGAACGCACCCAATGTGAGTGAATCTTACAACTCCCCTTTTTAATTACACGTTTTGGGGTGTGTCATGTGTCACTAAAATTAACTCGTTTATTTAAACTTGTGCCATACCATATTGTGATCTAAACTTAAATTGTATATTTTGTTTGTAGTTATGTATTTCATATTGTCAAGTTATATGCAATTCATTCATTAGGCCCATCAGTTCCTCGTGGGAGACGAGTTGAGCAACGCGTGCCTCAAAACGATCCATTATTGTTTATGTGTGCATTATTTAATATTAAATGATTGGTGAATAAGTTTACATCTATTTTTACTCATGTGTGGTTGTGCACTTTATTTTATAATCAATTAAATAAACTTGTTCAAATGTTTTTCATAGGATTCACTCGCCAACTTTTTGTTGATCCAAAACCATTTTTACACATGATATGGGTGAACAGGATGAAGCAAGGAAAACATAGGAAATGCTTTAGAAGCAAACAATGAAGTCTAGAATGATGTTTAGGACATGATGTAATTATGATTGTATATTTCCCATTAAATTGTATTAATGAATATGAAACGTTATAATAAATGTCATGAGCTTTGATGATAACCCAATCATGCCCCGATCACCTTTTCTGCTGCGGGTCGGGGTGTGACAGATTGATATCAGAGCCATGACTATAGGGATATAGGATAGGTTATTAGACCCTTAGAGCCTATACTATAGTTGCCTAAATTTTAATTGTTTAGGTGGTTACATACAAACTTATGATGTTTATTTGTTTCATATTTGTTTATACTTACCTACTTACATACACATTCATCATATATATTTTAATGTTCATATATTCAAATCATCTTCATACTTTTGTTATTCAAAGATTTTGTCGCAATTTTCAAATCCCATCAAAGTGAGTTCTGCGAAGGGCATGTAGTAACTGGAAGGGTACAAGTACCGGTAGTCGGAACGTCCTGTCTAGGTTGGCATTCGTATAAATCCAATATAACGGACCAGTTTGCCTACCTGGGGACTAACGATGAGAGTACGAAGGACCTATTAGGCCAAAGCATGCCACACCAAACGTCGTTCGAACTAACCCCACTTTGAGGTGTCACCGTGTCCACACCTGGACACATTCCGAATATCATACGTTATATACATATTTCTCGATTTTCTCCGAGTTTTAGTGTACATAACCAGGCTAACACATGAGAACCATATGAAAAACCCGGTATTCATGGGGGCCCACATGATTACGAAGGTGAAGTATGGCGGCATGCAAGGCCCAATTACGAGCAAAGCCCAAGACATCTTATGGATGTAGTAGATTTATTTTTCTATATTTATTTTATGAATGTTCATTCCTAAATACGACCCATGATCCCAAAAACATCCAACTCATACTCATGATACGTATTCCTTGTAGATGTCTTCTAGCCTCGCCCGTAGGAAGATGAGAGCAGGAAAAGCCTGCGAGCGCATGGCTGCCCTAATCGCTCAACAAATGGCTGCCGTAATACCCAACATTGTAATCCAAGTCCAACAAGCACTTACCGCTAATCCTGTCAACCAAGAAGATCAAAACGTTATCAACCCTCCCCCAAACACCACTAAATGCACCTACAAGCATTTCAAATCATGCGACCCTCCAAAATACGAAGGGACCGAAGGTGTCACCGCTCTCCTCCATTGGTTTGAAGAAATGGAGAACACTTTTCTAAATTGCGATTGCCCCGATGATCGCAAAGTGCGATATGCTACCGGTCGTATATATGGAATAGCACTTACTTGGTGGAATACAGAGAAGGCCAAACGAGGCGTTGACGATGCTATGACTTTGACTTGGGAAGAGTTGAAGGAAATCATGACAAGACGGTTTTGCCCAAGGAGCGAAATCAAGAAATTAGAAGATGAGTTCTATTCGTTGAAGCAAAAGGAAGGCGACCACACCACATACAACAAAAGATTCCTCGAGTTAAATCAAATGGTTCCCAACTTGTTCACTCCCCTCTACCATTTGATCTAGCACTACATTCGAGGTCTTCCGTCAAAAATTCAAGACTCTGTAATAAGTACCACGCCTGCAACTTTGGAAGCAGCAATGGAGTTAGCTACAGAGCTCACCGAGAACCGAATCCGGAACAAAGACTTCAAGGAGGAGAAGAAGAAGGATAAAGCATCAACTGAAACTTCAAACTCCACCCAAACCGAATCCCTTTCTCAACCCATTTCTAAGAGAAAAAGAGACGGGCAACTTTTCGCTACTATCCAACGTAATCAACCAATTTCACAAGCCATACCAATCCAAGCTATCCCAATCACGCAAATAGCACCCAACTCAACTTACCCAAATAAGAAACCATACCTTGGACCTCAACCTCGATGTAACACCTGTTTTTATCACCATCCCCTTACCTTACCTTGTCGACTATGTGCAAATTGTGGACGCTATGGTCATTTGAGCAAGGTTTGCCGCACCCTTCTGAACCAAATCTCTCCCCCTACTCAAAACATGATCCAAACCTATCAACAACCCCAATACCCCATGTTCCCATATGTTCGAGCTTGTTTCAATTGTGGCGACCCTACCCACTTTAGAAACACGTGCCCTCGATTGGTTAACATCATCAACGCTCAAGCTCAATCAAACCCAGTTAACCAAGCAAATCAAGAAAACCCAATCACTAGGCCACCAGCAAGAGGAAGAGTTTTCAACATCAACGCCAATCCTGTCGAAGATAATGACGGCCCAAACGAAACCACCCAACTAGTCCTCTTCACCGAAAATCAAGATTCAACTCCAATCGTTTAGTTTTATGTTTTTCTTTATGTTTTAGAATCACATAGAACCAATCATAACTTAAGGATAAAGCCAATGAAATTTTGACAAGAATATAGTGGATACACCGCTGGTACTTCCTATATACAAGTATTCTTGCTAAAGGATCAGAGGCATTATCTGCGGTTATGAGAAGTTCCATGTGGAATTTAGTATTGATTTGATTGAAGTTTGTTTTGTACTTACTGATTTAGCATTTATGGCATCTTATCATTTAAAGAAATTGGATTGTATTCCATTTCTACATAGACTAACCTCTCCATCACAACAAACGAGAGAGGTATTGTCATCATTCAAACATGGATACTATTAGAATTAAGACTCACGTTTTGGTTGTTGTGTTTGTTTTAGAGTCACATAGAACTAATCATAACTTGCGGATAAAGTCAATGAAAATTTGACAAGAATATGGTGGATACGCCGCTGGTACTTCCTATATATAAGTATTCTTGTCAAAGGATCAGAGGCATTATCAGGCGGTTATGAGAGGTTCCATGTAGGATTTAGAATGTTTTGGTCAAAGTTTGTTCATCATACATTTCAGTGTATTTCAATTTCATCATTTAAAGAAGTTGAGCTATGTCTCACTTCCACAATGACTAACCTCTCCATCACAACAAACGAGAGAGGTATTGTCAACATTCAAACATGGATACTATCAGAATTAAGACTCAAGTTGTGGTTGTTGTGTTTGTTGTAGAGTCACATAGAACTAATCATAACTTGTGGATAAAGTCAATGAAAATTTGACAAGAATATGGTGGATACGCCGCTGGTACTTCCTATATATAAGTATTCTTGTCAAAGGATCAGAGGCATTATCAGGCGGTTATGAGAGGTTCCATGTAGGATTTAGAATGTTTTGGTCAAAGTTTGTTCATCATACATTTCAGTGTATTTCAATTTCATCATTTAAAGAAGTTGAGCTATGTCTCACTTCCACAATGACTAACCTCTCCATCACAACAAACGAGAGAGGTATTGTCATCATTCAAACATGGATACTATCAGAATTAAGACTCAAGTATTGGTTGTTGTGTTTGTTGTAAAGTCACATAGAACTAATCATAACTTGCGGATAAAGTCAATGAAAATTTGACGAGAATATGGTGGATACGCCGCTGGTACTTCCTATATATAAGTATTCTCGCCAAAGGATCAGAGGCATTATCAGGCGGTTATGAGAAGTTCCATGTAGGATTTAGTATTGTCTTGGTTGAAATTTGTGTTACATTCATATCATCTCGCCATTTAAAGAAATTAGATTGTGTTCTATTTCTACATAAACTAACCTCTCCATCATAACAAACGAGAGAGGAACTGTCACCATTCAAACATGTATGCTATCAGAATTTGGACTCAGATATTGGTTGTTGTGTTTATTTATGTTCTAGAGTCACATCATAGAACCAATCATAACTTACTGATAAAACCAATGAAAATTTGACAAGAATATGGTGGATACGCCGCTGGTACTTCCTATATATAAGTATTCTTGTCAAAAGATCAGAGGCATTGTTAGACAGTTATGCGAAGTTCCATGTAGGTTGTAGTATTAGAAATTTTGTTTTAGGATATAACCCTATCCTTCCAAACATATCAAAACTCTTACGCATGATATCATATTTAGTGAATCAACTCTGCTTATCAATATTTTTACCGTAGGCAACAAAAAGCGATTCCTGTAACAGGGTACTTAACCCTTACAAGGGACGTTACCGCCTCAAACAAAAATTTAAACTCTTACTCTTTTTCTAAGTATGTAACGGTCAAACTAAACACCATCCTTTTTAGATAAATATGTCACTATTTAAATTTCGGGACTAAATTTCTAAAAAGCAGGGGATACTGTAACATCCGTCAAAAACCGGATTTACCAAACCCGCTCCGTTTATTAACCGAACAATCAGTTAAAAATTTCGTTGCATATTTAATGCCCAAATTATTTTTAAACGATACATAATTAATAAGTATATTGGAATATATAATTTATATTTGAAAAAGTAATTAAAATAAGGAAATAAAAATAAAAGGCTGCTGCCGGGTTTCGAACCCGGGTAAGCCAGCGAATCAACAAACGCCTTAACACTCATCCATCAAACCACTGCGCCACTTGTGTTTCTTGTTCATTAATGGAAACAATTAATACATAACATAAATCTCGAATTCAAAACCGACGCGCCCAATCGCAGTCGTCGGAAATCCGGACGCTTTCGCCGAGATTGGGCGGTTTCTTCAGTTTTAACCGAAGCCTTAACTACTACATCGGTTATAACCGACGTCTGAAACCGCGACGCAAGTCATAACCGCCGGAAAACTTATTGACCGACGAATCAAGACGGAAATCGGACTAAATTTGTCGATGTCCTGCCCTATAAATACCCCCTCTAATCTCTGTTAGCTTTTTCGCTCACAATCACACTTTTTCCCGACGTAATTCCACTCGCCGGAAAATTTCTACAACTCGCTGGAAAACCGAACCTTTTCACCTCTGTGCATCACTCTAAAAACTGAACCCCCAGAGCTCATACCGAAGCCACCTACACTTATCTCAAGCTCCCTGAAGACCCTCTGCCGCAAGACACCCGTCGCCGGAATAACCTGCTGACATCGGAGTTTCGTCGGCGAAACAGAGGAGCCACTGTTCGGTATATCTAACACTTAATCTCTCATTCTTTTTATTTATCTCACACGTAATTACTCACAACACACTAAAGAACATGATTAAGTCGTCGAACCAGTCAGACTCCGTTCCTGGTTGAGTCCAACGAAGAAGATGAAGTTTCAGTATTGTATAAGTTTAATTTAAATCAAGATATATCTCGGGTTAGACACACAGTCCAGCGGTGGACTGTGTGCACATAAACACGCTTACGTACCGAGTTCGATTCTTGTCCCACGCACACTCACCTTAATAAAAATGTTCCTTTTTTTTAACCGAACCGGATTCACTGCAATAGATGTTAAGTTTAATAAAAACTGGAATAATAACCAAGATAGACACACAGTCCAGTGGTGGACTGTGTGAATGTTTAATCACACGTCACGAGTTCGAGTCCGGACTACCGCACCGGTCCGGACAATTATCAATCTTTTTATTTAAAGCAGAAACGAAATTATTTAGTTTGTATATAAGTATAATAAAATAAGATTATTTAACAAGTTAGACACACAGTCCAGCGGTGGACTGTGTGTTAACTTAAACCACAGGTCCCGGGTTCGAGACCTGTGGAGAGCACCGAGCGAGTCATTTAAATTGTTTTTGAAATAAATGATTTTCGGATTAATTCAATTAGTATATAAATATAATTAAAAACAGAAATATTTCGGGTTAGACACGTAGCTCAGTTGGTAGAGCTGCGTGCACGCGTACGGGAGGTCTCGGGTTCGAGCCTCACCCAGCGCATACAATCACACAATTAAACCGGTCAAACAGTCAATGCTTATGGTCAAACAGTCAACGCTTATGGTCAACTGTCAAAAGTCAACATTTTTTTTATTTCTTTTATTTATTTATTTAAATTAAAAATCAATTAGAAATACTTAAAAATAACATTTTTAAGGTTAGAAAATAGCCTTAAACTCACAAAAATACACCCAACAATCCTACTAAAATTGATTAATAAAATCCGCATACTTACCGAACCATTATGCCATTATCTAGGTTAGTTTCACTCGTGGTTAAAACCAACTTCGTGCGCATTCAACATCATCAACCGAACGCACCCAATGTGAGTGAATCTTACAACTCCCCTTTTTAATTACACATTTTGGGGTGTGTTATGTGTCACTAAAATTAACTCGTTTATTTAAACTTGTGCCATACCATATTGTGATCTAAACTTAAATTGTATATTTTGTTTGTAGTTATGTATTTCATATTGTCAAGTTATATGCAATTCATTCATTAGGCCCATCAGTTCCTCGTGGGAGACGAGTTGAGCAACGCGTGCCTCAAAACGATCCATTATTGTTTATGTGTGCATTATTTAATATTAAATGATTGGTGAATAAGTTTACATCTATTTTTACTCATATGTGGTTGTGCACTTTATTTTATAATCAATTAAATAAACTTGTTCAAATGTTTTTCATAGGATTCACTCGCCAACTTTTTGTTGATCCAAAAACCATTTTTACACATGATACAGGTGAACAGGATGAAGCAAGGAAAACATAGGAAATGCCTTAGAAGCAAACAATGAAGTCTAGAATGATGTTTAGGACATGATGTAATTATGATTGTATATTTCCCATTAAATTGTATTAATGAATATGAAACGTTATAATAAATGTCATGAGCTTTGATGATAACCCAATCATGCCCCGATCACCTTTTCCGTTGCGGGTCGGGGTGTGACATTTATAAGATATTTACCTTCAATATAACCGTTGTGGTGTTTTTAGGAGCTATGGTGTTATTTTTGTTATATTTCTGTTCTTTATAAGATGTATGCCTTCAATATACATGCTGTGGTGTTTTTATGAGTTAGGGTGTTTCTATGAGTTATAGTTCTGTTCCTTATAAGATGATGCCTTCAATATACATGTTGTGGTGTTTTTATGAGTTAGGGTGTTATTTCAAATTCGAAAATCCCTACAATAACTGCCAAAAATCGGTTGCATGTGTTTATTCCATAATTAGATTCTATTAGTTAAATTACACTTATACTCTTAAACTACCAAAATAAAAAGGGACACATGTCACCTCCATAATCTTTCTTATCCTTCTCACACTTTTAAATTTTCTCACGTGAACCTCTACCAATAATTTATATTATTATACTTAAATGCTATATATATATATATATATATGTATATACATATATAGTGAGGATTATTTCTTAACTTATAATTATAGAATACATAACTAAGGTACTTTTATCATTTATTTTATGTATTTTTTATTACAAACATGTTTAGAGTATTTTAGATATGTTTATTAACCAAATTATAAATATGTGTAATACCTAATTATATATATGTAAAGAACTACTTTACATATGTGTAATTATAAAATTACATATAAAAATAATAAAACCCATTAACATGTATGTAATCATAGAAAATAAATATAATAAATGAAAAAATTATGCTAAATATAAAACTATATAAATAAAAAGATTGTTTATTAGAAGTTATATATATATATATATATATATATATATATTGGAAGGTTCAAATAAAAAGAAACTTTTAGTAAGAATAAAAAAAAGAAATTTTAACCAATAAGAATCCTTCATTTAATTTTTGTATTTAATATTAGTTTAAGGGTATATTGGTAAACTTAGACAGATCATTAATTGGTAGTCTTCCTTTCTTATAGCTAATTACATTAAATTTGTAATTTATCTTCAAAAAAATATTTTTTTCAAAGAAGAAAAAAAAATATTAATTGTAGGATGAATTACGAATTTTTTATGATAAATTTAAATATGTGTAGGATAATTTCAAAAGGTATAAGATAAATTTCGATGTGCATAGGCAAAAAATTTATTGTGGATGATGATAGTCTTTATGACTAATTAAGTAGTCAAAGTTAATAATAAATGTGATGAGGAAGAAACTATTTAATGTTTTACAATTGTAACCTTTGTTATTTTTCTTCTCAATTTATTTTTTCCTCAAATGAACCTTCCCATATATATATATATATATATATATATATATAGGGTTCGGTTCAAATGAGAACCACCACGAGTTGTGAAAACCATGAGAACTTCTACTCGCGCGAGTTGAGCCAAATTTTTTTTTTTGCACAAACGTAGATGAAATATTATAAACACATCTATAAAAAAAGTAAAAAAAATTGTCGAGTCGGTAGTTTTGCCGGATGCAAGCTTTTTTACGCGCTAGTGTAAATTTGTTACAAAGATAAATATTTTTTTACACCTCATGTAAATGTGTGTATGCGGCATTAATTTTTTTTTGCTGAAACAAATGATTTTTTTAATGATTTTTGAGATTTCTTTTGGAAAAACCTTTTGGATAGCCTAGTTCTCAAGGTTTCACAACTAAAGGTGGTTCTCATTTTAACCCATCTCTCTCTTTCTATATATGTATATATGTATATATGTATGTATATATATAAAATCATAATAGCTATTAAAGTAAGTTAACTTTTAAGTCTCTGTGTTTTAGTGGTTTAACCACTTGAATCCAAAATCAAAAAAATTAACGCCATAAGTGTTTTGGTCAAAGTTCGGTTTAAGGGTAATGTAACCAAACTTTGATTGTGAGGTAGAGTGCTAATGTGTTGAACAATTGTGTAAACGAATGTGAATGAATATGGCTATGAACACGATGATTTATACGAGAAAAAAGCCCTTGATCCTTATGAGATTTCCGGCATAAAAAACCTCGGATAGTGACACTATCACTATCAACTATATTGCACAAAACAGAACGGTTATAGGATCTCATGCACGTGCCTAATTCCCAACATATTCCACGAGATTCTAGCTTGACCAAGTCCTATTTGTTTATGACCTGCATATAAACATTAACAACATAACATAACAATTTTTAGATAGCATAAATGAAAATAAGGATCCTTGATCCTGAGACTTCTTGCACTATCTGTTAAGGATAAGTGATCTAGGCTAGGTCTCAGGATAAATGATATAGACTCAATAAAATTTAGCCCGCTAACAATTGCCCCCAAAATATGACGGATATGATATGAATCAGATTCGCCATATTTCCATTGGATGCGGACTAGCCGTTGTGCATGTAACTAGCCGTTACAATTCCTAACGTCACTGATAGGATAGACTACAACCGTCATCACGTTAATAAGGTTAGAGATAAGATCGAGTATTTATTTAAAGATCAAAGAATCCATTTTTAAATCTTCATTCCAGAAGCAACTCAGGTATCCCTCTTCTATCTCAAATCTTTTTGCTTTCTTTGAAATTCTTCAACTCCCTATCTCTGATCATTGCCAAGATGTCTACACGATCCTCACTCGACAAGAGCCTGAAGAAGGATAACGTGCCCGAGAGCCAGAACCTGTTAACAAATCCTTCCTCTCAGCTGTGCAAGTTTACCGATCTAGAGATTTTTTTTCGAGAGTCTCTTCCCCTGCTTTCCATCTGAAACGGTATTCTTGGCGTTCGATTCTTCTATGAAGAGTGACGCCATTTCACCCATTTGGGTTTGTTTTCCAGCCCTGCTGTTCCTCATTGGCTACTCCTACCCTTTTCCTGATTTCACTTAGAGGTTCTTCACCCTTACAGGCATAAGTTATAGCTAAGCAATGCCCATGCTTTGGAGGGTTCTGTATACCCTTGAACAAATTATCAGTAAAGAAGGAAGGGACTGATTTCAACCTATCGGAGCTTTCTTATCTTTACAGCTTTGTCACCCATGGTTCCCACTGTTTCTTGCTTAAAGCCAAACCTTAACAGCCCTTACCCATTCTCAAATCCACTCAAAATGGTTCCACATGTAAAAATCAGTTCTACTTCGTGTGAAGGGATTCTTTTCCTTTAGAGAATAGTTTACCTAAAAAGTGGATCCTAAAGGGTAGGATATAGGAATTTCAAATGACTGTTGTAGAAGACCAATTTATTTTGCTAACTCGTTTACTTTTCCTTTTTGCATGCAGTGACCAATTTTGGCTGCCTTGCTAATTGACCAGGGACTGAAGAGAGAGTTGCTATATTTTGGGCCTTTGACTCATCGATCAGAACATTCAAGCCAAGAACGAAGAATCCAGAAGCCAACACTTCCATCTCCTATACAATGTCGAGTCAGTATTTTGTATGTTCGTAATAGATATAGTTTTTGTATTGAAAAAGTTGTGTAGGGTAAAAAGACTTTATCTTTTCTGTCGATGTAGGTGCTCAAAAATCAACCAGCAAGTCTGCCACCAAGTTTGGCCTGGATGATGTTGATAGCATCATCTCTCCTCACTTCATCAAGAAGGAGTTGGCCGAAGGCCCAAGCTTCTCAGAGCCAAGACCACACCAGGGCCGAGGCTAGGTCAAAAAGGAAGAAGCCCATGGATGTTGAGGAAGACGAGCTCCAGGTTGAGAGGCTGATCAATGACTTCATCACTAAGGTAAGGATCCTTGATCCATTTCTGTCTTCTGTCAATGTTACCTTTAGTGAAGGATCCTTAATTCTAACTGAACATGTTATCTATTGCATAGGTTTGTTAGGTTGAAGACCCACAAGGACAAGAGTCTGGCTGAGCTTGAGGATAATGTAGCCAGTTTCCGATCCATTATCATTGCAAAGGACGTAACCATCTCTCAACTAGAGAAGGATAAGTCGTCTTGGAAGAATAGCTGCTGAATGCTGAAGTCGGGATACACGAGGCTGTCTTGACGGCAACCGATGACGCCAAGGTTTGTGCTGCCCGGGCTATCCTCAAGGCTAGGATCAAGATTGTCAAGGAGGTAATGGATCCTGCTTTCGACCGGTCTTCATGCGATTTGGCTGGATGGAAGGCAAGACTCTTAGAGCTTGGTGATGAAGAGGAGCCGGAGCCGGTACCGATGCTGGAGGTTGGATCAAGCGGAGCTAACGAGGTGATCGAGGTTGCTGAAGGTGAAGCAGGAGGTGCTGGTGCAGCTGAAGGTGATGCTGCTTGAGTGGGCGATAAAGGATATTGATGCCTAGGCCTAAGCCCACTTTTTCTTTTTATGATTTATGTGGTTTTTGTTTTGAACAATATATGGTTTGTAAGTATTTGAACAATAGGTATTAGGTTAAGGATCACTGATCCTTAGAATAATAGGGGGTGGCTGTAACACCCTGTAAAATCATATCCACTAATATTTGACACGTGTTGTACTTTTAATATAGTCTATTAAAGACCAATAAGGGATAAAGGCGTCAACATGCTCAAGTTGAGCCTCTGAGTGACGAACTGATGTCAACATGCTTAAATCATTAGCCTCTGAGTGACTGCTACGTCAACATGCTTGAAATTTGGCCTCTGAGTGACGAACCGATGTCAACATGCTTAAATCATTAGCCTCTGAGTGACTGATACGTCAACATGCTTGAAATTTGGCCTCTGAGTGACTGATATGTCAACATGCCCAGCCTCTGAGTGATATCGGAATCAACATGCTTGTAATAAGCCTCTGAGAGATCCTTTGTGAAGTCCTAACTCTCATACATGCCGTATGTTGGACGAGAGAGTTCAATTTTGTGAATATGTGAAAGTTGGATAATGGAGGGATTAAAAGTGTCAACATGTTAATTTATACCTCTGAGTGACCTTTTAACGAACCGAGAGCTCGACAATGTCCGGGCATAATCCCGGGTATGCTAAACATTGGCTACGGAGTGTTAAAAGTGCCAAAAAGGTGTTTAAATAGTTTCTATAAACTTTTTAAAGTTAAGGGGTCAAAGTGTCAAACTTTGAAACTGAATTAAGGGCGGTCGCGGGTCGCGAGAGACCCGTCCTATGTCTCTCGCGCCCCGCGAGAAGAGACCTGCAGCAGAAAGTTTTGTTTGGTCTCCAAGCAAAACTCCAAAACCATTAAACCGAAACCATGGCTTCCCTAAACTGCTATGCCACGTTTTAGGACACTTGTAAGCTTCTTCTTACACCCCTAAACACCTGGCTTCACCTCCTTTGAGTTCTCCAACTATAAATAGGTGCATTAGTTCACCATTCCAACTTGCACCTTCTCATTTCATCTCTTCTCCCTCCTCTGGAAGTTCCTAACTAAAAGGAGCAATCCAACATAGTTCTTTTGCATCTAGGAATCACTAGTAAGTGTTCCTTCCTTGTGCATTTTCGTTTATAGGCTTTTATAGCCAAAAGTCAAGCGTTTTACGTAAAATGCTTTGACTTTCGGTTAAGACCATTTTGGTCCAGCCATTGTTCGAAATGAACATGGCTAAGTGATCATAGTAAGGTAGGTGTTAGTCCCTATAAAGGGCACCTCCTGAAGATCACGTTTGCTAGACCAATTGACGGGTCAAAGTTAAGTTATTAAAAAGTCAAACAGGTCATTTTTCGGAAAAATCATAAATTGATATTATATACGTTATGAAACCTGTTTTGACATTTAAACAAATTGGTAATAATTATTAGAACATGTATGAACATGTTCGGCTCGTCAATTTCAGTTCTAGGGTCGGTTCGCAACCGAAAGTCGCAAAGTTTGACTTCTGCTTTGACTTTCGATTTTGACCCGATTTAGATTAGTTAGATACTGATCTAAAGTTGCATTATGATCATAATGTTATGTAGCATAACCCTCTGAGGTTATATTACATGATCATAAACAGAATCCAAATTTATGCACAAGTTCCATAATTATGCTATTTTTGACCAAAATGTCCTTTTTGAACAAAACAAGGTTTTAATGATAATAAACTTGAAAATGAGTTGCTACTGATGTAGTATTATAAGTAGGATTATTTGGGATGTTAAACCAAGTTATAAACTGAGTTTTCAAGCAAGTTCTCAAACTATGTCGATAAATGACGGTTTTAGCCCATGTGTCTTATAAAATAGTTTTAATCAAATCTTTTCAAGGTAAATCATTTATCTACTGATATCTTATATTAAATAACATATTTTAAACATTTTAATCTGATCCAAATGTCAATTTTCGTAAACATCATTTAAAAACGTCATTTTACGACATAAGCACCGTTTCGGCGCATAATATGGTTTTAAACCATATTATTGACTAAAAATTGATACCTAATGATTTTAAAACTTATTTTAAACATATTTATAGTAGGTACATGTTATAAACTCAGAATCCCAAATAATTTATAAACTATGTATAAAATTACCAAAATGCCCCTATAAGGCATAATTTCGTTTAAAACCTTAACGGGCATACAAGTTGATATCCTATTGATATCTTAACTTATTTAAAGTATAATGGCATATAGAACTTGTCCATGACTCATCCGGTTACCCGATATCGCTATTGAGCGAATAGTTACGTATATGTAACTATTTTACGGAAATTAACCGAAATGGGTTTAACCTTGTCATTTAAGTCTCAAAATCCAGAATGTTAATAGTTTACCCATATTAAACAAGTCAAGGTACTTGTTGGGATTAAACTACATTCTATCTGATCATCATTTAATCTAGCGTCATACGTTTTGATCAAGTACGCTAGTCGGTCTAAGTCTATGACTTAAATAAGACCGTTAGTAACTAATTGGTTAGTTTCTGCCATAATTCATACTAGAGACTTGCCGGTAAATGCTATCTGCACTTAGCTCATTTTGAATACGGCTGAGTTAATAAAATTAAAAGAAGACTAGCTCAGGTAAATACTCTCGACTTATTTCCCCTATACGAGCTTGGGTTACGGTAAATTATTACCGCTTGGTCGGAAATGGGATTAATCGAACGCCGGTTCGGAATAGAGATCCACATATTCTGTTTTAATCAGTTTTGTTTGATAAATTAACATCGGGGGTTAACTACCATGTCCTGGATATCCTCGGCTCATTACAATCGAAATGGCCACGACCTTAGCGCGGGTGTAGGCATACACCCGATAGACGCTCAATTATGCATTCCCACAAGGTTGGGAGGAATTGACTCCTTCGTGAGTCCAAAGTGGTGTGTACGTTAATTGTGTCTCGGTTTTCATGCCGAGCCCCGTATGTATGACAAACATGTAAACCTGTTAACAAGGTTGGATGGTCAATTAACCCAAGTTATAAAAAGATTTTTGTGCTGATACGCACCTAAAACATTTTTGAAATGTTTTCAAAATGAGTCAGTTCGGTGTATTTACCAGCTAATGCTGACGTATTTTCAAAAGACTAATCTGCAGGTACAATACGAAAATAGGCCGGAAGTGCTCGGTAGTGATAGAGGATCTTGCAAATCCTAAATCTGCCCAAAGTCTGTTTTATATTCTTTCCTTGTACAATTTATGATCCGCCTGTGGATCTTCTATTACAAGCTTGTATATTATTTTGTATTTTCGAACATTCGGTTTGTAATAGTAATTTTACTCAAAGACTTCCGCTGTGCCATGTTAGTTGACTATGATGTTATCAATTGTTGTCACGATACTCCCCACCCGGGCCCACTTGTGTTTGGATTTCGGGGTTGGAAATCCGGGGTGTGACAGTGGCAAAGGTGGATGGGTCCTTCTGTTCGTGGAGGATGAAGCCTTTGACGCCCCTCACTCTTATTTTCCTGCACTTGATGAACAATTAGTATGGACACCTTTTATCAACCCAAGTGGACGGGCCACGGTTTGCTAGTAGAAGTTTGGGTTGATAATTTTGACAATCTTCTGACAGGGTTTTAATAAAAATTATAACCTTTTAACTATACTTTGTGTTGTATTTTTCATTTCTGAAATGTTATTTTGATATAGTTATGTAGTTAGTAGCTTTACTTTACAAGATTTAGAGAATTTTAGATTATAAAAAAATATATGAATTCTCCACAACAACTCTATAAATTAATAAAAGTTATGTGATTAGGAATCATATATCCTTAACTGAGAGGTCTAGGGTGTACACAAAAATGCAAATAAACTAAGGATTAAACATACCAGAGAATCCAAGTTAGGATTCTGTATCCTCAAGGTTCACTATTTCATAGACAGACTAAAGAAATCAGTTAAGGTTTAAGGATTCAGGATCCTTATTTGCAAACTTTATGAACCTGTAAAAAGAAACTGGGCACTAAGCCAAATATTCTGGGAACATATCCGTTATAACGGGGACAAGCCCATACTAACTGGGGACAAGCCCAAATTACTCGGGGTCTGGACCCAAATTGGGGACAAGCCCAACGTGAGTGACATGAAATGCCAAAACCTTAGCTAACGTGAAAACGTTAGAAATCTTAGGATAACGGATGTATGGTACATCTACCTTTATACTTAGGATCCTACATATAGCTAACGACAATGAAATTGTCAGCCCCTAAAGTGGGTACTGGTCCCATTGCCTCGAACTATACTTGGATAACATGCGCTACTAGTGGGATGTCGAAACCTAATTCGTATGAAAGGTGAAAACCTTTAAACCTTAGAAGGTATAAGATAACTTAAACGTGGGAGAGAGGTGGCCAACCCCTTAATCCTCTGTGAATAAATGTCAAAAATTCTACAAAATCTTAAAAATTGATAAAAATGGTTATTGAATACTTAATATCCTTTCCTCATAATTAATAATAAGTATGTAACATTCGTCGAAAAACGGTTTCCAAACCCGCTTCGTTTATTAATCAAATACTCAGTTATAATTTTTTGTTGCGTATTTATTGCTCAGATGAATTTTAAACAATACATAATTAATATATATATTAGAATTTTAAACCATAATTATTAAATAACAAAAAAATAATGAATTATAAAATAATGGAGACGCCGGGTTTTGAACCCGGGTCACCCACAAACCCAAACACACAACACACCGCTCCGCCACACACTGTTTTTGTGATAAACACTAAAACAAATAACATATATAATAAAACTGAAAGTCAAATCCGGTAATCAATGCGCCAGAACTCGCAATCACCGGAAAATCCAGCAATCCGCGATTTTGGCCATATTCCTTTTGACTGAACCACACAAATTGATGTCGACGTCGGTTATAACCGTTGCCGGCAATCAATTTCAGTCATAACCGACGGAAATCTTCAATCGCGAACCTTGACTCAAATATCAAACCCAATTCAGTATGTTTCCACTATAAATACCCACTTGAACACTCAGAAAATTCCTTCGCTCAGAACCACGATCGTTACCGAAGCTTTATTCATCCCAAAACACGGGCGCCGGAGATTTTTGTATTCGCCGGACTTTCACCGGAAAACCGAGGCTTTACTCTTAATCGGTATAATCCTTAACTCTTTTTCTTATAATCCATTATTCGGCATGTATTAACCTCAATCATTCAACCAGAATCGGTCTCAGACAACGTTGCCGGAAATCCCCGCACTCACCAGAAAAATCACTAAAAAATCGGAGCCTCACTGTCGATCAGTATAATCATCTAAACCCTCTTGATATCGCTTGCTTAGTAACTTAATTGCACAACACAATGATCAAAACTGTTAAACAATTCACTCAGCCGAAAGTCACCAATCAGAGCCGACGACCCTTGCTGGAAATTTGAGGAAAACATTCTGTTTTGGTACATTTTATTCCGTAATCTTCTTTATCTATTTCATTCCAACCAATTATAAGTTTTGATGATCGATTCAAACAGAACAGTCGGATTTGACTATTCTGTGTTCTTGTAAACGAAGAAGATGAAGTCGAGTATATGTAAATATAATTAAAACTGGTTATTCGAACGGGTTAGACACACAGTCCAGCGGTGGACTGTGTGCACAAACAATACACACGTCCCGGGTTCGAATCGCACACGTTACCGACTTTCAGAAATAAAACCAACATTTTTAAAACTTAATCAGATCAAGTCACAGAATGTTTATAAGAGTAATATAATCCATAAGTTAAACAGATTAGACACACAGCCCAACTGGTTGGGCTGTGCGCACACGAACCGAAGGACCCGAGTTCGACTCCGGGTCCCTACAACCGGTTCGGCCATATAAATCATTTTTAATATAAAAAAACCAAATAAGTTTAAAATTAATTAGTATATAAATATAATTAAAACATAGAATATTTCGGGTTAGACACGTAGCTCAGTTGGTAGAGCTGCGTGCACGTATACGAGAGGTCCCGAGTTCGAACCTCACTCAGCGCATATAAAAACACAGTCCGACCGGTCAAGACCCGGTCAACGGTCAATGGTCAAAAAGTCAAATTTTTTTTATTTCTTTTTATTTATTTATTTAATTAGAAAATTATTTAAAAATACTTAAAAATAAGATTATTAAGGTTAGAAAATTTCCTTAAACTCACAAAAATAAATCTAAAAATCCCATTTAAGAGCACTAATTAAAAATATTAATCTCAACCAAAATTTATGTATTTATCGAATCATTTTGTTATTATCTAGGTTAGTTCTTCCCTCGTCAATCGAATCGTAAATTCGTGTGCCTTCATCATCATCAAAGAACGCACCCATCGTGAGTGAATCTCTACCAATTCCCCGTTTTAATCATGTTTTGGGGTATATCATGTGTCGTATAACTCTTTTATTATATATATAAACACTTGTGCATACATCATATCCGTGATCAAATGTGTATCAAATGTGTATCAATTGTTGTGTGGATTATATGTAGATTGGTTTTATCATTTTCAGTGCACGCATTTCATTAGGCCCATCAGTTCCCCATGGGAGACGAGTTGAGCATCAGGTGCCTCATAAGATCGGCTCCGTTTGATTGAGCCTTGATCTCACATTCATCATCATTCATATCATATACTCATCCAAAGTGGTTTGTGTTGTTTATTTATATATGTTTGCTCACATGTGATTATTGCACAATTTTTCCTTATTAAATAAAACAAGAAATTAATAACAATGCTTTATCAAGGTTCACTCGCCAACTTTTGTTGACCCAAAATATCCCCCGTTTTACACATGATACAGGTAATCCAGCTGAGGCAAGAAACACATAGGAAGGCCTAGAAGAATAAATCAGTTTAAGCTTTGGATTATTTATATAGTTTCATTTCCTTGTAATTGTATGAATTTTGATTTGGATATTTAAGTTGTAATTTGAATTTAATAAATATGAAACATCTTAGTAAACATCATGAGCTTTGGTGATAACCCAATTATGCCCCGACTCTTATTCCGCTGCGGGTCAGGGAGTGACAGATTGGTATCAGAGCCATGACTATAGGGATATAGGATAGGTTATTAGACCCTTAGAGCCTATACTATAGTTGATTAAAAATTTTAAATTGCTTATGCGTTACATACAAAATTCATGATGTTTATATGCTTTATGTTTATTGTTACACTCAATGTTATGCAAGCATGCTCACAAATACATAATATTATACAATGCTCATCATGAATCATATCCTCATAACATATCATATCCATGAGAGCACACACCTCACGATTACCATGATTTTTGCAATGATTTTCTTATTTTCAAATTACATCAAAGTGAGTTCTCATGACGGGCATATAGTAACTGGAAGGGTACGAGTACCGGTAGTCGGAACGTCCTGTCTAGGCTTGGCATTGGTATAAATCCAAAATAAAGGACCAGTTTGCCTACCTGGGGACTAACGATGAGAGTACGAAGGACCTATTAGGCCAAAGCATGCTATACCAAACGTCGTATGAGCTAACCCCACTTTGAGTTGTCATTGTGTCTACACCTGGACACCCTCCTACCATACATCTCGCAATTATATTTTCCGATTTTCATTCGGGTGGTGCGAGTGTTAATCCGCCAACACCAATGTGAATCCTACCGAGCCCAATAGAATTTGGGCCCACATGACTACACAGGCGATGGTATGGGGGATATTGGAGGCCCAAACATGAGCAAACCCAAGACATCCTATGGATGTAGTTGCATTATTGTTAGTTATGTTATTTTTATTCTTTTAACGACACATGACACCTAGAAATTTCTTAAACTCACAATCTTCCTATGTATGTTCCTGTAGATGTCGGCTAGGCAACTACGTGGAGGTAGAAAGTCAGGAAGATCAAATGAACGCTTGGCCACACAAATTGCTAAACAAATGGCCGCGGTGCTTCCTGACATCGTAATTCAAGTTCAACAAGCTCTCACCGCAAATCCCATCAACCCTCCCAATCAAGAAGACCAGAGCGTCGCCAACCCTCCTTCCAAAAAGTGCTCCTACAAACACTTCAAATCTTGCGATCCCCAAAGTATGAAGGGACCGAAGGTGTTACCGCCCTCCTTCACTGGTTTTAAGAAATGGAAAACACTTTCCTTAATTGCGATTGTCCCGAGGATCGCAAGGTACGTTATGCAACTGGAAGACTGTTTGGGGTAGCCCTTACCTGGTGGAACACGGAAAAGGGTAAACGAGGAGTTGAAGATGCCATGGCCTTAACATGGGAAGAGTTAAGGGAATTCATGACCAGACGCTTCTGTCCAAGAAGCGAAATCAAAAAGTTGGAAGATGAATTCCACGTGCTAAAACAAAAGGAAGGAGATCACACTTCCTATAACAAGAGATTTCTCGAACTGAACCAGATGATCCCTAATTTATTCAACCCCGTGTACCGCTTGGTTGAACATTACATTCGAGGTCTTCCCTCGAAAATTCAAGACTCAGTTTTAAGCACTTCGCCTGCAACAATTGAAGCTGCGATGGAGTTAGCTACAGAACTCACTGAAAATCGCATTCGAAACGGCAAGTTCAAAGATAAAAAGAAGGAAGCACCCATAGAGACCTCAACTACAAACCACTCAGTCTCCTCCTCAAAGTTTGCTGGCAAGAGGAAACGAAACAGCAAGAATTTTGCTGTCACTCAAACCAACCCTCCTATCACCGCTGCACCAATCACCCAAATTGCTCCCTCAGCTGCACCATTTAAAAAGCCATACACCGGCCCACACCCAAAATGCAACCGTTGTCAATACCACCACCCTCCCGAAACTCTTTGCCAACATTGCACAAGCTGTGGCCGCGCAGGTCACATCATCCAAACCTTTCGTACTCTTCAACGAATGAACCGCAATCAACCCCCAATCCAAACCCACCATCAGATAGTGGGTCAAGCCCAACAACCCTTACTTCTACCACCTGCACCACACACAGCCCAAACTTACTACCAACCCAACTACCCCATGATGCAACCCATGCGAGCTTGTTACAACTGTGGGGACCCAAACCACTTCAGAAACACTTGTCCACGCTTAGTGAACATCATCCATGCTCAAGCCCAAGCGAACCCAGTAAACCAAGCCAACCAAGCTCCTCCACCTGCCAGAGGAAGAGCTTTTAACATCAATGCCAACCAAGCTAGGGCTGACAACAACGTGGTCAACGGTACGTTTCTCATCAATGGTAGTTATGCATCCATATTATTCGATACTGGTGCGGATAAGAGTTTTGTGTCCTTAGAATTTGAATCTATCCTCAACCAAACTCGTGTTAATCTCATGGAATCTCTAACGGTGGAAGTTGCTGACGAAAAACCCGTTTCATTAAATTCTGTTATACGCGATTGTACCCTCACTCTAAACGATCACGATTTTCCAGTTGACCACATTCCTATGAAGTTGGGAAGTTTCGATGTTATAATCGGTATGGACTGGCTCAGCCAGCATCACGCTGAAGTAGTGTGCCGCAAAAAGTTCATTCGCATTCCTCTGGCAGTCGGTCAGACCCTACGTATTTTTGGAGAAACCCCTTTGAAAGGACTCAAATTAATGTCCTGCCTTCAAGCCCGAAAATATCTCCGCAAGAACTATGTCGCATTCCTAACTCACGTCGTCAAAAAGGGAAACAAGGAGAAGAAACTCGAAGATATCCCAGTTGTGAAAGAATTCCCACAAGTCTTTCCCGACGACATTTCAGAAAACCCTTCATATGGGGACCTAAACAAGAAGAAGCCTTCCAAAATATAAAGCAAAAACTTTGTGACGCACCTATCCTCACACTCCCTGAGGGTTGCGATGACTTTATAGTATGTTGCGACGCATCAGGGCAAGGGCTAGGCTGTGTATTAATGCAAAGAGGAAAAGTGATAGCCTATGCTTCTAGGCAACTCAAAGTTCATGATAAGAATTACACCACCCACGACCTGGAACTTGGAGCCGTTGTGTTCGCTCTCAAGATATGGAGACATTACCTCTACGGTACCAAGTGTGAAATATACACTGACCACAAAAGTCTCCAACATATCTTCAACCAAAAGGAGTTGAATATGAGGCAACGAAGATGGGTCGAACTTCTTAACGACTACGACTGTGAAATTCGGTATCATCCTGGCAAGGCAAACGTGGTGGCTGATGCACTCAGTCGAAAAGGTTATGCGAACTCCATTCGTCTTCTCTGTTCGCAAATCATAACCGACATCAAAGATCGAATCCGAGCAGCTCAACGTGTTTCTGTAACAGAAAATGACGTACGCGATGAGCTGTCATATGGAGCTGAACTCAAAATCGAAACCAAATCTGACGGTATTTTACACTATTTAAATCGCATATGGATTCCTGATCGCGATAACCTTCGTGATTTCCTCATGAATGAGGCGCACAAAACATGATACTCTGTACACCCAGGAGCCGACAAGATGTACCAAGACCTACGATACACCTACTGGTGGCCTGGCATGAAAAAGGATATCGTTGTTTTTGTTTCCAAGTGCCTTACCTGTTCCAAAGTAAAAGCTGAACATCAAAGACCTTCAGGACTTCTAGTCCAACCCGAAATACCTGTATGGAAGTGGGAAAACATAACCATGGATTTCGTCACCAAGTTACCTCGCACCTCCAGTGGGTATGACACTATATGGGTAATAATCGATCGTCTTACAAAGTCATCTCACTTCATTCCGATTCGCGAGGACTTCAAGAACGAGAAGTTAGCTCGTATCTACATCAGCGAGATCGTAAGCCGTCATGGTGTACCTTTAAGCATTATTTCAGACCGTGATGGTCGTTTCACTTCACGAACATGGTGAGCCGTACAAACCGCCTTGGGCACGATTAGACCTCAGTACCGCTTTTCATCCTCAAACTGATAGTCAATCTGAACGCACCATCCAAACTCTTGAAGACATGCTTCGAGCATGTGTCATAGACTTCAAAGGGAATTGGGACGCACATCTACCATTAGTTGAATTTTCGTACAACAATAGCTATCATTCAAGTATTGGCATGGCTCCTTTCGAAGCTTTATATGGTCGTAAGTGCCGATCTCCAGTATGTTGGCATGAAATTGGGGAATCACAAATCACCGGTCCAGAATTAATTCAAGAAACAACCGACAAGGTCATTCAAATTTGAAACAATCTTCTAGCGGCTCAAAGTCGTCAAAAGAGCTATGCAGAGAAATGACGAAAGCCCTTGGAGTTCGACATTGGTGATCAAGTACTTTTAAAAGTATCACCGTGGAAGGGAGTGGTTCGTTTTGGCCAAAAGGGAAAGCTAGCACCACCCTATGTAGGACCTTTCAAAATACTCGAAAGAGTAGGTCCTGTAGCATACAAGCTTGACCTACCAGAAGAGCTCAACAGAATTCATCCCACATTCCACGTATCAAACTTGAAGAAGTGCCTCGCCGATGAAAACCTCCATATTCCTCTAGAAGACATTCAAGTCGATGAATCTATGCATTTCATTGAAAGACCAGTAGAAATCATGGACTTCGGAGAGAAGCATTTAAGACGAAGCCGTATTCCAATTGTCAGGGTACGTTGGGAGTCAAAACGAGGACCCGAGTTTACTTGGGAATGTGAAGACTCAATGCGCGAAAAATACCCGCATCTTTTTCCTGTTACCACTACTACTTAAATTTCGGGACGAAATTTCTAAAAGTAGGGGATACTGTAACATTCTTCGAAAAACGGGTTTCCAAACCCGCTTCGTTTATTAATCAGATACTCAGTTATAATTTTTCGTTGCGTATTTATTGCTCAGATGAATTTTTAAACAATACATAATTAATATATATATTAGAATTTTAAACCACAATTATTAAATAACAAAAAACTAATGAATTATAAAATAATGGAGACGCCGGGTTTCGAACCCGGGTCACCCACAAACCCAAACACAGAACACACCGCTCCGCCACACACTGTTTTTGTGAAAACACTAAAACAAATAACATATATAATAAAACTGAAAGTCAAATCCGGTTATCAACGCGCCAGAACTCGCAATCACCGGAAAATCCGGCAATCCGCGATTTTGGCCATATTCCTTTAGACTGAACCGCACAAATTGATGTCGACATCGGTTATAACCGTTGCCGGCAATCAATTTCAGTCATAACCGACGGAAATCTTCAATAGCGAACCTTGACTCAATTCAAACCCAATTCAGTCTTTTTCCACTATAAATACCCACTTGAACACTCAGAAAATTCCTTTGCTCAGAACCACGATCGTTTCCGAAGCTTTATTCATCCCAAAACACGTCGCCGGAGATTTTTGTATTCGCCGGACTTTCACCGGAAAACCGAGGCTTTACTCTTAATCGGTATAATCCTCAACTCTTTTTCTTATAAACCATTATTCGGCATGTATTAACCTCAATCGTTCAACCAGAATCGGTCTCAGACAACGTTGCCGGAAATCCCCGCACTCACCGAAAAAGTCACTGAAAAACCGGAGCCTCACTGTCGATCGGTATAATCATCTAAACCCTCTTGATATCTCTTGCTTAGTAACTTAATTGCACAACACAATGATCAAAACTGTTAAACAATTCACTCAGCCGGAAGTCACCAATCAGAGCTGACGACCCTTGCCGGAAATCCAAGGAAAACATTCTGTTTTGGTACATTTTATTCCGTAATCTTCTTTATCTATTTCATTCCAACCAATTATAAGTTTTGATGATCGATTCAAACAGAACAGTCGGATTTCACTATTCTGTGTTCTTGTAAACGAAGAAGATGAAGTCGAGTATATGTATAATACAATTAAAACTGGTTATTCGAACGGGTTAGACACACAGTCCAGCGGTGGACTGTGTGCACAAACAATACACACGTCCCGGGTTCGAATCGCACACGTTACCGACTTTCAGAAATAAAACCAACATTTTTAAAACTTAATCAGATCAAGTCACATAATGTTTATAAGAGTAATATAATCCACAAGTTAAACAGATTAGACACACAGCCTAACTGGTTGGGCTGTGCGCACTCGAACCGAAGACCCGAGTTCGACTCCGGGTCCCTGCAACCGGTTCGGCCATATAATCATTTTTAATAAAAAACCAAATAAGTTTAAAATTAATTAGTGTATAAATATAATTAAAACAGAGAATATTTCGGGTTAGACACGTAGCTCAGTTGGTAGAGCTGCGTGCATGTATACGAGAGGTCCCGAGTTCGAACCTCACCTCAGCGCATATAAAAACACAGTTCGACCGATCAAGACCCGGTGAACGGTCAACGGTCAAAAAGTCAAATTTTTTTATTTAATTATAAAATTATTTAAAAATACTTAAAGATAAGATTATTAAGGTTAGAAAATTTTCCTAAACTCACAAAAATAAATCTAAAAATCCCATTTAAGAGCACTAATTAAAAATATTAATCTCAACCAAAATTTATGTATTTATCGAATCATTTTGTTATTATCTAGGTTAGTTCTTCCCTCGTCAATCGAATCGTAAATTCGTGCGCCTTCATCATCATCAAAGGACGCACCCATCGTGAGTGAATCTCTACCAATTCCCCGTTTTAATCATGCTTTGGGGTGTATCATGTGTCGTATAACTCTTTTATTATATATATAAACACTTGTGCATACATCATATCCGTGATCAAATGTGTATCAATTGTTGTGTGGATTATATGTAGATTGGTTTTATCATTTTCAATGCACGCATTTCATTAGGCCCATCAGTTCCCCGTGGGAGACGGGTTGAGCATCAGGTGCCTCATAAGATCGGCTCCGTTTGATTGAGCCTTGATCTCACATTCATCATCATTCATATCATATACTCATCCAAAGTGGTTTGTGTTGTTTATTTATATATGTTTGCTCACATGTGATTATTGCACAAATTTTCCTTATTAAATAAAACAAGAAATTAATAACAATGCTTTATCAAGGTTCACTCGCCAACTTTTGTTGACCCAAAATATCTCCTGTTTTACACATGATACAGGTAATCCAGCTGAGGCAAGAAACACATAGGAAGGCCTAGAAGAATAAATCAGTTTAAGCTTTGGATTATTTATATAGTTTCATTTCCTTGTAATTGTATGAATTTTGATTTGGATATTTAAGTTGTAATTTGAATTTAATAAATATGAAACATCTTAGTAAACATCATGAGCTTTGGTGATAACCCAATTATGCCCCGACTCTTATTCCGCTGCGAGTCGGGGTGTGACAAAGTATAAAATGAAATAGGGTAAAGTAAGATATTACCAGAGTAAAAATCATGTATCCTTTGAGGATCCTAGATCCTAGGTCCAAATACTAAAGTCTCTAAGGATCCTTCTCACATGAAGTATTTCTTTAGATGAACAACATTACAAGCTCTTAAGAGAAGATCACCATCCATAGTCAGTAAGGGATATGCCCCCTTTCTAGCTTCAGCTTCTATCAAGTAGGGACCTTCCCATTTTGGTGCCAATTTGCCATCAGCGGATTCGTAGTGTTCTGGAATGCTTTTCTTAGTACCAAATTACCAACTTGAAATCTTCTAATCCTGACATTTTTGTTATATGCTCTAACTGTGACATCCCGGTTTTTCAGGTATCTTAAACGCACTACTTCACGGTTATTCATTCCTGCGCTAATTTGATTCGGAGAATTTAAATTACACGCCCGCAATAACTACGCTAACTTTGTGAACTCATCGAGTGAATTACGTGCTATGTGTTATTAGACGTTTATAAGTTTTGTGAATTATTATATCATGTTTTGATTTCGCGATTATTAGTTTATAAAAAAATATATTAAATAAATAGCCGAACCGAAACGAGCCGCGAAACGTGTCGACCTCACTCCTTGTGGCCCAAGTAACTAACTTAAACTTGAGGCCCAAGTTAATGACCCAAACCCCCCCCCCCTTTGCGGCCGCAAGCCCACCCCCACCCCCTTTCTTTTTCTTTCCTTTGTTTTAAGTAAATGAGGCATGCATGTGTTATGTTTCAAAAAAAAAAAAACAACAAACACAAACCCTAGCTCAAGGAAACCGACGGCAGCCCCCCCCTCTCTCTCGATCGAACAAGCCTTCAACCCGGATTGATTCCAATCTTGTTCCCGGTTCGCTAATCTTCATCGTATCAAGGTTAGGATTTTAATTGTTTAACAAAACACATTAGGGTTTGTGAAATCTTGATCATGATTGTATGTATTGTTAGAATCATTGTTATGATTTATGTTTAGTTCGGTTAATTGTGCGAGTTTTTGCGATTGTGATGTTTGGATGAATACAAGAATCATAGGCTGCGTTTTGTGATAAAAATCATATTATATGATTAGGGTTTGCATGAGTATTGATGTACATGATGATATGTGACTAATAAACCTGTTCTTGATCATTATTATTTAGCGTCTCGATTGTTTAAGCGTGTTCTATTGCGATGAAAGTTGAAAACAGGCTGCTGAATGGTATTTACAGCCAACTTCAATTGGCTATAACCTGGTCATTATTTATCGAAAAGTGGATTTTCTGAAGCCTAAAACGTGTATTTTTGAAAAACGCTTCTAATGGCGCTGGATTCATATTTTTCTGAGGTTGTTTGCTATTTTTAATTGGTCATTTAAGAGCAGTAACTGAAGCTGTGTAAATTCTGAAAATTTGTTAGTTGTTTATCGAGTGGGATCTCATAATCTGTAGAGGGTTGGGCCACGAAATTTGTACAACAACTGGAGACGGGAATTTCCGGGAAACTCCAACTGGAATTTTGTTATGATTTTTAAATAATTTCTCCCGTGGACTGCAGTCAGAAAGCGACGAATCTGACTGCAGCCTAGTATATAAATGTTTATGAATAATTGGTAAAGTGTTAGGACTTGAAAAATTTACATAAAATTCTACAGTTGAGTTGACACCTTCTGTAAAAAATTGGAATTTTTGGAACGTTGGAACTATTTTATAAAAATCCTCAAAAACAGCCTAGTTATAAGCATACAAGCTGAAATATGATAACTTGCGTTTGTGTGCACCAAAGTGTTGCATGAATTGATATGTGTTTATGACAAGTTAGATTGATCACTATTTTTGGTATGATGATACTTTGCATGCATGATTGTGTTTTCGAATTGTTATTATGCGTGCCGCACTGTGTGTAAATTATGCGTAGGGTTTTGTATCCGTGTGTTTACACACTAACTTTAAATCGGTTGACATGTTAGGACGCAATTAGCGGTCCCATCAATTGCTACTTTTGTGTTACACTAACCGAGCAATTAAAGGTGAGTTCACGGCCCCTATTTTATCCGATTTTAAACAACAGGGGGAGAAACATGTATACATTCTATAACTCTATCTTTTTACGTTATGCGAAATTAACGTCGTTAAACTACTCGGTAACTAAGTTAATGTTAATGTACGTTATGGTCACTAAGCAGCTATATCACGGAAGTCCTCGACAAACTCCCGGATCGTTAGTATTGGGTTAGATAGCGGGGAAATTATAAGTAGCACTACTGGGCCCGACAAGCCCCACCCGAGCTAGTCGCGCTAGCCGACCAGGTATGGTCAACGGGTGAATAATTTGGCCTAACTTTCGCCATGGTCAGTGATAGGCCTGGCAACACGGAGGCACAACAGTCAGCTTCGATCGCGAACACTTATGTGACATAACTTTAGGCTCGCTACCTACATGTTAACATTGAACTTAATTACGAACCGACATCATTATTATTCCGGGTTAGGAATAATGGAACATCATTATTTTTCCGGGTTAGGAATAATGGAACTAAATCGTTATCCCGGGTTAGGGATAACGGGGGAAACAAACTTTTAACCGAACTAATGAACTTATAAAAACCTGTGAACTCACTCTTCTTTAATGTTGACACTTGTTTCTTTACATGTTTCTCAGGACGCTAGGAGAGCTAGGTGCACTCACTTGCATTGACCAAGACATATTTTTATCGAGTCTCATTCACGAATATTGTTTGGGATTTTTGGTTTTTGGCGTTTATGTTGGCGCCCGTTACTTTACTTTATTTTACTTTAATGCTTCCGCACAACTTAGAAACTAATGCTTCCGCTATACTTTGAAACTAAACTAAGACAAATTGAAAATAATTATGAATGGGTAAACAAATATTTTTGGAAAACGTTTAAATAAATCATATAGAGTCGTTCGATATTACTAGTGTCTCAGATTCTGGTATGTTCACACGCCTCGCGGTAAAACTCCACAAGTGGAAATTGAGGGTGTGACACTAACCATTCTTTGTTGATAGTTAGCCATCCTTATTCTTGCCAAATCTCTGAGCTCTTCCAAAGTATCCAGGTCTTGGATCAGGTTTTCAGCATTTGTTTCAGGATCACGGATGCTTTTTCTGGCTATAGGAAACCACCAATCCTGTAGGGATCACTGCCTCAGCTCCAATGGCAAGGGAGAATGGAGTTTGACCCGTAGCATTCTTCGGAGTTGTTCTATCTGCCCACAAGACATACGGTAGCTCTTCCTCCCACTCCTTTCTTAGATCCAAGCTTCTTCTTCAAGTTGTTGATGATGATCTTATTGCTTGATTCTGCTTGACCATTGGCTTGTGGGTGGACTGGTGTTGATGTTATCATCCTAATCCCTCAGCTATCACAAAAGTTAGTAGTTATACTCCCAATAAATTGAGATCCATTATCACAAATAATTTCAGAGGGAATTCCAAATCTTGTAATAATATTTCTTTTTATGAAGGATATGACTTCCTTTTCTCTTACTTGAGCAAAGGCTTCTGCTTCTATCCACTTGGAGAAGTAATCTATCATGGCTAGCATAAATACTTTTCCTCCTGGTGCCTTTAAGAGTTTGCCTACTATATCTATCCTCCATCTCATGAATGGCCAAGAGGAAGATATTGGATGTAAAGACTATGCTGGTTGATGTAGGATGTTGCTATGTCTTTGACAAGCATCACATCTTCTTGCGTATTCCACAACATCCTTCTTCATTGTAGGCTAGTAATAGCTTGTTCTGAGGATCCTGGAGAATAATGCTCTGCCCCTAGTGTGATTTCCACAGTCTCCATGGAAATCCTTCAAGACTTCTTGAATTTCTTGATCCTCGATGCACCGCAAATATGGACCTGCAAGGGATCTCTAATATAACATGTTATTTAATACCGTGAATTGAGATACCTTAATCTTGAAGGCTCTGGGATTCTCCCCTGTGTGAATTTTCCCACTCTGAATATACTTCAGAATAGGAAGGATCCAGGATCCTGAATTTGACTGTGCATCATCATTAGGTACAATTGCAATATTCTCCACTATCTCCATTGTTTCATTTTCCTCAATTGCAGGGGAAAAAAACATCGATGATAGGTATCCTCACATCCTTTGGCATTTTAGGGATGATCCAAGGTTAGCTAAAGCATTTGCTTCTGCATTCTCCTCTCTAGGCACCTGTATTAAGCTGAAAATAGCAAAAGAATCTGCCAGTTTCCTGACTATCTCTAAATATTTGATTAGCTTTTCTTCTTTAACAGTATATGAACCATTAAAATGATTATTAATTAGTAATGAATCTACATACACTTGAAGATACCTGATCCTCATTTGCTTAGCTAATTGCAAACATACTATTAAGGCCTCATATTCTGCCTCATTATTAGTAGTCTTGAATTCACATGCAATGGATTGGGGTATTATGTCCCACTGTGGCAATTTTAGTAGTATTCCCAGTCCAGTTCCTTTGGCATTTGATGCTCCATCTATGAAGAGCGTCCAAGGATCCTTTGTGACATCCCGGTTTTTCGGATAACTTAAACGCAATACTTGTCGAATAAATTGTATGCTACGTATTAAACGTGTTTGTCGAATAAATTGTATGCTACGTATTCAACGTGTACGAGTTAGTGAATACGTGTTGTGCAATTATGTGATTGTTTAGTTATAAAATAATTATGGTAAATATGTACACGAACCGAATCGAACCGCGACACGAACCAACGTCGATTCCTTGTGACTCTAGGAGTTAACCAAGTTTTAAACCTTAAACTCCAACTACTCGGCCGCAAGATCAAACCCAAACCGAACCAACCCAAGTCCTTGGCCGCGAGAACTAGCCCAAACTGCAAACCCATTCCCTATTTTTGATCCTTTTTGCGCTATATATACAAACACATGCATGGGTCTTCTTCACAAAAACAAAAACACAAAACCCTAGTTGATAAAGACAGCCGACGGCAGCAAATCCTTCCATCCCCTCGACCGCAAACAGCCCCTTTGCACTCCCTTTTGATCGCGAGCAGCCTCCCCTTTCAGTCCCTTTCAGTCTCGGTCGCGACAAGCAGAACTGCTCATCTCATTCGGTCGTGATTTTGCTTGAACAGCCGAATCATTCTTGTCCAAGTCTCGGCTTACTTACCTAGTTATTAAAGGTTAGGATTTATCTTTTGATTACAAGATCATATTCGGATATATGTGCTTGAATGAAGTGATTGGTTTGTTTTTGGATTATATGTGTTTGAATCGGCTGATTTATCATTGTTACATGCATGATTGTTTTCGGAACTTATAAGTTTGCCAAGTATGTTTTGTTTATAAAAACTAGAGGTGTGGATTAGGGTTTGCATGGATATGTTATAGGTATTGATCTATGATTAGAAAATCAGTTCTTGATCGCCTAGGTTAATGATATGGACGGTTTATGCGAATATATGATAACAATATGCTGAAACAGGTTGCTGAGTAATAGTTACAGCCGACTTCATCTGGCTGTAACTCGGTCATTAGTTGTCGAAAAACGGATTTTCTGATGTCTAGAACGTAGAGATTTGAATAACGAATCTAATGGCGCTGGATTCATATTTTTCTGAAGTCGTTTGATATTTTTAAATGGCCAAATAAGTTCAGTAACTAAAGCTGTGAAAATCCTGAAATTTTGTTAGTTGTTTATCAAGTTGGATTTTATAATCAGTAGGGAGTCGAGTCATGAATTTTGTACAGCAACTAGGTATGGAAATTTCCGGGCAACTCCAACTGGAATTTTGTTAATTGGACGATCAGTGATTTTTAAATAAATTCTTCCGTGGACTGCAGTCAGAAAGCGACGAATCTGACTGCAGCCTAGTATATTAATATTTGTGGTTAATTGGTAAAGATTTAGGACTTGGAAAATTTACATAAATTTCCACATTATAAATGTCACCTGCTGTAAAATAATTGGAATTTTTGGAACGTTGGAACTATTTTATAAAAATCCTAGAAAACAGCTGAATTATGAGTATTAAGCTGAAATTTGATAACGTGTGATTGTGTGCACCAAAGTGTTGCATGGATTGGATTATGTTCATGATAAATTGTTTTGATTACTATGATAACATGAGGATACTTGCATGCATGTTTGAGTGTTAGGTATGTTGTTTGTGTGTATCATTTTGTGCGTTAAGTGTAGAATCTGTATTGGTGTGTTCACACACTGACTTGAAATCAATTGGTTTGTTAGGACGCAATTAGCGGTCCCATCCCTTACAACTTCTTTGCTACACTAACCGAGCAACTAAAGGTGAGTTCACGGCCCCTAACTTTATCCGGTTTTTAAACAACAGGGGGAGAAACATGTATACACTCTTCAAACTCAATCTCTTTACGTTATACGAAATTAACGTCACATAACTATTCGGTAACTAAGTTGATGTTAATGTAATGTTATGGTCACTAAGCAGCTATATCACTTAAGTCCTCGTCAATCTCTCGGATCATTAGTATTGGGTTTTAATAGCGGGGGAATTATAAGTAGTACTACTGGGCCCGACAAGCCCCATCCGAGCTAGTCGCGCTAGCCGACCGGGTATGGTCAACGGGTGAATAATTTGGCCTAACTTCGCCATGGTTAGTGATAGGCCTGGCAACACGGAGGCACAACAGTCAGCTTCGATCGCGAACTCTTACGTGACATAACTTTAGGCTAGCTACCTATATATGTTAACATTGAACTTAATTACGAAACAACTATATTATCCCGGGTTGAGGATAATGGAAACAACAACTTATTATTCCGGGTTTGGAACAATGGAATCAATTATATTATCCCGGGTTGAGGATAATGGAAACAACAACTTATTATTCCGGGTATGGAATAATGGAACCAACATCATTATTATTCCGGGTTGGGAATAATGGAACTAAATCGTTATCCCGGGCTAGGGATAACGGGGGAAACAAACTCATAACCGAACAAACGAATTTATAAAAAAACTGTGAACTCACTCATCTTTAATGTTGACACTTGTTTCTTTACATGTTTCTCAGGACGCTAGGAGCACTAGGTGCACTCACATGCATTGAACAAGACATCTTTTATCGAGTCTCATTTACAAATATTGTTTTGGGTTTTTCATTTGTTTTGGCGTTTGTGTCGGCGCCCGTATTCTCTACTTATTTTATGCTTCCGCTCAACTTTAAAAACTAATGCTTCCGCTAAATATTGGTAACTAATTGAGACAATATAAAATCTACGACAAATGATTTTAGAAAACGTATTATCAAATCGTATAGAGTCGTTCGACGTACTAGTGTTTCAGATTCTGGTTTGTTCACACGCCTCGCGGTAAAACTCCGCAAGTGGAAATTGAGGGTGTGACATCCTTGGTGCCCTCAAGTTGTTGAACCTCTAATTCAGCTTCCCTTTGTAGATCACTACTGAAATCAACCACAAAGTCAGCTAAAGCTTGAGACCTGACGATAGTCCTGGGTTCATACTTAATGTCATATGCACTAAGCTTGACTGCCAACTTTGCCATTCTACCTGACATTTCAGGTTTCTTGAAAACATTCTTAATAGAAAAGTTAGTTTTCACAATAATAGTATGAGTTTTGAAATAATGCCTAAGTTTAGTGGAAGCCATAATTAAAGCAATAATTAATTCTCTATTTGAATACCTAGCTTCAGCATCAAGAAGGCTTTTACTTACATAATACACTGGATGTTGTTGGCCTTCGTGATCCTTAACTAACACTGCACTTACTACTTTACCTGAAACAACTAAGTACAAGGATAATGACTCACCATCTTCTGGTTTCATAAAGGATGGTGATGAGGATAGATAATTATTGAGGGCTTTGAGTGCCGCTTCATGTTTCTCAGTCCATTAAATTTCTTATTCTTCCTCAGAATATCATAGAAATCCTTGCACATCTGAGGATTTCAAGATGAATCTGTTTAAGGCCGCGATCCTTCCGGTCAATCTCTAGACATCCTTGGCATTGGCAGGGGATTTTATATTCACAATCGCCTTGATTTGTTTTGGACTTGCTTCAATCCCTCTCTTGGTCACCATGTATCCTAGGAACTTTCCATCTTTAACCCCGAAATGGAATTTTGAAGGATTTTGCTTCATGTTATACTGGTCGAGGATGTTAAATGCCACTTCGAGATCCTTTAGATGATCTTCTGCTTTCTTAGACTTGACCACGATGTCATCAATGTAAACCTCTATAGGATGTCCAAGTTGTTCTTTGAACATCATATTCACCAACCTTTGGTATGTGGCACCTGCATTTCTCAATCCAAATGGCATAGCAATATAACTGTATATGCCAGTGGAAGTCATGAACGCTGTATCTTCTTAATCAAATGGTTCCACCTGAATTTGTTGAAATCCAGATGAACCATCCATAAAAGTAATTTTGTTAATTGGATGAACGATGATTTTTAAATAATTTCTCCCGTGGACTGCAGTCAGAAAGCGACGAATCTGACTGCAGCCTAGTATATAAATGTTTATGAATAATTGGTAAAGTGTTAGGACTTGAAAAATTTTCATAAAATTCTACAGTTTAGTTGACACCTTCTGTAAAAAAATTGAAATTTTTCGAACGTTGGAACTATTTTATAAAAATCCTCAAAAACAGCCTAGTTATAAGCATACAGCTGAAATATGATAACTTGCGTTTGTGTGCACCAAAGTGTTGTATGAATTGATATGTGTTTATGACAAGTTAGATTGATCACTATTTTTGGTATGATGATACTTTGCATGCATGATTGTGTTTTCGAATTGTTATTATGCGTGCCGCACTGTGTGTAAATTATGCGTAGGGTTTTGTATCCGTGTGTTCACACACTAACTTTAAATCGGTTGACATGTTAGGACGCAATTAGCGGTCCCATCAATTGCTACTTTTGTGTTACACTAACCGAGCAATTAAGGGTTAGTTCACGGCCCCTATTTTATCCGGTTTTAAACAACATGGGGAGAAACATGTATACATTCTATAACTCTATCTTTTTACGTTATGCGAAATTAACGTCGTTAAACTACTCGGTAACTAAGTTAATGTTAATGTACGTTATGGTCACTAAGCAGCTATATCACGGAACTCCTCGACAAACTCTCGGATCGTTAGTATTGGGTTAGATAGCGGGGAAATTATAAGTAGTACTACTGGGCCCGACAAGCCCCACCCGAGCTAGTCGCGCTAGCCGACCGGGTATGGTCAACGGGTGAATAATTTGGCCTAACTTTCGCCATGGTCAGTGATAGGCCTGGCAACACGGAGGCACAACAGTTAGCTTCGATCGCGAACACTTATGTGACATAACTTTAGGCTCGCTACCTACATGTTAACATTGAACTTAATTACGAACTGACATCATTATTATTCCGGGTTAGGAATAATGGAACATCATTATTATTCCAGGTTAGGAATAATGGAACCATCATTATTATTCCGGGTTAGGAATAATGGAACTAAATCGTTATCCCGGGTTAGGGATAACGGGGGAAACAAACTTTTAACCGAACTAATGAACTTATAAAAACCTGTGAACTCACTCTTCTTTAATGTTGACACTTGTTTCTTTACATGTTTCTCAGGACGCTAGGAGAGCTAGGTGCACTCACTTTCATTGACCATGACATATTTTTATCGAGTCTCATTCACGAATATTGTTTGGGATTTTTGGTTTTTGGCGTTTATGTTGGCGCCCGTTGCTTTACTTTACTTTACTTTAATGCTTCCGCACAACTTAGAAACTAATGCTTCCGCTAAACTTTGAAACTAAACTAAGACAAATTGAAAATAATTATGAATGGGTAAACTTTGGAAAACGTTTAAATAAATCATATAGAGTCGTTCGATATTACTAGTGTCTCAGATTCTGGTATGTTCACACGCCTCGCGGTAAAACTCCGCAAGTGGAAATTGATGGTGTGACAGATTGGTATCAGAGCCTCTAGCTATAGAGAACCAGGTTTGCATTAAAAGTAGACCAAAACTATAGCTGATTACACGACATTAGACTTAGTTGACACCAAACTGTGATATCTTGTTATGTGTTGTACTACAACTGTGTTATGTAAGATATAAATGTATATTGTGATGAACGCAACTCGTAACTAACTACGCAACCCAACAGGCAATGTCATCATCATCATCCGACAAACCTCTACAACCAAGGGCGCCGGGGAAGGCACCTATGGTCGAACCCTCACCACCTCATGGCGTGGAGACACGCTCAGCTGCTAGGAAAAAACTCGCTCTAGGAGAGGAGTCGTCCTCCCGTCCGACCACCGCTATGCCGGTCGAAACCGGTCAATTCGTTAGAGGTAGGGGACGACCTACTTAGGGATATGATAAGAAAACAACATGAACAACTAGAGAGAATGCAGGAAACTATCAAAGCACAAGGATGGATGATACGTCAACTAACAGGTAAGACTGGAGAGCTCGAGGAAGAGCAATATGAGAATAAGATAGCTCGCAACATTTTAGCTAATGATCTTCGTGCTGAGCAGCTGAGGGCTGACTGGCTCGAAGACAGAGTTCTTGAGTTCAGTTGGAGGATTCAAGAACTAGAGCAGAATCAGGCACCTGTACCAGTACCCGCACCAGCACCGGCCCCTCCAACGCCGGTAGAGGAAGAAGAGGAGGATCCAGAGGAAGACCCGGAGGAGGATCCGGAGGAAGACCCGGCTGTAGAAGCTGGAAACGCCGCGGAGGATGACGGCAACGATAGCGACTTGGGAGATGGAGACGTAGAAGACTGACTCGTCTCGTCAATCCCCCTTTTGTTTCTTTAGTCTATTTATTTTCTACTTATGTTTGAAATTGAAATTTTATAATTAAACTGATATGTTTGGTTGGCGTTTTGTGAGACGTTGCAATTTATTTAATCGAATGTTCCTTTTGATTGTTTAATTTATTGAAACTTGAGGGATGATTTAAGTATGGAATATGATAACTATATTGGAATATATATACTTATCGGTGTGTGTTTATGTTGTCTTGCGAAGATCTAAAATGGCAACTGGACGTCGCGGAAACCTCAACATGACACCCGAAGAATTGGCCGCAATGATCCAGGAACACGTGAATGCTGCTCTGGCAGGTGTTCAAAACCCACCAGCAGGTAACCATTATTAAATTTTCGTGGGAAAATCTAATAGTTGGGCTAGTAGACTTTCTCGCTGACTACCTATCCTCTGTCAGCAGGAGGGGGTCTTAACCCCTACAAGATGTTCCTCGATGCGAAACCGAGCAAATTCACGGGTGCAGAAGGACCCATAGGACTGGTCCGTTGGATTGAAAAGTCCGAATCAGTGTTCGAGATGTGCAATTGCCTTGAGGCCAATAAGGTCAAGTATGCTGCCTCAACGCTGGAAGATGGGGCATTAACCTGGTGGAACACACAAGTCCAAACGCGTGGACTTATTGCTGCGAACGCAATGGCCTGGGCCAAGTTTAAGGCCCTAATCAAAGAGGAGTACTGTCCGCGGGACAGAGTTCAGCAGTTGGAGCAAGCGCTATGGAACCATAAGATGGTAGGATCTGAAATTGAAGTGTACACGGCGAAACATCATGATCTGGTGTTCCTATGTCCCGATCTGGCTCACACGGTTGAAAAACGACTTGAGTTTTATCTTGGGGGTCTGGTCCCTGAGATCCAGGGCATGGTAATGTCTAGTAACCCTGCGACGGAACATCAAATGATCAGGTTGGCGCACAAACTCACCGATAAGGCGGTGGAACAAAGGAAGTTGCCATCTCGGGGTGCAACTGAAGTTGTCCCTGATAATAAAAGAAAATTTGAAGACTCGCCTGCTCGACAGTCTTCGTCAGCCCAGCCACAACAAGGAAACCAGAAACGGTTCAACAATTTCAACAACAATCGGGGTCACAATAATCAGTCCGCCAACAATACCCAGAACACAAGCGGCTATGTGGGTCGAAAGCCACAATGTAATCGTTGTAACCTCCATCATCACGGCCCTTGTGCCGGAAATCGCTGCCAACGATGTGGCAAAACGGGACATGCGGTAAAGGATTGTCGTGGGGAAATCGTGTCTCGACAAAATCAAAATCAGCACTAGGTTCAACAGCAAGGTATTAACCGGGGGTGCTATCAGTGCCGTAGCACTACCCATTTCAAGCGAGACTGCCCGCAACTTCGTAACAACAACAATGGTGGGAACAACAGCAACAACAACCACAACCACAACAACCACAACAACAAAAACACACAACAACAACAACAACAACAATGGAAATGGTGGCACAGGGGGTGCCAAAGGTCGTGCATTCACGCTAGGCCACGGAGAGGCCAGAAACGACTCGAACGTGGTCACCGGTAAGTTTCCCCTTAACGAACATTTTGCTACTGTACTTTTTGATACGGGTGCGGATAGGAGTTTTATATCTGAGTCATTTAGGAAGAACCTAAATCTCACGCCTAAACCCCTAGAGACCCCTTACGTCCTAGAACTAGCCGATGGTAAAACTGTAGATGTGACCCATTTAGTAACCGGCTGCCAACTTAAACTCGCGGGTCACACCTTTACCATTGATCTGATGACAACTACCCTGGGTAGTTTTGACGTGGTAGCCGGAATGGACTGGCTATCCGACGTCCGAACTGAAGTTCTCTTCTTCGAGAAATCTATCCGTATTCCGCTCTCTAACGATGAAGTCTTGATGGTGCAAGGCGAGAAGGCAGACGCCGTCACAAACATCATCTCTTACATGCAAGCTCATAAGTATCTTCGAAGGAAGAACTCCTTCGCTTTGCTCGCACTGGTCACCGAGCAGCCTAAGGACGAGAAGCGTATAGAAGATATCCCCGTCGTCCGTGATTTTTCCGGTGTATTTCCAGAGGAGTTACCTGGTCTTCCACCACATCGACAAGTGGAGTTTGAAATCGAATTGGCGAACCATGCAACTCCTATCGCCAAGGCCTCGTACCACCTGGCTCCAGCAGAGCTGCAAGAGCTGTCTACCCAACTTCAGGAATTGTTAGAAAAATGATTTATCCGACCCAGTACTTCGCCAGGGGAGCTCCGGTCCTTTTTGTCAAGAAGAAGGACGGGACCTTCCGCATGTGCATCGACTACAGGGAACTCAATAAAGTTACCGTCAAGAACCGATACCCATTGCCTCGCATCGACGATCTCTTCGACCAACTTCAAGGGTCAAGCTACTACTCCAAGGTTGATCTACGGTTCGGTTATCACCAGTTACGCGTCAGGGAGGAGGATATCTCTAAGACGGCATTTCGTACTTGGTATGGCCATTATGAGTTTTTGGTCATGCCCTTCGGTCTCACCAACGCACCCGCGGTGTTCATGGACCTCATGAACCGCGTGTGTAAGTCGTATCTCGACAAGTTTGTCATCGTGTTCATCGATGATATACTCATCTACTCTAAGGGTGAAGAAGAACATGCTGAGCATCTACGATTATTGCTGGAATTACTTCAATAGGAGAAACTATATGCCAAGCTGTGATTTCTAGATTCGGGAAGTTCAGTTCCTCGAGCATATCGTTAATGAAAAGGGTATCCACGTTGATCCCGCCAAGATCAATGCTATCAAGAACTGGGAAGCACCCAGGACACCGACAGAGATCCGCCAATTTTTGGGTTTGACTGGTTACTACAGATGTTTCATCGAGGGATTCTCAAAGATCGCGCAACCGCTTACCACTCTCACCCAGAAAGGCACTAAGTATGCTTGGGGTGACAAGCAGGAAGTAGCATTTCAATTGCTGAAGCAGAAACTTTGCAGTGCACCCATTCTGTCCTTGCCGGAAGGGACTGATGATTTTGTGGTATATTGTGACGCTTCCATTCAGGGATTGGGATGCGTACTCATGCAACGTGATAAGGTCATCGCGTATGCGTCCCGACAGTTGAAGATTCACGAGAAAAACTACACAACACATGACCTGGAATTGGGAGCAGTGGTGTTTGCACTTAAGATTTGGAGACACTACCTATATGGAACAAAGTGCACAATCTACACAGATCACAAGAGCCTCCAGCATATCTTTGACCAGAAAGAGTTGAACATGCGACAACGTCGCTGGGTCGAACTCCTGAATGATTATGAATGTGCCATTCGGTATCACCCGGGTAAGGCTAACGTGGTAGCTGATGCCCTCAGTAGGAAGGAGCACATGAAACCTCGTCGGGTACGAGCATTACAATTCACCATTCATTCGGGGTTACCCGAACAGATATGCGATGCGCAGCTAGAAGCAGTTAAGGAAGAAAACATTAAGGCCGAATCTGTGGGAAAGATGGAACGCGATTGGGAAGTAAAACCCAGTGGTGCCCGGTATTTCATGAATCGTATATGGGTACCTCTCTACGGAGACCTCAGAAAGCTAGTTATGGACGAAGCTCACAAATCCCGATACTCTGTCCATCCCGGTTCGGACAAGATGTATCAAGACCTTAAAGCCGCGTACTGGTGGCCCAACATGAAAGCGGATATAGCCACCTACGTGAGCAAGTGTTTGACTTGTGCGAAAGTCAAGGTGGAATACCAAAAGCCATCAGGGCTACTTCAACAACCTGAGATCCCAGTGTGGAAATGGGATCAGATCTCGATGGACTTTATCACTAAACTCCCGCGAACTCCGGGTGGTTGCGATACCATCTGGGTAATTGTGGATCGTTTAACTAAGTCCGCACACTTCCTAGCGATCAAAGAAAAAGATAAGATGGATAAGTTGACTCGCATCTACATTAAGGAAGTAGTTTCTCGGCACGGAGTGCCAACGTCCATCATCTCAGACAGAGATGCTCGTTTCACGTCCAACTTTTGGCAATCACTTTAGAAAGCGTTGGGCACACGCTTAGATATGAGCACAGCTTATCACCCTCAGACGGATGGTCAAAGTGAAAGGACTATTCAGACCTTGGAAGACATGCTTAGGGCATGTGTGGTAGACTTTGGGAACAGTTGGGAAATCCATCTGCCTTTAGTGGAATTCTCGTATATCAATAGTTACCATACGAGTATTCAAGCGGCACCATTTGAAGCATTATACGGTTGCAAATGTAGATCACCGATCTGTTGGGCAGAAGTTGGTGATAGTCAACTCACAGGTCCTGAGTTGATACTTGAGGCTACTGAAAAGATTGTGCAAATCAGAAACCGCATGGCAGCGGCACGAGATCGACAGAAAAGCTACGCTGATCAACGACGCAAACCGCTCGAGTTTCTAGTAGGCGACCGCGTCCTACTGAAGGTGTCACCCTGGAAGGGTGTAATCCGTTTTGGGAAACGAGGCAAACTAAACCCACGGTACGTAGGCCCATTTGTGATCTTGAAGCGTATCGGGCCTGTAGCTTATCAATTAGACCTTCCTGCCGAACTCAGTGGAGTTCACAACGTTTTTCACGTGTCAAATCTGAAGAAGTGTCTATCAGATGAGACCCTAGTCATTCCATTGGATGAACAACTGCACTTTGTGGAACAACCTATCGAGATCATGGATCGTGAGATCAAGACTCGAAGGCACAGCAAGATACCGATCGTCAAGGTTCGTTGGGATTCAAAGCGTGGACCGGAGTTCACGTGGGAAAGAGAGGACCAAATGAAAAGCAAATACCCACACCCTTTTGCAGCTGAGCAGCAAGCTAATGTTACCACCAACTAAATTTTCGGGACGAAAATTCTTTCAACATGGGGATGATGTGACAGCCTGGGAATTTCTTGTACCATTACTAACAAACTGAATCTTTGTGCGTTGCATTCTAAACCACGTTTACTCAATTTTCGGATGAAAATTCTTTCAACATGGGGATAATGTGACATCCCGGTTTTTCAGGTATCTTAAACGCACTACTTCACGGTTATTCATTCCTGCGCTAATTTGATTCGGAGAATTTAAATTACACGCCCGCAATAACTACGCTAACTTTGTGAATTCATCGAGTGAATTACGTGCTATGTGTTATTAGACGTTTATAAGTTTTGTGAATTATTATATCATGTATTGATTTCGCGATTATTAGTTTATAAAAAAAATATATTAAATAAATAGCCGAACCGAACCGAGCCGCGAAACGTGTCGACCTCACTCCCTTGTGGCCCACGTAACTAACTTAAACTTGAGGCCCAAGTTAATGACCAAACCCCCCCCCTTTGCGGCCGCAAGCCCACCCCCACCCCCTTTCTTTTTCTTTCCTTTGTTTTAAATAAATGAGGCATGCATGTGTTATATTTCAAAAAAAAAAAAAAACAACAAACACAAACCCTAGCTCAAGGAAACCGACGGCAGCCCCCCCCTCTCTCTCGATCGAACAAGCCTTCAACCCGGATTCATTCCAATCTCGTTCCCGGTTCGCTAATCCTCATCATATCAAGGTTAGGATTTTAATTGTTTAACAAAACACATTAGGGTTTGTGAAATCTTGATCATGATCGTATGTCTTGTTAGAATCATTGTTATGATTTATGTTTAGTTCGGTTAATTGTGCGAGTTTTTGCGATTGTGATGTTTGGATGAATACAAGAATCATAGGCTGAGTTTTGTGATAAAAATCATATTATATGATTAGGGTTTGCATGAGTATTGATGTACATGATGATATGTGACTAATAAACATGTTCTTGATCATTATTATTTAGCGTCTCGATTGTTTAAGCGTGTTCTATTGCGATGAAAGTCGAAAACAGGCTGCTGAATGGTATCTACAGGCAACTTCAATTGGCTGTAACCTGGTCATTATTTGTCGAAAAGTGGATTTTCTGAAGCCTAAAACGTGTATTTTTAAAAAGGATTCTAATGGCACTGGATTCATATTTTTCTAAGGTCGTTTGCAATTTTTAAGTGGTCATTTAAGTGCAGTAACTGAAGCTGTGTAAATTCTGAAAATTTGTTAGCTGTTTATCGAGTCGTATCTCATAATCTGTAGAGGGTTGGGTCACGAAATTTGTACAGAAACTGGAGACGGGAATTTCAGGGAAACTCCCACTGGAATTTTGTTAATTGGATGAACGATGATTTTTAAATAATTTCTCCCGTGGACTGCAGTCAGAAAGAGACGAATCTGACTGCATCCTAGTATATAAATGTTTATGAATAATTGGTATAGTGTTAGGACTTGAAAAATTTACAAAACATTCTACAGTTTAGTTGACATCATCTGTAAAAAAATTGGAATTTTTGGAACGTTGGAACTATTTTATAAAAATCCTCAAAAACAGCCTAGTTATTAGCATACAAGCTGAAATATGATAACTTGCGTTTGTGTGCACCAAAGTGTTGTATGAATTGATATGTGTTTATGACAAGTTAGATTGATCACTATTTTTGGTATGATGATACTTTGCATGCATGATTGTGTTTTCGAATTGTTATTATGCGTGCCGCACTGTGTGTAAATTATGCGTAGGGTTTTGTATCCGTGTGTTCACACACTAACTTAAATCGGTTGACATGTTAGGACGCAATTAGCGGTCCCATCAATTGCTAATTTTGTGTTACACTAACCGAGCAATTAAAGGTGAGTTCACGGCCCCTATTTTATCCGGTTTTAAACAACAGGGGGAGAAACATGTATACATTCTATAACTCTATCTTTTTATGTTATGCGAAATTAACGTCGTTAAACTACTCGGTAACTAAGTTAATGTTAATGTACGTTATGGTCACTAAGCAGCTATATCACGGAAGTCCTCGACAAACTCTCGGATAGTTAGTATTGGGTTAGATAGCGGGGAAATTATAAGTAGTACTACTGGGCCCGACAAGCCCCACCCGAGCTAGTCGCGCTAGCCGACCGGGTATGGTCAACGGGTGAATAATTTGGCCTAACTTTCGCCATGGTCAGTGATAGGCCTGGCAACACGGAGGCACAACAGTCAGCTTCGATCGCGAACACTTATGTGACATAACTTTAGGCTCGCTACCTACATGTTAACATTGAACTTAATTACGAACCGACATCATTTTTATTCCGGGTTAGGAATAATGGAACATCATTATTATTCCGGGTTAGGAATAATGGAACCATCATTATTATTCCGGGTTAGGAATAATGGAACTAAATCGTTATCCAGGGTTAGGGATAACGGGGGAAACAAACTTTTAACTGAACTAATGAACTTATAAAAACCTGTGAACTCACTCTTCTTTAATGTTGACACTTGTTTCTTTACATGTTTCTCAGGACGCTAGGAGAGCTAGGTGCACTCACTTGCATTAACCATGACATATTTTTATCGAGTCTCATTCACGAATATTGTTTGGGATTTTTGGTTTTTGGCGTTTATGTTGGCGCCCGTTACTTTACTTTATTTTACTTTAATGCTTCCGCACAACTTAGAAACTAATGCTTCCGCTATACTTTGAAACTAAACTAAGACAAATTGAAAATAATTATGAATGGGTAAACAAATGTTTTTGGAAAACGTTTAAATAAACAATATAGAGTCGTACTAGTGTCTCAGATTCTTGTATGTTCACACGCCTCGCGGTAAAACTCCGCAAGTGGAAATTGAGGGTGTGACACTAACCATTCTTTGTTGATAGTTAGCCATCCTTATTCTTGCCAAATCTCTAAGCTCTTCCAAAGTATCCAGGTCTTGGATCAGGTTTTCAGCATTTGTTTCAGGATCACGGATGCTTTTTCTGGCTATAGGAACCACCAATCCTGTAGGGATCACTGCCTCAGCTCCAATGACAAGGGAGAATGGAGTTTGACCCGTAGCATTCTTCGGAGTTGTTCTATCTGCCCACAAGACATACGGTAGTTCTTCCTCCCACTCCTTTCTTAGATCCAAGCTTCTTCTTCAAGTTGTTGATGATGATCTTATTGCTTGATTCTGCTTGACCATTGGCTTGTGGGTGGACTGGTGTTGATGTTATCATCCTAATCCCTCAGCTATCACAAAAGTTAGTAGTTATACTCCCAATAAATTGAGATCCATTATCACAAATAATTTCAGAGGGAATTCCAAATCTTGTAATAATATTTCTTTTTATGAAGGATATGACTTCCTTTTCTCTTACTTGAGCAAAGGCTTCTGCTTCTATCCACTTGGAGAAGTAATCTATCATGGCTAGCATAAATACTTTTCCTCCTGGTGCCTTTAAGAGTTTGCCTACTATATCTATCTCCCATCTCATGAATGGCCAAGAGGAAGATATTGGATGTAAAGACTATGCTGGTTGATGTAGGATGTTGCTATGTCTTTGACAAGCATCACATCTTCTTGCGTATTCCACAACATCCTTCTTCATTGTAGGCTAGTAATAGCTTGTTCTGAGGATCCTGGAGAATAATGCTCTGCCCCTAGTGTGATTTCCACAGTCTCCATGGAAATCCTTCAAGACTTCTTGAATTTCTGGATCATCGATGCACCGCAAATATGGACCTGCAAGGGATCTCTAATATAACATGTTATTTAATACCGTGAATTGAGATACCTTAATCTTGAAGGCTCTGGGATTCTCCCCTGTGTGAATTTTCCCACTCTGAATATACTTCAGAATAGGAAGGATCCAGGATCCTGAATTTGACTGTGCATCATCATTAGGTACAATTGCAATATTCTCCACTATCTCCATTGTTTCATTTTCCTCAATTGCAGGGGAAAAAACATCGATGATAGGTATCCTCACATCCTTTGGCATTTTAGGGATGATCCAAGGTTAGCTAAAGCATTTGCTTCTGCATTCTCCTCTCTAGGCACCTGTATTAAGCTGAAAATAGCAAAAGAATCTGCCAGTTTCCTGACTATCTCTAAATATTTGATTAGCTTTTCTTCTTTAACAGTATATGAACCATTAAAATGATTATTAATTAGTAATGAATCTACATACACTTGAAGATACCTGATCCTCATTTGCTTAGCTAATTGCAAACATACTATTAAGGCCTCATATTCTGCCTCATTATTAGTAGTCTTGAATTCACATGCAATGGATTGGGGTATTATGTCCCACTGTGGCAATTTTAGTAGTATTCCCAGTCCAGTTCCTTTGGCATTTGATGCTCCATCTATGAAGAGCGTCCAAGGATCCTTGGTCCCCTCAAGTTGTTGAACCTCTAATTCAGCTTCCCTTTGTAGATCACTACTGAAATCAGCCACAAAGTCAGCTAAAGTTTGAGACCTGACGATAGTCCTGGGTTCATACTTAATGTCATATGCACTAAGCTTGACTGCCAACTTTGCCATTCTACCTGACATTTCAGGTTTCTTGAAAACATTCTTAATAGAAAAGTTAGTTTTCACAATAATAGTATGAGTTTTGAAATAATGCCTAAGTTTAGTGGAAGCCATAATTAAAGCAATAATTAATTTCTCTATTTGAATACCTAGCTTCAGCATCAAGAAGGCTTTTACTTACATAATACACTGGATGTTGTTGGCCTTCGTGATCCTTAACTAACACTGCACTTACTACTTTACCTGAAACAACTAAGTACAAGGATAATGACTCACCATCTTCTGGTTTCATAAAGGATGGTGATGAGGATAGATAATTATTGAGGGCCTTGAGTGCCGCTTCATGTTTCTCAGTCCACTTAAATTTCTTATTCTTCCTCAGAATATCATAGAAATCCTTGCACATCTGAGGATTTCGAGATGAATATGTTTAAGGCCGCGATCCTTCCGGTCAATCTCTAGACATCCTTGGCATTGGCAGGGGATTTTATATTCACAATTGCCTTGATTTGTTCTGGAATTGCTTCAATCCCTCTCTTGGTCACCATGTATCCTAGGAACTTTCCATCTTTAACCCCGAAATGGAATTTTGAAGGATTTTGCTTCATGTTATACTGGTCGAGGATGTTAAATGCCACTTCGAGATCCTTTAGATGATCTTATGCTTTCTTAGACTTGACCACGATGTCATCAATGTAAACCTCCATAGGATGTCCAAGTTGTTCTTTGAATATCATATTCACCAACCTTTGGTATGTGGCACCTGCATTTTTCAATCCAAAGGGCATAGCAATATAACTGTATATGCCAGTGGAAGTAATGAACGCTGTATCTTCTTAATCAAATGGTTCCACCTGAATTTGTTGAAATCCAGATGAACCATCCATAAAAGGAAGCAATTCATGGCCCGCTCTTGCATCCACCATGGAGTCAATGTGTGGCAGTGGGAAAGGATCCTTGGGACATGCTTTGTTTAGATCAGTAAAATCTACGCATACCCTGCACTTTCCACTTTTCTTCAGAACAACCATCACATTGGCTAACCATTTTGGATACTTGACTTCTCTAATCATACCTACCTTTAATAGTTTGTCCACTTCTTCTTGGATAATGGCATTCCTCTCAGGTGCAAACTTCCTTCTGTTTTGGTGGATTGGCCTGAAAGACTTATCAATGCCCAATTTATGAGTAATAATATCTTTGGAGATACCTATCATATCTTCATGCTTCCAAGCAAAAGTAGAGTTCCTTCTCTTCAAGAAGGATACCAGATCCTGCTCTATGCTATCCAGGATCCCGAATCCTATAAAAACTTTGGATTCAAGATCCTTAGGGTCCAGTAGTATATTCTTGACGTATTGCTCCCTTGCCTCCATGACATCTCTTGGAGGATACTTTAATTGCTATGCTTCCCTTGGTTTCGAAGCTGGCTTTATAGAAGAGGTGTAATAGTTCTTTGCCTCTTGTTGATCACTTTCTATTTTCATTACTCCCCACAGGGTTGGTAGCTTCACACATTGATGGAATGTCAATGGAACCGCCTTCATATTGTGTATCCAAGGCCTGCCAAGAATAACATTGCAACAAGACAGACAATAAATAACACAGAATTTATGTATAGAGTTTACTCCCTCAATGTAGATTGGGAGTTTGATATCCCCCAACGGAGGTTATCCTCATCAAAAGATGTGACTTTCTGCTGAGTCAGAGTGGAGGTTTGGATAGGCCTGTCTCTGTTTTCCAGCTTTGTCTCCTTAGCATGCCTCTTCACTGTAGAGAATGAGGTTCTACATATATCAAAGCCTCCGAAAATGAAGTTGATGATTTGAGTGTCTGCAGGTGGTGCAGGAGCTCTTTCGGGCACCTTTTCAGGATCCTGGATCCTTGATTTCTTCCTTCTGAGTAACTCTTTCAGGTAACCTTTACCGAGGAGGTAACCTATCTCCTTCCTGAGTGCTATACATTCATCGGCAAGGTGCCCAAAGTCTTCATGATATGCACACTGTTTCGATTTATCCTTGTTGGATGTAGACTTCTCATTCTTTTTGGGCCACCTAGCTTTCTCACCTAGATTCTACAAAGCAAGGATTAGTTCACTATTGTTAGCAGAAAAACAATATTTAGATATATGAGGATACTCCTCCTCATCCTCTTCCTGTTCAATTGAATGACCATTCTGATTGTCATGCTTGAGTATTGCTTGGATCAATTGTTCCTGTAGAAGGATCCTTGCTTCTCCTACTTAGATGATCCAGATAACATGTCCTGGATCCTTTTGTCATCCACTAGTCGGATGAACCTTAGAGCCCTGTTCCATACTTCATCTAAGTTCTTGCAAGGTGTTATAACAAGATCATCATAGAAAGGAGAATATTTTTGTGATCCCATCTTAAACGCTTCTACAGTAGTAGCGATGTCTAAGATTCTCTACCAAGTTTAGTAACATAATCTCTAAGTGATTCATCACGGGCTTGGGTAATCCTATATAAATCTCTAGTTAACCTTTCAAAAGTTCTACTACAAGAAAACTGATTATTGAATAACTTAATTAAATGAGAAAATAAAATTATAGAATAGGGAGGAAGACTTAGCAGCCATTTGAGTGTTGATTTAGTGAGTGTGGATCCGAAGCCCTTACATAAGCAAGCTTCTTTTAACCTTTCGGGGATTGGGTTGATCTCCATCCTTTCTCTGTACTGAGCCACATGCTCTTCCGGATCAGTGGTACCATCATATAACTTCATATTGGGGGTTTGAAAACGCTTTGGTAACTCAACATTGAATATGGGAGGTGCAAAACGAGATACTCTGTGACTTCCGTCTGGAATCTTAGGAATGGGTTTACCACTCCTGGGACGCTGGATATCATGCTCTTGAGTTTCTGTAACTCTCTGGCCATGGCTTGATTGATCCCTGCATCCTGCATGTAACCATAGTTAGTATCAAAACATGTATTAAAATTGTTACCTCCTGATTAGTTTGAAGTTGGTATCCCGAAAGTGTATCTAGGATAAGACATGTCTGGTGTAATAGTAGTACCAGAAGAAGCAATGGTCTGCATAGGGATGAAATCCCCTTCATGAACTTCAAAACTTTTGAGTGGTTGACTCCTTGAAGATCCTTGATCCTGAAAGTTGTTGGATCCAGGATATGTTGGCCCTGAAGGCCTTGATGGATAATCCATGGATCCTTGAATCCGAGCTGAGGATCCTTGATGCTGAAAGTACAATCCTTGGGGCTGGTACATTCCCTGTGACCCTCCAGGTTCGTAGAAGAATCCTTGAGGCTCAGTGGTCTCCAGTGATTCTCGCCGAAGGATAAAGGATCCTTGAGGCTGCGTTATTGCTAGTGATCCATGTTGGAGATTTGAGGATCCTTGAAACTGGACATTGGATCCTCTGGAATGCTTGATTGTTGATGATGGGGTAGCAAATCCAACGACCTGGGCACAAGTGGAGACTGATCCTCTGCCGGTCTCTTCTGCTTCTTGATTTCATCAATTTCACGAAGGATCCAAGGGGGAGTTTGTTGCTGCACAATGTCTATTGCCTACGTCTAGGATATGTCGGTCATGTAAATAGGGCTTAGATTTGTCAAATATTATGTATTTTAGATGGCTCGTACGAGTGAGCCTTTGTGGCTCGTACGAGTGACACCTTGTCACTCGTATGAGGCACCACTCGTACGAGTCAACAACCTCACTCCTTGTGTGAGCCATGTTGGCCTATATATAGTGGAGGTTGAGTGTTGTGTCGATAGCTGTTGATGTGTGACTGAGGCGAAGCCCTGTCCGTTTGTTTACTAATCTGTAACTTTCCACGTTTATTAATATAAGAAGTAACAACGTTTAAGCAGCATACTTGATTGTTCGTTTGTCAAACTCTCTAGCAATGAATTCCGCCTCTGTTAGTTGATTCAAGTTGGTCTGGTGCTCACGGAGGAGAGCCAATCCCCTCTCACAACTTGTATCAGAGCCTTGAGGCCTGATTTGAGGACAAACAATAAGTTTCAGTAGACAAACAACACGTTTCAGCAGTTGAAAATCAAGATTTAACCATTAAAGATTTTCTATATCTACTCTTTCTTCATACATTCTTCAGATCTAGAGAATTTCATGGATGAATTGGACTAGAATTTTAGTATAACACATTAAAATCAACATTAACAAATCCCTGAAACTTACAGACCTAAAATCGAACAAAATCATGATGAAATTTGTAGAAAACATCCGTTTGTTGACCTGAGCTACTCGTACGAGCAGAAGGAGAACTCGTACGAATAGCCATCCATACGAATAGCCACTCGTACGACCTGTCACGTGCAAGAAAACAAGTTTTCTTAAAATTCTTAAATTCTAAAATAGTCATTTGTACGAGTAAGTGATTCGCGCGGAGAGTCACTCGCACGAATAACTCTCTCTCTCGCACGAGGCACATGACTCACTCGCACGAAGGACATTTTAAGGAGTTTTCTTAACTTTCATGTTCTTGTCAAATTATATCTAATCAGTGTTGTTGAAAGTTTGTGTTTCTGAAAAATTGCGGATATAATGGAAGAAGGATTTTTCAATGCATTTGCTGCTTCAGCTGTTACCACTATCGCAACACAAAATATAAATCTCAAGAATGAAATGGGAATAATGACAAAGCCTCCAAAGCTTATGAATCTAGAAGACTATGATAGCTGGAGCGAAAGGTTCATGAGTTGGGTTCAAGCTAACCACTTCACTTGCTAGTTTGCTATTGAGTCAAAATACAGGCTCCTATTGGAGAAACTGGTCTTGAGAAAACGCTAGCTCAACTCTCAGAGCTCGAAAGAGAAAAGTTCATCAATGAGAAGAAGATGATGAATATCATGCAGCAAGCCATAAAAGAAGATATCTTGGCACTATTACAGTACAATGACAATGCTCAGTCTTTATCGAATGCCTTACGTTTAAAATTCTATGGAAGTTCGCAACTGCAAAAGGGAAAGAGAGAGCTACTGAGTAAAGAATTTGATATTTTTACTCTTATCAAGGGAGAGACAGTGAAATAGTTGATTGAAAGGTACTGTCACCTAGGGTACAAATGAAGCGTATGGGAATTGTAAAGACAAATGAAGAATTGGTCGATAAACTTGCAGATTCTCTACCTGAAGGAGAATGGTCCACTTATTTGACTATTCTAAAGAACGGCACTGAGTATGGTAATTTCTCATTGCCTAGATTAATCGAAAGATTAGAAGGGCATGAGCTGGAGATGCAGAAGATGGCAAAAAGCAAAGGCGCCCAGATACAACAGGATGTGAATCTATACTACAAGGGTAGTCCTGCCGCAAACATACAGAGTCCCAAAATTCAAACAACCTTCAGTGCCATCAACACACCAAGTCCACAATCAAGCCAAACTGGTGGATTCAATCTTTTGCTTCCTTCAATCCAAATACGCCTCTAGGACCACAATCATCCCAAAGCTCAAAGCAATCCACAAGCAGCCAGCACAATCAATCTAATCCCAATCAACGAATCCTACAATGCAATATCATAGTAAACATCCAGAATGCTCAAGATTTTGACGAAAATGCCGTAAAGCAACACATGACCCTACTTGCCTCAGTACTGGAATCGTATGAAAGTTTGGTGGCTGGAAGAATTAGGAATCCAGAGATGACAAAAGAAGATTATGATCAAATTGATCCGGTTGAAATGGAGATATCAAGTGGTGTATGACTTCCATTGTACGAAGAGCTCAACGTTTTATGGAAATTACTGGAAGACATAATTTGGGAGGACTTGATGGTAAACTAGGCTTTGATAAGTCCAAGGTTACATGCTTCAAATGCCAAGAGAAGGGGCATTTCAAAAGAGAATGTCCAAATTGAGAGGTCAAGGGCAATCAGAACCCTTTTGCTGATGATTACTACAAAAAGGCCATATATCATCAACCTCAACCCCAAACTAGAATGGTGCATTGAAGACGGTCCGTCAAACTCAAACGACAAAGCACTCGTTGTTACTAAAGAAGACAAAAAGGGGAGCAAGGGTACAAAGAGAAAACAAGCTGCCACATCCTCCTCCTCTGCCCCTCAACAAAGAAAGCGTACTTCTGTTGGTACTGGTCTTATTGATGAACAGGAAAATGAAGATATGCAGGTTCAAGAACCAATTCAGGGTGATGAAAATGTTGAAACGGTTGCTGCAGACATAGAGCAACAAGCATTTGGTGGAGAAGTTGGTAGAGATGAAGAGCCGTCCTCCTCGAGTACTGGTTCTGAGGATAGGATTGCTGGGGAAAGGGAAAAGAGAAAAGAGAAGGAATTGGAGTGTTTGGAAGAGGAACATCGAAAGGCTAAAGAAAGAAAGAGAAAAGAGACAGGAGAGGATGATACAACATACATTCCATCAGATTCTGAGAGTGATACTCCTGTTGTTAAGCCTCTTAAGAGGCCAGCTGCCAAGTGCTTAAAATGTCCCGCAACAAGGAAAACAAACTCTCCATCAGGTTGTTCAAAGCGCAAACTGAAGAAGAAAGCTGCTGAAGCATCAAGTGTAATACCAAGTTTTGAGCCAACTCCACAACCACCTCCATCACCACCTCCACAACCATCACCACAACCACCTCCATCACCACCTTCACCACAAACAACTCCTCAACCTCATCCAACTCAATATCCTTCCAATTTTTCAAAAGGCTCGAGGTTAGAAGATCAGTTTGATTTTGACTTCGGAGATATTCCAAGGGGAAGAGTTTACAGTTGACATGTTCAACGACTCAAGGCTGACATAATTAGAAAACCAAATCATGTTGAACAATGTAAAGATTGTCGAGCTGCAAGATCGTATAAAGAATCTGGAAGAAGATTGAAAGAGTCTGGAGGCTATATTAGCGAGTTTTGTGTCGGAAAATGAAAGGCTTCGAAAGTGTATGATAGAATATGATGAAGAATGCCTCAGAAATTAGAAACACATGAGCCTATTTCAGAAGATTCTTATCAAAAAGCTTGGTATTCATCTTGTAGCAGAGATAGAAGAGATTGAGAAGGAGGAGGCGAGAGAAAGGGTGGCTGAACTTGAAAGAATTGCCAAAGCATTATCTGATGCTCAAGGAAAAGGAAAGGAGAAGGTTGGAGAGGATCCTTTGAAAGAAAAATCTGCAATAGAAGCTGAGTTTGTGCCAGTATCTTCTGATTTGGTTATGTATGTGCCGACGATGAATTTCATTTTGATAGGGAAACCGAAATATGTGGAAATCGATATGTCAAATCTTTCTGAGAAGCATCGGGAGTTCTTGAAGAAAAGGAAGATCTTAAAGGAAATTGACGAGGAGATTGATTCTTTTGACGAAGATCTTGAGGAGGATAATGAAAATATAGATGAAGCCGATGATGCGTCTAAGAAGAAACCTGATATGGTAGGAAGGATGATGATAAGGATCAGGGTGGGTTGGGTATTGTTGTAACAGATTCTGGAGCTAATGATAATATTGATATTTCTGTGTACTTGGATGACTCGGCAAACCAACTTGATTCTGACCAAGTTCAGGGGGAGTCTTGTGATGCTTTGAAGGATACTCAGCAAGCAGGAATACTCACAATGACTGCTATGTCGAGTGTTCCTGCTGTGCCAAAACCAAGGATTTTTTACTTGGAACATAATGTTGAAGAAGGAGAATTCATCCACAATTATACAAAGGAAGAAATTGCCAAGATGTTAGGAGTGGATGAAGAATCGTTTGATTTTGACTTTGAAGATGAGCTAATGACATCAGTGCTATTCAGCCTGAAGATTATCACTTCGAACATATCTCTGAAGCCAATGATTATGATAAGGTTGTCGTGGAGGATGATTCCAATGATGATGATACTGTAAATTATGCTGGTGAGGGTATGAATGACTTCCCAACCTTCAATGAAATGTTTTCAGCCACAAACAATGATTTGTTGAAACAAAAGGTGGAAGAGGCTGTGAAACAAGGAAGTGTGCCTAAACGTTTATCAAAAGAAGAGATTGCAGAGATGCGAAAATTATGGTTTAAAGAGTTACCCGAAGAGTGAAAATTCAAAAGTCCCCTAGCATTCTTTACACGTGATGCTGATGTTACTCTGGGGGACATTATCAGTTGGGGATGGATCGAAGAATTGGACGTATATGCTATAAAAAGGGAATATGGGCTCTAGTACTTTAGATATCTTAGCGACTTAAAGACCTACCGTTCTGGGATATCAAAGAGCTTGTGCAGACAAAGATGATCAATCTAAAGATGAAATATCATGACCAGCGGCTGTGGAAATTGATAAAGTTCGAAGCTACCTATCACACCCCGTATTTCCAACCAAGTCTCGGTGGGCCCGAGTGGGGAATATCGTGATGTAAGTTGATATCATCATAGTCAATTAACACAGCACAATGGAAGTCTTGGAGTTTAAAATACTTATTACAAACCAAAATGTTCAAAGTTCAAAAATAATATAAAGACGGTTTATAACTAAAGATCCACATGCGGATCGTAAAATATACAAAAGATGAACATCATACTTTAGGCAGATCTAAGGATTTGCAAGATCCTCTTATATCAATACCAGCACCTTCCAGCCTATTTCGTATTGTACCTGCAACTTAGTCTTTTGAAAATACGTCAGCTTTCGCTGGTAAATAAAATCAACTGAATCGTTTTGAAAACATTTCAAAAATTGATTTAAGTGCACAGGGCACGTTAAAATCTTTTATAACTTGGGAAAGTTAAGCTTTTCACCTTGTACACAGATTCACATGTTTATCAATACATATGGGGCCTAGTACAGAGACCGAGATATGATTAACTGACACACCACTTATGAACCCACGGAGGACTTATCCCCAACTTGTGGGTAAAAATGTTTTAGCATTCGCATCTGTCAGGTGTATGCCTACACCCCGTGCTTTGGTCGTGGCCATTAGTAACTTAAATGAGCCGAGCATATCCAGGACACGGTCATTAACCCCCAATGTTTAAGTTATCAAAAAATCTGATCAAAAACGGAATATGCGGATTTACTAACCACAATCCGGCATTCGATTGATCCCATTTCCGACCAAGCGATAATAATTTACCCAAACCCAAGGCCGTATAGGGAAAATAAGTCAAGAGTATCTACCTGAGGTTTTACTTGACTTTTAATAAGCAAAGTTTATATTATCTCAGTCGTTTAATCAATAAATAGTGCAGATAGCATTTACTAGAAGGCTTCTTGTCTTGAATGATGGCATAAGCTAACCAAATAGAATGCTAACGGTCTTATTTAAGTCATAGACTTAGACCGACTAGCTTAAAGGATCAAAACAATACGATACACTAGATTAAGCGATCACCGGATAGAATATAGTTTAAACCCAACAAGTACTAAGACTTATATGATATGGGTAAATAATTAACAATCTAGAATTTGAGTTTAAACTGAAATGGTTAAACCCGTTTCGGTTAATTTTCATAAACTAGTTACATATGCTCAACCATACGCATATAAGCGATATTAGATAACCGGATGAGTTATGAATAAGTTCTATATGTCATTATACTTTAAATAAGTTGTAATATCAGTAGGATATCAACTCATATGCTCATTGAGCTTTTAAAACGAAACTACACCTATAAGGCGTTTTGACCTTTTATATGACGTATAAAAGGAACTTGCATATATTCTGATGTGATGATCATAAACACTTTGGAAAAATACTTAATTTATGATATATTATCAGTAAGATATCACACATAAGTGTGGTTTATGGTTTAGGACCAAACTATGCACCGAAAGGGCATTTTGGTCTTTTAAAAGCATAAATTACGATTTATAATAAAACTTAGTTTATGGTTAGAAAAATAACATCATATATGTTAATTGTATTGACATATCAGTAGGTAATTAATTTGCAAGTTCATTGTTGATTAAAAACCTTGTTTATTTTAAAAAGAGCATTTTAGTCAAAGTTTGATATTTAACGGAACTTGTGCATAAACTCAGATTATGAGTATGATCATGTAATATAAGTTCAGAGGGTTATGCTACATTGTATTACAATCATAATGCAACTTTAAGTCAGTAGTAAACTAATCTAAGTCGGGTCAGAATCGAAAGTCAAAGTAGAAGTCAAACTTCGTGACTTTCGGTTGCGAACCGACTCTAGGACTGAAATTGACAGATCGAACATGTTCCCACATGTTCTAATAATTATACCAACCAGTTTTAGTGTCAAACATATTTATAACATGTATAAACTCAGATTATAATATTTATAAAGTTTGACCGTTTGACTATTTAAAACATAAACTTTGACCTGTCAATTGACCTAGTAAATGTGATTCTTAGGAGGTTCCCTTTTAAGGGATTAATACCTACCTAATTACAATCACTTAGCCATGTTCATTTTGAACAATGACTAGACCATAATGGTCTTAATCGAAAGTCAAAACATTTGTCAAAAATGCTTGACTTTTGGCTATTAAAAGCCTATAAAAAGAAAAGAGCAGAGATGGAACACTTACAAGTGATCCAAGAGAAGTTTAGAGCTCAAAGGGATGCTCCTAGTTGACCAGGAGCTTCAAAGAGTGTAATAAGAGAGGAGAAGAGGGAATGAGCAAAGAATGAGTGAGTTTGATGGTCTATTTATAGTGCAAGAGGGTGTGTGTGGATGAAGCCAGGTGTTAGAGGTGTTGTAGGATCATCACAAGTGACTAGAAAGGTGTCAAGAGCTGCAAGAGTGTGGCAATTTGCAGGAGAGGTGGCATCTTGACAGAAATTTGGGGTTTTGACACATTTAGTCCCTCAAAAATAGTTTTATGGATTGTCATGAATTGTCCCTTGACTTATATTCAATGACATAATGACACAATTTAGTTCTTTTCGTTCAACACGTGATGTGTTGAAGAAGAGTGTGAATAACCGAGCGTTAACGAGTGTCACACTAGGTGCTTTTGTGACTTATACGTAGTTACTAGCTTAGAATATGACAAATACGAATTCTTATAGTTTTATGGGTTAAATTACCTAAATTAGTAAAGTTAAAGGTTTGGTAATAATATGGAACACTCAAGGTTGGTGAATTAAAAGATATCGTCTCAACCGAGAGATGCTCGGGTCAAGAGGTGACTTGATTAAGTAAAAAATACGAATATAATAAAGTCTAGGGGCCTCCGGGTCATTTGCTGAAAGTTATAAAAGTGAAAAATAGAGGCTTTTAGGCCCCGCCGTAGGCTACGGTCGCCAGAACATAGCTTACGGTCAGTTTTAAATCAGTTCAGCAACATTAGACCGTAGCCTACGGTTCTAGACCGTAGGTTACGATCAGGTATAAAAACAATTTGTGAACTAGGACACGTTTGAGGAGTTGAGTGGCTAACTCATTTGAGGTATTATACGAGGTTACGTATACGTGTCGGTATATTACCTGACGCGAATTTTCGAGGTGTTAGATCAACACCCCTTAAAAGAAATCTCAACCTCGAGATTTTATTCAAAAAGATGGGGGTACTTTTGTCGCATAGTGGAATCAACCTCGCATGTAAATTCGGGGCTTTGAAGGGCATCCCACTTAACCTTTACAATAGGTATAAATTTCCTACGGATTTTTTTAACTTGTCGATCCTCGATCGAAATTGGTTTCTCAATGAACCTCAGGTTTTTATCAATTTGCACATCTTGATGTGACACTACTAGCGACTCATCGGCTAGACATTTCTTTAGATTAGATATGTGGAACACATCATGAATTCCACCGAGCTCCTCAGCAGCTTAAATTAATAAGCTACATATCCGACACATTCGATTACCTCGAATTGTCCAATATATCTCGGGCTCAACCTGCCCTTCTTTCCGAAGTGCATCACACCTTTCCAGGGTGATACCTTCAATAATACTTTGTCCCCTATTCGGAACTTAAGAGGTTTTCGCCTCTTGTCTGCGTAACTTTTCTATCTATCACGGGCAGCTTTGAAACGATCACGGATTTGTATTATCTTATCCATGGTCTCTAGGACAATTTCAGGTCCAAACAATTGGCCTTCCCTAACTTCAGCCCAACAAACAGTCGTTCTACATTTTCTCCCATAGAGGGCTTCAAAAGGAGCAGCCTTGATACTTGTATGATAGCTATTATTATAAAAGAATTCTATTAGGGGTAAGTGGTCATCCCAACTTCCACCTAAATCAATCACACATGCTCTAAGCATGTCTTCCAAAGTCTGGATAGTACGCTCACTTTGTCCACCAGTCTGTGGATGGTAAGCCGTACTAAAGTTTAATCTTGTGCCTAATGATTGTTGGAAACTTTTCCAAAAGTGATATGTATATCTAGTATCTCTATTAGATAAAATAGATACTTGCACGCCATGTAGGGACACAATCTTGTCCACACATAACTTGGCCAACTTATCAGAATTATAAGTCTCTTTAATTGGCAAGAAATGTGCTGACTTAGTCTACCTATCCACGATGACCCAAATCGTGTCATTACCATGTTTGGTCTTAGGTGACTTTATAATCAAATCCATAGTTACCATTTCCCATTTCCCTGTGGGAATTTCAAGCTGTTGTAGAAGTCCTGATGGTTTCTGATGTTCGGCTTTAAGTTGCGAACACGTCAGACACTTAGCTACGTAAGTGGCTATGGATTTTTTCAAACCCATCCACCAATAATTCTTCTTCAAATCTTGATACATCTTGTCACCACCCGGGTGAACTGAGTATCTTGAATTATGCGCTTCCTGGAGGATTAGATCCCTAAGTCCTCCAAAAATTGGAACCCAAATTCTGCCATTATATCTAAGTATTCCATCTTTTCTAGGAACTAACTGATCAACAGTTCCGCCTAATCCTTCATTAGCAATATTAGCTTCTAATAGGGCTTGATTTTGTGTATCTAATAGCTACTCATTCAAGTTATTTCTGAGCTCAATGCTCATGGCGTTAATCCTAATAGGCTTAATTCTTTCCTTGCGACTTAAGGCGTCAGCAACGATATTTGCCTTGCCTGGATGATAGCGAATTTAGAAATCATAATCATTTAGCGTTTCCATCCAGCGGCGCTGTCGCATGTTCAAATCCTTTTGATTGAACATATGTTGGAGACTCTTATGGTTAGTGTATATAATACACTTTGTGCCATATAAGTAATATCTCCACAACTTAAGTGCAAATACAACAACACCCAATTCCAAATCATGGGTGGTGTAATTCCTTTCGTGCACCTTTAACCATCGTGATGCATAAGCAATTACCTTGCCTTTTTGCATTAGCACACAGCCCATGCCAGTGTGCGAAGCATCACAGTAAACGACAAAATCCTCAATACCCTCAGGCAGAGATAACACAGGAGCATTATTCAACTTGTGTTTTAAAATTTCAAAAGATTCTTATTGTTTTGGACCCCAGTTAAACTTGACATTCTTACGGGTCAAGGTAGTTAAAGGAGTGGCTATCCTCGAAAAGTTCTCAATGAACCTTCTATAATAACCGGCCAATACTAAGAAACTACGAATTTCTGATAGAGTTTTGGGTATTCCCTAATTTGTTATAGCTTTAATCTTAGCGGGATCCACTTGGATACAACACTTACTTACAACATGTCCAAGAAACTTGACCTCTCTTAGCCAAAACTCGCACTTAGAGAACTAAGCATAAAGTTTCTCTCATCTTAGCAATTCTAGGATGCACCGAAGATGTTTCCCGTGATCAACTTGATTACGAGAGTAGATAAGTATATCGTCTATGAATATAATGACAAACTTATCCGAATACGGTTTGCAGACTCTATTCATGAGATCCATGAATGCTGCAGGTGCATTTGTGAGCCCAAAAGGCATCACCAGGAATTCATAATGACCATAACGAGTCCTGAAGGCAGTCTTGGGAACATTCTCACTTCTATCCTTCAGTTGATGATATCCTGATCTTAATTCGATCTTGGAGAAGTAACTAGCCCCTTGGAGTTGATTGAATAAGTCATCGATCCTGGGCAGAGGATAACGATTCTTAATCGTTATCTTGTTTAGTTCACGATAATTAGTGCACATCCGCATTGAACCGTCCCTTTTCTTAACAAAAAGGATAGGAGCTCCCCAAGGTGAGGAACTAGGCTGAATGAATCCTTTCTCTAAAAGTTCGTCTAGTTGTATTCTTAATTCCTTCATTTATGTCGGTGCCAGCTGATATGGAGCTCTTGCAACAGGTGCCGCTCCTGGTAGGATGTCAATCCTAAACTCCACTTGCCTATCTGGAGGTAGACCCGGTAATTCTTCAGGGAAAACATCGCCGAGATGACTTAAAGGTTTTTGATCTTTGGCTTTGGCTCATTAATAGTTACTTGTGCCATGTAAATGACACAACCTCTCCTCAGATACGATTCCTTAAGTAATGCCATATTGTCTGGCAATCCATAGTGTGAATCTCCAAGAATGGTGAGCATTTCACCAGATGGGGTTTTAACTTCGATGAGTTTCTTATCACAGGCATTGCGGGCTTGGTTATGAGATAACCAATCCATGCCTAAGACTACATCGAACCCCGTCAATTTCATTGGCAGAAGAGAGATAGGGATAAAATGATTCTTAATGGATATAGTACATCCATCAAGAATGGGAGATGCTGTTTCTATGGTTCCGTCAACAAGTTCTACCTCATAATTTATGTCTAGTGTTCTTATGGATAAATTTAATAGTTTGCTAAACTAATGGTCTACAAAGGATTTATCTGCACCCGAATAAAAAAGAACTCTAGCATAAACGTCATTGATGAGGAATGTACCTATTATGACGTTGTTGTCATTAACAGCCTCCCTAGCATTCATCCGAAAAGCTCGTACATTTCCTTTCTTGGCCTCTCTAGGCTTTGCATCATTACTCTTAGGATTCTTAGGGTAGTTAGTCTTAACATGCCCTTTTTCACTACAGCCGTAGCAGACGGCATCCTTAAGATCCTTGCATTCTAGGGTCTTATGCCCCTTTTTCTTGCAGATACCACATGGTTTAGCCTGTGGGTCAGAATTGCACTGTCCCTAGTGTCTACGATTGCACATTGTTGTGAGGGGGGATTTGCTGTCTTCAGATGAGCACCAGACCGATCTAACAGAGGTGGAATTCATTGTTAGTGAGCTTGACAAGCAAACAAGTGAGATCTACTGCTTAAATTCCTTTGATTGTATTGATAAATGTGAACAAGTATAGAGCAAGTAAACAGTTCAGCAGGGCTTCGCCACCCCAACCAGACCGTTAGTTCTAACACAACACTCCTCCATTTATAGGTCGACATGACTCGTACAGGAGAGTGTGTAACAAATTATGACTTGTGCGAGTGGTTGCCTCGTATGAGTGACAGTGCTCACTCGTACGAGTCATAATTGAACAAATAAACTATACATTAACATATACAAACTGACGTTCTAAGCCCTATATACGTAAACAACATATCCTAGATGTAGGCAATAGACATTATGCACCAACAAACTCCCCGTTGGATGTTGCCACAGTCTTGGATAGTCTTAAAAAAAAATCTTCAAAAAATCTGACAATTATCGACAAAAGAAACGCTTCGGCGGCTTGTGATGCTCCTCAAAAGCTATTGGCGTTTGATCTGTAAGAGGAGGTTGGTTAACTGTATTGCCAAACCAAAAAATTCTTAGCGACGCAATACATGCTAGCTCCGCAATTCTTTCATCCTTCTTATCTTTCTTCCTTTGGCTCAATCTCCTCCAGTTTTCTCCACAAAGTGTTCCATGCCGTACCTGAATGTACATCATTGGCAAAACAGACATTAGCTATCTTCTGAAACTGGAGTGCTTGTTCTTTATCTCTCTCTTCAAAGCTGATCATTGTTGATGCACTTTATGGCCATCACTATGCGAATAGGCTAGAAAGAGTGTGTATAGAATATTGTATAGATTAGATACGAGCACACGAGCCAAGTGCGAATGAGTACTGGCTCGACGAGTGACATGTGCCTCGTACGAGTGACAATGTGCTTTGTACGAGTGACTTTGTTACTCGAACAAGTGATAACATCTCACTCGTACGAATGCCCCTTCGTACGAGTGACAACATGCTCGCTTCGTAGGAGCTGTCATGTATATAAGGTGTTATGTGTTCATTGTTTGTGAGTTTTGGAAGTTCCTTGAGGGGAAACGCTGGCGGATTCTCTCCAGGAACTCCGCCAGCCAGTCAAGATGTATACTCTTTCGGTGTGAATGAATGAAATGAAAAGCTTCCGCTGATTCCGTTCCTATTCACTGTCAATATCGTTCTGCCGAATCTGTACTATCCCCAAATCTTCCGTCTAGAACCGCCGCCGTCACTGGGACTACAACTAGTATCAGAGCCTTGAGGCTTGATCTGCTGAAAAACATCAAGTTTCTACATACTACCAATAGTTTCAGAGTCAGATTCACCATTGGAGCTTTCTACTTCTACAGTTTCCCATACAGATATCAGATTGGACAAAATCATGGATGAAATTGACTAGGATTTTAGGATATCACGTTAAAATCAATTGTAATCAATCCTTGACAATTTCAGATCTAAAATCGAACTTAATCATGTCAAAATTGGTAAAATTAATCCGTTTAGTGACCTAAGTTGTTTCGTACGGGTAGAGAGATCACTCGCACGAACGACTGTCCGTACATTTTAAGTCGTTCGTACGAACGAGTAAACATAAGTTATTAAAATCTACAAGTTAAAAAGTTAAAAACTGTGATTTGCACGAGGCATTCATTCGTATAAGCAACTCACTCGTACGAAGCAAACGTTTTCAGTCATACAAACATCTTGCTCGCATGAGTATCTTCTTTGTACGAATCATATCGCTCGCATGAATCTCGGGGTTGTACAAACTAATCTTGGTCGCACGAGCTGTTCTATTATCCGCACCAGGAAATTTTTATCATTCTAATTAGTTTTCCGAAAGTGATTTTCTAAAATCTTTGCAGAAAAATGGCAGAAGAGTTTTATAACGCATTTGCTACATCAACGGTCACAACTATCGCAGCTCAAAACATGAACCTCGAAAATGAGATGGGTACAATGACGAAGCTGCCAAAGTTAAAGAACCTTGAAGACTTTGACAGTTGGAGTGAACGTTTTATGAATTGGGTTTAGGCGAATCATTTTACCTGCTGGTTTGCCATCAAAGAAAAGTATCAATCTCCTGTTGGAGAAAACGGTCTCGAAAAGACATTGGCTCAACTCTCGGATTTTGAAAGAGAGAAGTTAATAAATTAGAAGAAAATGATGAACAATTTACAACAAGCCATCAAGGAGGATATATTGGTGCTGTTACAACATGATGATGACGCTCAGTCATTATGGAATGCTCTTCGATTGAAATTCCAAAGAAGTGCACAGTTGCGAAAAGGGAAGAGGGCGTTGTTAAGTAAAGAATTGACATCTTTACTTTGATTAAAGGAGAGACAGTAAAACAACTGACTGAAAGATACTGTCATCTGTATTTGCAAATGAAGCGAATGGGAATCATAAAGATGAATGAAGAATTAGTTGATAAACTCGCAGATTCCTTACCGCAAGGCGAATGGTCTACTTATTTGACCATTTTGAAGAATGGAACCGAATATGGTAATTTCTCATTACCATGATTCATTGAGAGATTGGAGGGACACGAACTTGAGATGCAAAAAATGGCAAAGAACAAAGGCGCCCAAATACAACAAGACGTAAATCTATATTACAAAGGAAGTTCTGCTTCTCAGATACAGTCTCCAAAGATCTAAACTGCCTTCAGCACTTACAACACACCGAGCCCACCGTCAAATCAACATAGTGGTTTTCAATCCTTTACCACCGTCAAGGCGAACACGCCTCAAAGCCCACAGTTGTCACATGGTTCGAGCAATCCTTAGATTAACCCGAACAATCAATCAAATTCTACTCAAAGAGTGCTATAGTGCAATATCACTGTTGATTTCCAGAATGCACAAAACTTCAACGAGAACACTGCCAAGCAACATATGTCACTATTAGCTCCGGTTCCCGAATCTTATAACAGTCTTGTAGCAGGCAAAATTGGAAATTCAGAGATGACCAGAGAGGACTATGTTCATATTGATCCGGTTGAGATGGAATTGATCGACATCAAATTGTATGGCATCTATTGTTAGACGAGCACAACGCTTCATGGAAATCACCGGGAAAGAGAACTTGGGAGGATTAGATGGAAAACATGGCTTCGACAAGTTGAAAGTTACATGTTTCAAGTGTCGGGAAAAGGGACATTTTAAACGTGAATGTCCAAACAGAGAAGTTCAGGTTAATCAGAACCCGTTTGCCGACAACTACTACTAGAAAGCCATCTATCATCGTCCTCAACCAAGGACAAGAATGGTGCAAATCGAAGATAGACAGCCAGAAACCAAAGACAAAGCGCTTCTCGTGACTCAAGAAGATGAAGGCTTTAATTGGAACAAGTACATCTCCAAGAATGAGAGTTTGGCGTTGGTCGCAGAAATCATCAAAGAACCTGAAGAATATTCAGAGGCATCTTTTGACGAATCTCCGGAAGATTATTATCACACATCATCAGAAGAAGAGGAGTTGTTAAACAGTGCTTTTAAACATCTCTTGCCTAATGATATTTTGAAAACTTTGGCATGTTATTTTGAACCAATCCATTGATCATCTTGTGAAGAAAAGAAGAAGCCGGAAATTGAAGCAAAGAGAGTTGATGAAGAGTTGGAGAAACCGACTGACGAGACCAATAAAGCTTGCATGGCAAATATGTTGAGGTAAATGTGTCAAAAAGTGAGTATGTGATAGAAAAACCATGTTTGAAATGTGCAGAGCCATGTAGTGAATTGTTGTAAAAGACACACGATACAATGAGCTCAAATGTCTAACCGATAATTTGTCATGTAACTATAAAGCAACAAAAGAAGCTTATGACAAATTAAGAAAATCTGTTAAACATAGGAAAAAGTGCTCAGAGAAAATGACGAAACACTTTCCATGCTTAAAGCGACTGTGATGGACAAACAGATGTCCATTAACATTCATTTAAACACAATCGCTAAGCTAAAAATTGAACTTGAGAAAATGAAGATAAAACTGAACAGGTTAACAAATTCTTAATTGGTTATTCTACAAGTTCATATGTCGTTGATCACATTCTACCCAAGATCGAAAGCAAAGAAGAATCTAAAAATGATGAAAACAAAAGTGCAATGTTATGATCGTGTTCCACCACCTATGTGGAATAGTTATGCTAAAAAACCAATGGGGGTGGAAAAGGCGCTCAACTTAAAATTGAAAACTGAACAGTCAAACCTGCTGCATACGAACATTGATGTAACTTACACAAAATCTGAAAATGAATGTGATTCTGATGTGGTTAAAACAGTGGTTGAAAGTGTTTTGAAGAGTGAATCTGAGAAATCTGAATCGGATGTCGAAACATCGGAAAATAGTTTAAACACTGATCCAAACGTCATCATTTTCAAAATGCATGGATCTAATAAACTATATTCTGATGAAGATTTCCCAATCCAGAATGTCAATCTGGATCCTGTCCATAAGTTTTTCAAGCTTGTTGAGGTAAGCCATTCTGATTTAGAAAAACACGATGTATCATTTTACTCTAAATCAAAATGTGTTAACAAACCTTACCATCAAAGAAACAGAGATTATCCTGAGAACAGGAGGGTTGGGTTTTCAACAGAAAAGATCAAACAACAAGTTTCAAAAGTTAAATTTACAAAGAAAATTAACTTTGTTTTTGGAACAACGACAAAAAAAGAAAAGGAGATCATTGGCACACAATCCAATGATCAGTTCAAGAAAGAAAAAGAGAGTAGAATACAAGTTTTGGACTCCTCTGTTCGAAAGGATAGTAGGACGTGCTATAAGTGTAAAAATGTTTGGCATATTGTCCGATATTGCTCACAAAGATATCCAAAACCTGTTTCTAACTCTAACAGATCTACCAGGATGTGAAACAAAAGGCACCCATGGTTGTACCAAAACAAATTTTAAAAAGAAACAATGAATCTCACAAAAATGTTAAATCAACAATTCCACTAAATTCTAAATTTGAAATTAGTGAAACATCCACCAAGAATCATCAAAGTCAAAAGGATTCAAAGTTTTACTCAAAAAGGGCAAAATTGAAAACACAAACTTGGGTTGCAATAGTCAAACCGTCAAAGGTAGAACTGAAATCACCTGTTCCTACCAAAACATAGCTTAAAAAGAATGTCAAAAACAAAGTTGGTCCGAAATTTGATATTCCGAACCCACCCAAGACCAAGCAGGCTTGGGTTTCTTTGTTTAAATAGTTTCTTCCTCTGTACCAAGGAAGTGGATGGACATTTGATTATTGTACAAATATAAATGGATGATATCATCTTCGGATCGACAAATGATAAGTTGTGCAAAGACTTCGAAGAAGTCATGAGGCGCAAATTTGAAATGAGTGCGATGGGGGAGATGAAGTTCTTTTTAGGACTTCAGGTTGATCAATTGCCTGATGGTATCTTCATCCATCAGACAGAGCATGTTCATGACATATTAGAGAAATTTGATATGACAGGAACTAAACCAGCATCTACCCCGTTAGCTCTAAATCACGGTATTTGTCTAGACATTCATGGAGTCAAAGTTGATGAAACATTATATCGCTCCATGATCGGATCCTTGATGTATCTCACAGCTTTCCGACCTGATATCATGTATCCTACATGCCTGTGCACCCGTTTTTACTCCAGTCCAAGAGATTCGCATCTGCTAGCCGTCAAACGTATCATGAGATATTTGAAAGGATGTCCAAGCACCGGCTTGTGGTATCCTCGTCACGAAGACTTCAATCTTCCGGGTTATCATATTCTGATTTCGGTTGCTGCAAGATTAATGCCAAATCTATTACGGCTGGTTGTCAGTTCTTTGGTACTCGTTGGTAACGTGCAATGCAACAAACAGACCACGGTCGCTCTCTCTACATGTGAGGCTGAATACGTTTCAGCATCCAACTGTTGTTCCCAGATTCTCTGGATTCAACAGCAGATGAGAGACTTCGGAATGCAATTTCTTGACACGCCCATATATGTAGATAATCAGGCTGCTATATCACTAAAAACTCATGTCAACACTCACGTACTAAAGATATTGAGATTCGACACCACTTTATCCGTGACTGCTACGAGAAAAAGTTGGTTCGAATTGAAAAAATCCACACTGATGACCAAAAAGCAGATTTTTAAACCAAAGCATTTGATCATTCAAGATCTAAAAATCTTTTAAAATTAAATGGTTTAAGAAATCTGGCATCAGGGGATATCATGAGGTTGATTTTGAGGATGATGAGGACTTGACGTGATTCTCATCGGTATGCTCATTTCTACCGTACATCTTTTTCTTAAAAAAATCCAAAAGTATGTTTTTAATTTTAGGGGGAGAAAGTTAGGGAAAATACAAAAACTTTCATAAAAGTTAAAAAGAGTTCTTGTGAAAAGGGAGATCGTATTACATCAATATGACAATCACAGTATGCTAAAGATATAGAATTTTATATAAGTAATTAAATAGGTCTTACTAAGGATGTGCCATTAGGCTACACTCGTTTAGTAAATTGTCTTCAAGATATAAACCTAAATGAAAAACTGAGTAACTTGTGGGTTAACATCTCTCGGATATATGGACTTAGTACTCCGAAATTTCGTTTGAGAGAATGCCAGATTCTGCGATACTAGGTCTTTATATTTAATCGATATCTACGTATTATCCGAGTTCTTCTGATTTTGCATCAGCAATGGCCTAGAACTTGTATAATACTTTACTCATTTTTCGCCTACAAATGCTGCATAATAAGGATTATGTCATAAACTTTGTGACATCTGCAGTTCAAAAGATTTCTTAATGGAACACCACCTAAAGACGAGCCTTCATCTCTTTGTCTGTATGGAAATACTAACCTGAGCTCTCAAGGTCTCGACATTTCACCCCATTTACAGATATCAATTGGATATATTCACCTGTGAAATGATATTCTGGGAATCTCGATACGGGAGTATATTCTGAGATGAGAAACACAGTTACTTCATGTTCCTTAAAATTACCTAACATATCTTGAAACAATTGAGAAACGAGAAGAGGTGTAAATGGATAAGTATATTGGCAATTTAGGTAAATATGTTTTAGAACTAAAAGTTACTACCAAGATCAACGGTACTAAGTGATTTGTCTAAATACTTGATATGATCCTCTTAGCACAAAACTCACAAAAATATGTTTTATATACATCTTTACTTATTATTTCTTTTTAGAAAAATCCCAAAAAGATTTTCATCTTTTAGAAATTTATCTTAGGTTTTAAGTCTACCGAAGTTGAAAACACCGAGAGTTCAAGTCAAAGCGAGATTGCTGAAGGAAAGCTGATGTCCACGAGTTGGGATCTAATCTTGAAAAGAAGGGTTTTACCTGAACGTTAACAACGTTCATTAATTTGAAACTTTACATTTTTAAATAAATCTGTTTTGGTCAAATAATGGTCAACCAAGGTCATTAACTTGGACTTGGTAGGCAAATCAGATAACCAGGGTCATTAACTTGAACTTGGTTAACTGAGTGGGTTGTTAAACAGATAAAATTTCACGAAGAAAATCAAAAAGTTTAACTAAGTGTTAGAACTGACTCGTACGAGTGGCAAAAGTTCTCATTCGCCCGAGCTATTGCTCGTATGAATGACTTCTGTTGAGTATAAAAGGAAGACTCATTCGCACGAGTCAGACTATTGACTCTGTGCGGTTGAGAGCGAACATTTGTGCGAACTAGTTCTTCACTTCATTTTCTTGATCTATACTACGTACCGATACGTTGGGGAGGTTGATTCGCACACCACTTGCAATGGGAAAGGTACTAATGCTCGTTTTAAGCGTTATAATGCCAAATTTAGACAAACGGCATAAAACATAGATGTAGGGAAATTGGACCGGTAAAACATAAAATTAAACTTAAAAACATTAAAATCGGCCCTATTAACCTTAAATTAATCTTCAATGTGTTAAAATCTACACATTTTAAGTTCGGTTTAACTAGTATTATTTGGTAAGTTCATACTTCATACGAGTATTCATTCGTACGAACAAGGTTTTCAAAAGTATGTTTATCACATTCACTCGTACGGTAGGATCCTTAATTGTTAAATCTTGATGATTCGTATGAAACATCATTCGTACGAAGCAGTTTGGTCAAAATTATTGAGAAATTTTCTAAGTATTCTGATCATTCGTACGAATTAGTGACTCGTACGAGTGATGTTTTAACTCAAACTTGAAAATTTTTTTAAGTGTATGACTCGTAGAGTGTGTGAGTCGTACGAGTGACTCAGATGTTGGAATTTTTGAAAAATTTCTAAGTGTTGAAATGTTTATGCATGCAGGTCAAAAAAATCTTCATTTTCACCATTCATAATATATGCTGTCTTCTGGATGATTCTATTTCAAAATTGCTGCTTATCGGGAAGTTCTAGATTTTTGAGCAGAATTCCGATCACGAAAGCTCTTACAAATCGTCATGTAGCTTATCGCTCACATATTGAGTATTTCTGGAATGCGGCAAAGTATGATGAGGAAGAGAATGCAATTATGTCTGCTGTGAAGATTAAAGATGAAGATATTCCGCTAAAATCACCGAAGACTTGATCAGAAAAGTGCTAGAATTCAACGACCACGAAGACGACCTAAGGATTTTCTGAATATATGGTGAAGGGATGTTTTTATAGAATGGGTTATGATGGGTTCCTAAATGCTTCTCCATTTAAGAAGGCTAACTTGAGTGTGCCTTTAAGATATATTGCTCATTATGTCATACATGCACTTAGTCATCGCAAAGGAGGATTTGATGATTTGGTCAATTACCAGATTGTATGATCACCGCACTCGTTCTGAACCTGCCGTATAACTTCTCGAAGGTGATTTTTTCTCATATGGTCCAGAACACGTAGCGCGAGAAGTTCTTGCAGTACCCACGTTTTATCCAAATGCTGCTAGACCATTTGCATCCCAACCTGAAGAAAAAGAAGGATGAAGTGCTAGAATTAAAGCATATGGATGTCTCGACACTGAAGAAAATGAATTTACATCTCAAGACTTTCCCCAATGCAAAACCAATGTTTGGAGCAATTGTTGACAAAGATTATATCGCTCTGCACTAGGAAACTGGAGAAAAGAAGTAGTGGTGACGAGAATGAAGAGCTTACAACGCTTGATGGTTTTATTGCGAAGCGAAGCGCTTGGTTTGTAAAAGAAGGAGGTAAGGGAACCAATTGAAAGCCAACGTTAACTTCCTCTTCTACCCTCAGAAGAAACAAAAAGCATCAGAAAGCTCGAGACTGATGACGAATCAGATCCAGAGGAGAATATTGAAGCTATGGCTGCTGATATTGAAAGACAGGCATTTGGAGAAAAAGAGAAAGTGGTTGAAGAAGCGTCCTCTTTCAGTACTGATTCAGAAGACATGATTGCTGGAGAAAAAGAAAGAGCTAAAGAGATAGAGAAAGAACGTTTAGCCGAACTGCAGAGAAGAGCTGAAGAAAAGAGACGCGACAGGAGAGGATGATTCCACATATACACCTTCAGGTTCTGACTACGATACTCCTGTGCTGCAAACCAGCTAAAAAAATTCTCGACATCTCAAAAGATCGACAGTGAGAAGTAGTGTTTCTCCAAAAGAAATCAAAAGAAAAAGTACAGAAGCAGACTGTAGAAGAGGTGCATGTTGAACTGACTCCACCAACACCACCATCACTGGCACGTCAACAAACACCTCAGCCTCCACCATCTCCACCACAACAGCAAGCACCACAACCACCACCACAGCTGACTACCACAACCTTCACAATCCAACCCTAGTTTGACTTTTGACTTTGATTTCGGTGATATTCCTGAGGGAGGATTTTACTGCTGACATGTTTAACGACCCACGTGTTGAAGAATTACAGAAGCATGCATGTTAAACACGGTCAAGATTGCAGAACTTAGGAACAACTCAATGTTTTAAACAAAGACAAATAGCAGCTTGAAGCTATTTTAGCTAGTATTGTCTCTGAAAATGAGCGTTTGAGGATTCGAATGGCCAAATACGAAGAAGAACGTCTCAAGAGCCAAAGAAGGATGAATCTATTTGAAAAGATACTTACAAAGAAGGTTGGTATTAAAATTGCTGCTGAAATTGACGAAATCGAGCGAGCTGAAGCAAGAGAACGGGTTGTAGAGCATTAGCCTATAGCTAAAGAAAAATATGATGCTCAAGGCAAAGTCAAAGCAAAAGCGACGAGGATCTTGTAACTGCTACAACTGAGCCAGAAGCTGAATCTACACCAGTAATTACTGATATTGTAGTATATTCGATCTCGAAGAAGTTTGTATTAGTGGGTAAGCCAAAGGATGTTGATATTGACATGTCAAATCTTTCTGCAAGGCATCGTGAATGGCTAAACAAGAGGAAGTTGGAGAGAGAGATCGAAGCTGAGGTTGATGAGTTTGTTGAAGAACCTGAAAAAGAGGCTGAAGAGTTAGATGATTTTGATGATCTATTTTTGATAAGTCGGATGACGATAGTGATTGAGGTGATGATGATTTAGGTGGTACGGGTGTCCGTGTAATAAAGTCTATTTTGAATGATGATATTGACTTTTCTGTGTACATGGATGACTCGGCAAATCAAGTGAATGAAGGAGGAGATCATAGGAAGATCTGAAGGTCCTACTAATGCTCAGCAGGCAGGAATTTTCTCGGTAACTGAAATATCTACTATTCTGTCGTGCCAAAACCAAAAATATTATATCTAGAGCATGACATAGAGGAAGGGGAGTTTGTCCACAGCTATTCCAAAGAAGAAATTGCTAAGATTCTGGGATATTGTGCTTTCGAGCCAGCTGATTATGTTTTCGAACATGTGTCATGATGCACATGATTATGATCAAGTTTCGTAGAGGATGATTCTGATGAAGATGATACAGATATTTCCAATCAGGGTACAGATGACTCTCCAACTTTTAGCGAACTGTTTGCAACTGAAAATGTTGATCTTCTAAAACGTAAAGTCAAAGAAGCTGCCAAACAAGGTATGATTCCTCAACAGATGTCTAGAGTTGAAATTGCAGAAATGAGGAAGAAATGGTTTAAAGAAACACCAGCGGAGCATAAATTTAAACGTCCTCTAGCTTTCTTTACGTGTAATGCAGATATTTCACTAGCGGATATTATTAGCTGGGGGCTGGATCGAGGAGCTTAACGTATATGCTATCAAAAGGGAGTACATGATTCAGTATTTTAGATACTTGAGCGATATCAAGACCTTGCCGTATTGGGATATTAAAATGCTTGTGCAAACAAAGATGATAAATCTGAAGATGCGATTTCACGACCAGGGCTATGTAAACTTATAAAGCTTGAGGCTACGCATGGTTTTACACACTGGAAGCCGCATTTCCCTAAGCGAATTACTAAAGTAAATCAAGTAACACAAGAAAAAGACGTGATGCTAATCGTAAAGAGGCCGAAAGTGTTGAAGAATATGCCTCTTATAAAGATGGAACAAGATTTCTAAAAGATCTTCAAATGGTGGCACTACGAATCGAATACAGGAGAAGCTGTTATATGTGGCACCCAGATAATGATTCTTGGAAGATTCACAGAGGAGCTAACCGAAGCCGTAATGGTACACAAACGTATATACGGGTTGTGGCGTGGAATTCAGTACTAGACCCGATGTGGCTAGTCAATTGTTCGAAGAAATGACATTGAATGCTTGTTTATAGCAAGATCAGCTTTAAGAGAGATAAAAACAAGCACTCCAGATTTAGAAGATAGTTAATGTCTGTTTTGCCAACAACGTTCATTCTGGCATGGCATGGAACACATCATGGAGGAAACTGGAGGAGACTGTGCAAAGGAAGAAAGATAAAAAGGAAGAAAGAATTACGGAGCAAGCACGTATTGCCTCGCTAAGAAGTTTTCGGTTTGGCAATACAGTTAACCGACCTCTTCCTACAGATCAAACACTGATAGCTTTTGAGGAGCGTCACAAGCCACCGAAACATTTCTTTGGTTGATAAATGTCAGAGCTTTTGAAGATTTTTGAAGACTATCCAAGACCGCGACAACATCCAAGGGGAGTTTGTTGGTGCATAATGTCTATTTCCTGCGTCTAGGATAGTTGTTTATGTTTATAGGGCTTAGAACGTAGTTTGAATTTGTTAATGTATGTTTTATTTGTTTGTAGATGACTCGTACGAGTGACACTCTGTCACTCATACGAGGCACCACTCGCATGAGTCACACACTGTTACACACTCTGCTGTGCGGTCATGTCGACCTATAAATAGAGAGTGTTGTGTTAGAGCTAGTTATCCTGTTGGTGTGGCGAAGCCCTGCTGAACTGTTTACTTGCACTGTACTTGTTCACGTTTATCAATACAATCAAAGGCATTTAAGCAGTAGATCTCACTTGTTTGTTTGTCAAGCTCACTAACAATGAATTCCGCCTCTATTAGTTGAGTCAGATCGGTCCGGTGCTCATCGGAGGAGTCGATCCCCCCTTACAAGTGGTTGTGGTCCCGGTGATAGTGGTGGTTCTAGACGGAAGCTTGGGGATAGTACAGATTCGGTAGAACGATATTGACAGTGAATAGGAACAGAATCAGCAGAAGCTTTTCATTTCATTCATTCATACCGAAAGAGTATATATCTTGACTGGCTGGCGGAGTTCCTAGAGAGAATTCCGCCAGCGTTTCCCCTCAAAGAACTTCAAAACTCACAAACAATGAACACACAACACCTATTTATAGACATGACAGCTCGTGTGAAGCGAGCATGTTGTCACTCGTACGAAGGGTCATTAGTACGAGTGAGATGTTATCACTCGTACGAGTAACAAAGTCATTACGAAGCACATTGTTACTCATACGAGGACATGTCACTCGTACGAGCTAAGTACTCGTTCGCATTGGGTCGTGTGTTTCGTATCTAATCTATACAAGTATTCAATTCTCCACACAGTGACAACCATAAAGTGCATCAACATTTTCCCCCTTGGATGTCACTATCGAAGCTTGAACTTGAACTTGAAATCTGAGAGCTGGGTTTGAATATTCTGCAACTTCAATCGGGTAACTGTTGATGTCGTAATTCCCCTTGATTGAAGATCCGAGTTTGCATTATCTACATTAAAGCAACATTCCCCATGGGATAATTTTCTCCAGAAATTAATCTTCAGGTCGTTGTTTGCACGGTTCAAGACCCTCTCTGATTTGCTTGATCTACAAAATTTCTCGAATAATCACCAACTTGAAATTAAACAATGCAGCTTCTCCGTTTCGACGTTAACCATATCCGCGTTCGGTTTTAGCACACTCCCTGATGCTCGATCCTCCGATCTTCAAAACCCAACTGGCAATTGATAGAAACTTCAAAATACCACATCGAAAAACTCAAATCAATAAATATTAGCAAAAATCTTCTCAATCGCAAATCATCGAAAACAAACTACCTGGTAACACATCGAATCTGAGAAATATTTTCGTAATCAGAATCACATTCTTCCTTTTTAGTCACAATAACAGATATATAGTGATCCCGCTGGAATGGGGCATCTGAAACTACAAGACATCCATGTTTTCTAGCGGTTAGTCCGAATAACAGTTCATTTGCAATGTAGAGTTAATGATAGGTAGTCTATGTGCTTCCGATTCCACATCGGGGATTTAGGTAGTTAGCCTTTGAGCATCAATCTGAATCATGATCTGAAAATTATGAACATTCTTTAATCACACATTCCAAATGTATAGTCTATTTCGTGAATAGACTTAAACGTTATGTCATCTCTAATGAATCTTCCATCCTCGGTTACCCCGGATACTATTACAACGTCATGAATTTAAAAAAATGCCAGAATTTTAACATATACGTGAAATTTTTACTCCCCCTGATTTGTTGCAAATTCCGACATCTTGAATTTTTTGGGAATGAAGATTATGGCGTGACTGCAGCATATGGTACTCAAATTTTGCGGAAAATTTCCCAAAATTGCAGTTTTGATCAAATGTTGACTAAACGTTAAGGTCCACTAATAACTACGCCATATGATCAACGTTTTGCGTAGGTATCAGTGACTACCCCAAAATCTTCATCCTTTTGTGATCATATCATCAAATATATATGCTGAAGCTCTAGACAGTGTCCCCGAACAACCCGAATTGAGACGTTAAAATCTCAAAAAAATTTGTAATCACCAAATTTTTTTTTGTCACCACTTCGTACGAGTTGCGATTCGTACGAATGGTGCTTCATACGAGTGATGTTTCGTAAGAGTGACAAAGTGTCACTCGTACGAGCCATAGAGGCTCGCTCGTACGAACGAACTGAATACGTTTTTCGATCCAAAATCTTCATCTCTTCGAATTTCAACATGATTTTTGCACATATCTGGTCAAAAATCTGTTTCTAACAATCCTATGGTATCAATTTTACATTATGTCCGTGGATTGTCCAATTATTTGATGTTTTACATCCAAAATCCCTCATACGTCCAAAATTCATGAGCGTAGGTGATTCATAACTGTTAGTGAATGAACGGTACCGTAGCTCTGATACCATTGGAGGGGGGGTCTGCTCTCCTCAGATGAGCACCAACGATCTGACTCAAGTAACAGAGGCGGAATTCATTGTTAGTAAGCTTGACAAACAAATAAGTGAGATCTACTGCTTAAATGCCTTTGATTGCATTGATAAACGTGAACAAGTACAGAGCACGTAAACAGTTTAGCAGGGCTTCGCCAGACCTGCCAGACTGGTAGTTCTGACACAACACTCCTCTATTTATAGTTCGACATGACTCGTACAAGAGAGTGTGTAACAGATTATGACTTGTGCGAGTGGTTGCCTCGTGCGAGTGACAGAGCGTCACTCGTACGAGTCATAAGGCTCACTCGTATGAGTCATCAACAGAACAAATAAACTATACATTAACATATACATACTGACGTTCTAAGCCCTATATACATAAACAACATATCCTAGACGTAGGCAATAGACATTATGCACAACAGTTCTGCATGTCGGTTTTTCGCCCGACCTGTCTTGGTTCCTTTTGAACCCAAATCTCTCCCTTGTTCTTCTTGTTAAATCTTTGGATTTCCATCTTTCTCTTTGTCTTTCCGTCAGTCTCAGTCTTGACTGACTTTTGTCTCACCAAACTAAGGTGAGAGAGAGATAGGTCAACAACAGACCTATAAGTAGTAGACTGAGCAGCCTTCACCATGCCTTTTTATCTCAGGCGCTAACCCATTTATAAAACGCGCAATGCGTTTGGGTTCAGAAGAAATTAAATAAGATACCAATCTGGATAGGGAATTGAAGTTCGGTAACATATTTCCGACAATCCAGATTCTTCATGGTAAGAGTTAGAAAATCTGACTCCATCTTCTCCACCTCATAAGGTGGCAGTATGTTTCCTTGACAAGGTCCGCAAACTTGGTCATCCCAAGTTATACAAGTGTACTTTTCCTATTGACTGGACCATAGCTTCCACCATATCAAGGCATCGCCCTTAAAGGATTGGGATACAAATTTCAGCACATCCTTATCAGCAAAACCGCTGATATCCACGATAGTTTCCATTGCATCACTCTAGGCTTGTATAGCCCCTTTTTCTCCATTAAAGTCTCGGGGCTTGCAGGAGACAAAGTATTAATAGGTACATCCGTCCTTCGGAAGAACGGGACCTATCATGAAACTCTATTTTCTTTGGTTCACTCTTCGCATTCAATGAGTGAACAGAAGCTCTCTTTTCGAGCTGATGATGGTGTAATAGATAAAGGTTTGGAGCGAGTAGCGCTCGAATCCTTAAATTTTTCCATGGCCTTTCCAACAGCTGCATCAATGCGAGCTTGGAAATCATCAACATTGATGGCTATGTTTTCAGCTTTGTCAGTACTATTATCACGGCGACTACTTTGTGCCTCATCTGAATTAGCCATCTCTGATATTTTGGTACAAAATTTTAAATTAAACTTACATTAGCCATGGTATTAATAACCATATAGGTATTAAAGTTTGGATATATAGACCATTGTCTATTTGAACCAGTGTGCATGGAATCACAACTGTGAGGCTTAAGATTTTAAATGAATGTTCTTTGAGATATTTAGTTATAATTGGACTAGCTCTCAAAGGGACCATCAAAGGCTTTCTAAATTCAGACATAGTTCGTATATTATTAGACAGTGGATCATATAGTCACAACTGTCATGGTCATATTTGGCAGTATAATATGGCCCGTAGGCAAATTAATATAACAAATCAATTAACATCTCTTAAGATGTTAAAATAGGTAATTATCATACTGATGATATTAGTAATAATCTCATTGATCATATAGACTATGAGGCTTGAGCATAGCTCACCACCTTGGACAGGGAACCATAAGGTTACATCTGTCATTGTCTTACTTGACAACATAATATGGCACGTAGGAAAAATAATATCAAGGTCAATTAACATCTCCTAAGATGTCAATATAGATAATTATCGCACTGGTGATATTAGTCATGATCTCATTGATCATATAGACTATGAGGCTTGAGCATAGCTCACCACCTTGGACAGGGAACCATAAGGTTACAACTGTCATTGTCTTAATTGACAATATGGTATTGCTCGTAGGCAAGTCATCAATGGATGTTAAATTATAGCCCGTAGGCATTTCATCACTATTTGGATTTTAATTATAGCCGGTAGGCACTTCATCACTAATGGATGTTCAGTTATGGCCCATAGGCACTTCATCACTAATGGATGTTCAATTATGGCCCGTAGCCACATCATCACTAATGGATGTTTAATCATAGCCCATAGGCACTTCATCACTAATGGATATTTATTATTATCATCGCATTGATGATATTAGTCGGGATCAAATTTGATCACATAGGCTATATAAGGTTAGGACGTAGTCTATTGCGTATCAACTAGTGTGGTTCCTCAAGTCACACTACCAGGAGTATTAACATTACTTGAATGTTAACACAAAATTATCTTAATGTTCGATTAATAATAGTCATGGTCGCATTTGACCTTAACGACTTGGAGGCTTTAACATAGTTCACCACCTCTGGATAGAAGGGATAATATTCCTTAAATATCATGATAGAAGGCTATTCATTCTAAACTATATTTTATAATTTGGCCAATTAATATGGACTTTGGCATTTGGCTAATCAAAACCATTAAGAAGATCTTTTGGAATTATATAGCGGATTTAAATTTCGAGTTAAAATGGAGACGTCGCTTGAAGAGGATGTAACGATTATATAATCAAAAATTAGAAGATCTTTGGAATATATAGCGGATCATATATTTCGAGTTAAATGGAGCGATGCTTGAAGAGGATGTAACGTATTATTATATATAATATATATATATATATCTAATTAATTCATTAAATAACAATAGAAAACTACATTTCTTGAAATAAATTGAACTGGTTGTCCTTGCAAGGACTAAAAAGAAACAACATGTCCACGTAGGGACTAAAGAAATAACAATGTCCACTTAGGGACTAAGAGAAATATTATGAAACATAAAATAGAAGCAACTTCACTCGTCCTTCTTTCCTTTGATAATTTGGAAAGTTTCTTGAAGAACTTATTTGTCTTCTTCTCCGTCTTCTCAGCTTGTTGTTGTATTTCCTTCATCTGCTCAAGGCCTCATTAATGGCTTCAAGAGGTGGCGGCGGTTGTGGTTGAGGCACAACAAGATACTAGTACCCATAACTTGGGTATCAAGTAGGTGGATAAGTAGGTGGGAAGGGAGATGGTAAGTGCATTATGCATGACCGCTTGCATATATGGGTCGTGTGATAGCATCTGATAGTTTAAGTTTGTCGTTGTAGTTGGGTTAAAAGGATTTTTTCAAACGTATCAGGATATGTAGGAATAGGGTTATTAAAACCCAATGGTGGTGGTTGAACCACAGGGGGTGGTGTTGCTTCCACCACAGGTGAAGTATTTGAGGGTCCACCCATTTTTGGGTCCTTAGGAATGGTAGGGTAGGTTTTGGGCAATGGTGGTAGCGAACCCGACCGTTGTCCCGCACGCACCGACATACGTGCTCCACGTTTCCTCTCCGGTGGCTTAGGTGGTGGCTGAGGTTGCTCCACTGGTTCCATTTGACGTCTTGGAGAGTGGTACGAAGGAGTGTTAACAAAAGTGAATTAACTCAATATTGATCCCTTCATTAGGATCTTGATAAGGTAATCCTATATAAGAGTTAGAACCTCTAGAGATTTCAATGGGGTGTCCATGTGATCCTGACGGTGGCATCTCCGGGTCGGAGTCCTCGTCCATAGGATTTGGTTGATCTAACTGATTCTGATAAGTTGGGGACATTATTAGTTGGGGATGGATCGAAGAATTGGAGGTATATGCTATAAAAAGGGAATATGGGCTCTAGTAATTTAGATATCTTAGCGACTTAAAGACCCTGCCGTTCTGGGTTATCAAAGAGCTTGTGCAGACAAAAATGATCAATTGAAGATGAAATATCATGACCACGGCTGTGGAAATTGATAAAGTTCGAAGCTACCTGTGACACCCCGTATTTCCAACCAAGTCTAGGTGGGCCCGAGTGGCGAATATCGTGACGTAAGTTGATATCATCATAGTCAATTAACATAGCACAGCGGAAGTCTTGGAGTTTAAAATACTTATTACAAACCAAAATGTTCAAAGATTAAAGAATAATTTATAGACGGTTTGTAACTAAAGATCTACATGTGGATCGTAAAATATACAAAAGATGAACATCAGACTTTAGGCAGATCTAAGGATTTGCAAGATACTCTTATATCAATACCAAGCAGCTTCCAGCCTATTTCGTATTGTACCTGCAACTTAGTCTTTTAAAATACGTCAGCTTTCGCTGGTAAATACCATCAACTGACTCGTTTTGAAAACATTTCAAAAATTGATTTAAGTGCACATGGCACATTAAAATCTTTTATAACTTGGGAAAGTTAAGCTTTTAACCTTGTATATAGATTCACATGTTTATCAATACATATGGGGCCCAGTACAGAGACCGAGATATGATTAACTGACACACTACTTATGAACCCACGAAGGACTTATCCCCAACTTGTGGGTAAAAATGTTTTAGCATTCGCATTGTCAGGTGTATGCCTACACCCCGTGCTTTGGTCGTGGCCATTGGTAACTTAAATGAGCCGAGCATATCCAGGACACGGTCATTAACCCCCAATGTTTAAGTTATCTAACAAAACTGATCAAAACGGAATATGCGAATTTACTAGCCACAATCCGGCATTCGATTGATCCCATTTTCGACCAAGCGGTAATAATTTACCGTAACCCAAGCCCGTATAGGGAAAATAAGTTAAGAGTATTTGACCTGAGCTTTTACTTGACTTTTTATAAGCAAAGTTTATATTAAACAGCCGTTTAATCAATAGAATAGTGCAGATAGCATTTACGGAAGGCTTCTAGTATGGAGTGATGGCATAAGCTAACCAATTAGAATGCTAACGGTCTTATTTAAGTCATAGACTTAGACCTACTAGCTTAAAGGATCAAAATGGTACGATACGCTATATTAAACGATCACTGGATAGAATGTAGTTTAACCCAACAAGTACTAAGACTTGTATGATATGGCAAATAATTACATTCTGGAATTTGAGTTTAAAGTGATAAGGTTAAACCCGTTTCGGTTAATTTTCGTAAACTAGTTACATATGCTCAACCGTACGCATATAAGCGGTATCGGGTAATCGGATGAGTTATGAATAATTTCTATATGTCATTATACTTTAAATAAGTTGTAATATCAGTAGGATATCAACTTATATGCCCGTTGAGCTTTTAAAACGAAACTACGCCTTATAAGGCGTTTTGACCTTTTATATGACGTATAAAAGGAACTTGCATATATTCTGATGTTATGATCATAAACACTTCGGAAAAATACTTAATTTGTGATATATTATCAGTAAGATATCTCACATAAGTGTGGTTTATGGTTTGGGACCAAACTACGCACCGAAAGGGCATTTTGGTCTTTTACAAGCATAAATTACGATTTATAATAAAACTTAGTTTATGGTCAGAAAATAACATCATAATATGTTAATTATATTACCATATCGGTAGGTAATTCATTTGAAAGTTCATTGTTGATTAAAAACCCTGTTTATGTAAAAAGGGCATTTTAGTCAAAGTTTGACATTTAACGGAACATGTGCATAAACTCAGATTATGATTATGATCATGTAATATAACTTCAGAGGGTTATTCTACATTGTATTATGATCATAATGAAACTATAAGTCAGTAGTAAACTAATCTAAGTCGGGTCAGAATCAAAAGTCAAAGTAGAAGTAAAACTTCGTGATTTTCGGTTACGAACCGACTCTATGACTGAAATCGACGGATCGAACATGTTCCCACATATTCTAATAATTATTACCAACCTGTTTAAGTATCAAAATCATATTTATAACATGTATACTCTGATTATAATATTTATAAAATTTGACCCGTTTGACTATTTAAAACATAAACTTGGACCCGTCAATTGACCTAGTGAACGTGATTCTTAGGAGGTGTGAGAGGGGATTGGCTCTCCTATTATGAGCATTGGACTGATCTGACTCAGCTAACAAAGGAGGAATTCATTGTTAGCGAGTTGGACAAACAAACAAGAAAGATATACTACTTAAACGCCTTGATTTGTATTGATAAATGTGAACGGTTACAGAACGAGTAAACAGTTTGACAGGGCTTCTCCGTAGTCACACACCAACAGATATCTAACACAACACTCAAGCTCCTCTATTTATAGGTCAACATGACTCGCACAGGAGAGAGGTGTGTATGACTCGTGCGAGTGGTGCCTCAAACGAGCGACAAGGTGTCACTCGTACGAGCCACTAAGCTCACTCGTACGAGCTGTGTACAAAACATATAAATCATATAATAACATATAATATCTGACATTTTAAGCCCTATATACATAACCAACATATCCTAGACATAGGCAATAGACATTATGCACCAACAAACTCCCCCTTGGATGTTGCCGCGGTCTTGGATAGTCTTCAAAAACTTCTTCAAAGATCTGACAATTAACGACCAAAGAAACGTTTCGGTGGCCTGCGACGCTCCTCAGAAAATATCGACGTTTGGTCTGTAGGAGGAGGCCGATTACATGTGTTGCCAAACCGAAAGTTCCTTAGTGAAGCAATTCGCGTTCTCTCAGCAATTCTTTCATCATTCTTCTTTTTTTTTCGCTTCTCTAACTCTTCCAGTTTCCTCCAAGAAGTGTTCCATGTTGTTCCTGAGTGTATTTCATTAGCAAAACAAACATTAACAATCCTCTGGAACTGGAGAGCCTGCTCTTTGTCTTTCTCTTCGAAACTAATCTTGCTATAAAACAAGCATTCAATACGTTCTTCGAACAATTGACTAGCCACATCGGGTCTAGTACTCGAATGCCACGCCATAGACCATATATGCGTTTGTGTGCTATGACGGCTTCGGATAATTCCTCGATAATCTTCCAAGAATCATCATCTAGATGGACACAAATAACGGCTTCACCAGTACTTGAATCATAGTCCCACCATTTGAAGATCTTGAAGAAATCTTGTTTCATCTTTATTAGAGGCATATTCTTCATCACTGGTGGCCTCTTTACAATCAACTAACATTCTTTTCTTCCGTTACTGGATCAATCTTCGTGACTCTTTTAGGGATATGTGGCTTCCAGTGAATAAAACCATGTGTAGCCACAAGTTTTATCAAATTCCACAGCCGTTGTTCATGAAAATTCATCTTCAAATTAATCATCTTAGTTTGAACAAGCTCTTTGATATCCCAGAATGCCAGGGTCTTTATGCGCCTAAGTATCTAAAGTACTAGATCCCATACTCCCGTTTAATCGCATAAACATTAAGCTCTTCGATCCATCCCCAGCTAATAATATCCCTTAAAGAAATGTTAGCATCACGTGTAAAAATGATAAGGGACGCTTGAATTTCCGTTCAGCTGGTATTTCTTTAAACCAACGCTTCCTCATTTCTGCAATTTCTTCTACAGACAAGTGTTGAGGCATTGTACCTTGTTTGACAACCTCTTCAACTTTGCGATTCAGAAGAGCATCATTCCGGCTGCAAACAATTCGCTGAAAGTTGGGGAGTCATCTGTACCCTCGTTGGCAATATTAGCATCATCGTCATCAGAATCATCCTCCACGACAACTTTATCATAATCATGAGCATCAGAAACATGTTCGAAGATATAATCTTCATGCTCGAAAGAACTGATGTCGTTAAGCTCATCTTCGAAATCAAACTCAAATGTTTCTTCGTCCACGCCTAACATATTTGCTATTTCTTCTTTTGTGTAACTGTGGACAAACTCTCCCTTTTCAACATCATGATCCAAATATAATATCTTTGGTTTGGGCATGACAGGAACAGATGATATATCAGTTATTGTGAGGATTCCTGCCTGCTTAGAATCCTTCGAGCATTCATACTTTCCCTGATTCTTTACCTTCTTCCACTTGATTTGTAGAATCATCCAAGTACACAGAAAAATCGATATCATCATTCAAATTAGATTCTGTTACAAGGATACCTGAACCACCCAAATTGTCATCATCACCACCATCACTTTCATCATCAGACATTATCAGAAAATACATCATCGATATCGTCCAAGTCTTCAATTTCTTTCTCAGGATTCTCAAAAATTCATCTACCTCTGCTTCAATTTCTTTCTCCAACTTTCTCTTATTGAGTTATTCTCAATGTTTAGCTGAAAGATTTGTCATGTCAATTTCAACATCCTTTGGCTTTCCAATCAAAACAAACTTCTTTGTATTTGCACACACCACTACTTCAGTAGATACTGGCACAAATTCAGCTTCTTGCTCAGTTATATTAATCATAGGTTCCTCACCAACCTTTGCTTTACCTTTCCCCTGAGCGTCTGATAATTCTTTTGCAATGTGTTCCCGCTCAGTAGCCTCTACTCTTTCAATCTCATCTATTTCTGCAGCTAAGTTAATTCCAAGTGTCTTCGTAAGAATCTTCTCGAATAAGCTCATTTCTTCGTTGATTGCGAGGCATTCTACATTATATTCTTCCATTCTGTTCCTTAGTCTTTCGTGTTCTGACCTGATACTGGCCAAGATAGCCTCAAGATGTTGGTTTTCTTCTTCCAGCCTTTGATTTATTCTTGGAGTTCAACAATCTTTACGCTATTCAGCATCACTTGGTTTTCCAACTCTTCAATACGTGTGTCATTGAACATATCTGCAGAAAATTCTTCTCCCCCTGGTATATCACCAAAATCGAAGTCAAATTGATCTTCAAGTATGGTTCCTATGAAGAACTGGGTTGAGATTGAGAAGGTTGAGCTTGAGGTGTAGGTTGTGGTGGTGGAGATGGTGGTGGTTGTGGAGTTGGTTGAGGAGATGGTGATGGTGGTGGTTGAGGAGTCGGTTCGACATTCACTGCTTCATCAACCTTTTTCTGCACCTTTCTCTTAGATTTGTCTTTCGGAGAATCTGTGCTTCTAATAGCTGGCCTCTTAAGATGTTTAGAAGATCTCTTCGAAGATTTGCGAACAGGGGTGTCACTATCGGAACCCGAAGGTACATAAGTCGTATCATCTTCCCCTGACGCTTTACGTTTCTTCTCTTCTGATTTACGTTGAAGTTCAACCAAACGTTCAAGTTCTCTTTCTTTAGCTCTTTCTCTCACTATGGTGATCCTATCCTTGATCAGTGTTAGAGGAGGAAGCTTCTTCAATTATTCCTTGTCAAACCCAAACGCTTCTCGTTCGATATCAGCAGCCAAAGTTTCAACATTTTCTTCTGGCTCTGACTCGTCTACCTACCTCGTGCACGTTGCTTCTAGTTAGGGGCATTGGAGGTAGATGTGGACGTTTGTTTTCACTTCGACCACTTATCCTCTTCTTATCTTCTTTAGAGAACCACATGCTTCTCTTCGCAATAAAACCGTCTAACGCTTCTAATTCCTCATCTTCGTCTCCACTATCATCTTTTCTCCGCTTCCCCTTTGGCAGCGCCACATAATATTTGTCAAGAATAGCCCCGAAGATAGGCTTGGCATTTGGGAAGGCTTTAAGATGCAGATTCATGTTTTTCAGTGTTGACACATCCATATATTCCAGCTTTAAAACATCATCCTTCTTCTTCTTCTTTAAAATTGGATGTAAGTGATCGAGCAACATCTGAAAAATCGCGGATACTGCTGAAACTTCTCGTGTTGTATATTTTGGACCATCTGTGAGAAGATCAGTCTTGAGAAATTGTAGGGCAAGTTCAGAATATGTGCTGTAATCATGCACATTGATAATCAATCAAATCATCAAAGCCACCCTTTCTGTGACTGGGGGCATGAATCACACAGTGTGCAATATAACGAAATGGGGCACTAAGATTTGCCTTCTTAAAAGGAGCCGCCTTAACGAAACCTGCATAACCCATACGATAGAAGCACCCCTTAACCATGTATTCTGAGAAACCAGTTGGGTCTTCTTCATGATCTTTAAACTCTAACACCGTTCGGATCAAGTCTTCAGTGATTTTTACTTGAATATCTTCATTATCAATCCTTACTGCAGACAAAATCGTGTTTTCTTCCTCATTGAATTCAATGGCATTCCAAAAGTATTCGACATGAGAACGATAAGCCGTGTTTCTATCAGTCAGTGCCTTGGTGATAGGAAGTCGGCTTAAAAAATATAGAACTTCTCTATATGCTGCAATTTCAGGAATAGCCCCGTCTAGAAGACAACAGATGTTGTGAAACGGTGAAAACGAAGACTTCTTGATCTGTAGACATAAACATTTAAAAAACTTACAAAATTTTTAACAAATTTCAACTCTTAATCACTCGTACGAGTCACCATTCGTACGAGTCATATACTTAGACAAGAATTTTAGTCTGAGTGAAAACCCCACTCGTACGAGCCACTTCTTCGTACGAACTAAATCAAGCTTAACAAATTTTAAGGTTTTTGAACAAACTTCCTCGAACGAGTGATGTTTTGTACGAGCCACAAAGATACAAACTTTAAGGTCCTACTCGTATGAACGATCACTCGTACGAGTGAGTATGATAAACAGACATTTGATAACCTTGCTTGCACGAGTGATGATTCGTACGAGTTAGAAATCACACCAGATAACACCTTATCAAACTGAACTTAAAACGTGTGTATTTTAACAAATTGAATGTTATTTATAGGTTAAAAGGGCCGATTTTAACGATTTTGAGTTCAATTTTATATTTTATCGGTCTGATTATCCTAAATCTATGTTTTATGTCCTTTTGGTCCAATTTCGGCATTATAACAGCTCAAAACAAGCATTAGTACCTTGCCCATTGAAAGAGGTGTGCAAATCAACCTCCTCAAAGTATAGAACGTGACGTAAATCAAGAAAATGAGTGATAAGAACTGAATCGCACAGAGCTCTCAGTCACACAAAGTCAATAGTGTGACTCATGCGAATGAGCAACCCTTTTATACTCATTTAATGGTCACTCGTACGAGCGATGTGCGTGCGAATGAAGCCTTTATCACTGTACGAGTCAGTGTGTCACTCGTACGAGTCAGTTCTATGCACTTTATTTATCTTTTTGATTTTTTATGAAATTTTATCTGTTTTAATAACCCACTTAGTTAACCAAGTCCAGTTAATTACCTTGGTTATCCGATTTACCTACCAAGTCCAAATTAATGACCTTGGTTCACCGATGTTTGACCAAAACAGATTTATTATAAAATTTACAGTTTCAAATTAATGAACTTTGTTGACGTTTTAGGATATTTTCTTTTTGATTAGCTCCCAGCCCATTCTCTTCAGATTTCCTCTAGCAACTGTTGCTTTGTCTTGGACTAACGGTATTTTCATCATCGATAAAATCTAAGAAAGAATGCTAAAGATAAGCTGAAAATCTTTTTGGGTTTTTCTGTAAAAGAAAGAACAAGTAAAGATGTATTTACATACATATTTTTTGTGAGTTTTGTGTTTAGAGGATCATATCAAGTATTTAGACAAATCACAAGTACCGTTGATCTTGGTAGTAACTTTAAGTTTTTAAACAGATTTACCTAGATTGCCAATATGCTTATCTATTTAAACCTCTACACGTTTCTCAATTGTTTCAAAGATATGTTAGGTAATATTAAGGAACATGAAATAACTTGGTTCCCATCTCAAAATATACTCCCGTATCGATATTTCCAGAATTTCATTTCATAGGTGAATATATCTAATGATATCTGTAAATGGGGTGAATTGCGAGACCTTGAGAGCTTAGGTTAGTATTTCCATATAGAGAAAGAGATGAAGGCTCAACTTTAGGTGGTGTCCATAAAGGAATCTTTTGAACTACAGATGTCGTAAATGTTTATGACATACTCATTTTTTATGCAACTTTTGTAGGCGAATAATGCGTAAAGTATTATGCAAGTTCTAGGTCATTGCCGACGCAAAATAGAAGAACTCAGATAATCCTCAGATATCGATTAAATATAAAGACCTAGTTTCACAGAATCTGGCATTCTCTCAAACGAAATTTCGGAGTACTAAGTCCATATATCCGAGAGATGTCGACCCACAAGTTACTAGTTTTTCTTTTAAGTTTATATCTTGAAGAAAAAATTTATTGAACGAGTGAAGCCTATTGGCACATCCTCAGTAAGACCTGTTTAATTACTTGTTTAAACATTCCATATCTTTAGCATACTGTGATTGTCAACAGATGTAATATGATTACCTCTTTTTCACAACAAATCTTATGTATTTTTAATGTTTTTGAAATTTTCAACTTTTCTCCCCTAAAATCAAAAACATATTTTTGGTTTTTTAGTTTTTAAAAAAGATATTACAGAAAAAAACATGTCATACTGATGTGAAGGTCCACTTGGAGGATCAAGATAAACCTGCTTCCTTGTTTGTGTAACACACACACGAGTGCGGAATCCAAGGGGTGTATGCAAACCAAGCAAGAGCACAATCAATATAACAAAAGATATATCTTCAAATGTTCACTATATTGGTTTGTAGAAAGACTCAGTACATAGACTCTTGAATACACTGCTTATCTCTCTAAACACTCGCAGTGTTCTCTCTTTAGTCTGTCTATTCATCTCTAGCTGCTTGTTTTTTCACTGAGAACTGCATGTCTGTTTATATAGTGCCAACACCTAGCAACAGTATGTAAAATGTTGCTGGTCGCACGAAGCACTACACAGACACGAAGAACATTCACAGATGGATGCTCATACGAACATGTTATGGCTCGTACGAATGAAAAACTCATTTGTACGACCAAGCAATGATCTTGATAATCAAGGTCACTCGTACGAGCATATAGTGACTCGTATGAACTGTAATTGCTCGTACGAGCAAGCACCTTCTCGCACGGAGCACCTTTTACTAATACGAACAAACCAAACGTCGTACTTAATCAAGATAGGATGATATCTTGATTTGGTCGACATAACCAAACTTTACAAACACAACAACAAAGATCGTACAATTACTGACGTAACTAAGAACAAGCGACAAACACAAAAGTGCATCAACAAACTCCCCATTGGATGTTGCTTGTCTTCAATCTTTATTTCTAATGGCCCGCTTCAACTATGAGCTTCCAGCTGAAAACCGATCTGAGCTGTACTGAACCAAAGCTGAGTCAAACTCCCCCTTGGATGCTGCTCATGATGGTTCGTTCTTTATATGTTGGATCTTCAGATGTCTTCACGCGTCACAGTCAGGAGGTGCATCAGCAAACTCCCCCTTGAATATATCTTGTGGTGTTGAAAAGTGGTCAGATAAAAATTGATCTTCTTGATTCACAGCTTGCATCCATGTTGTGTCTTTTCTCCCGTAACTTGTTTTCTTCAAACTCTTTCTCTTTCCCTTTAGCTTGCTTGGATATTTCATCTGTACACACAACAAAGCTAAACGCGTAATGAGAACAACTGTAGGGATTTAATCATCCTTAGGAAATTTTCATTTTAAAATTTTACGAAGGATTGATTTTAATCAGAATTAGCAAAAGACACACATGAGACCAAACTCTCATTCAACTACCAACTGACAATGCTTGAAAAGTTTTAACGTTGTTCAAATTTAAACCATTTGACTTCAAAGCTTGACAAACTTCGACCATTTATGAAGATGCAATTGTTTTCCGGCTTTCAATCAGGATTTTATGTATGATAGATTTGAGTTCCAGCATCGGTCAATCAAAAATAAAATAAAAGCAAAATCTTTTTGGTTTTTATAAAATTTATATTAAAACTCACCTAAAATCTTTTTGTCATTTTTCAAATTTTAAATGTAAAGACAGAAATCAATAGACAGGTAAATATTTACAGATATTCTTTTTGTGAATTTCGAGGGTAAGAGAATCATATTAGTATACATGTCATGCCAAAACACACTTGTTGTTCGATTAGATATCATTAGATAAGTATCCTATAACAATTATTAGTATTGTTGTCCACATAAGCTCAACTTATTAGATGTACTCGCGGTTAGAGGATACGATTAATGTATGATTTATACTTACCAACCAGTGTTCATCCACTTCACGGCACATTCCCGTATCAAGATATGCACGAGAGAAAATCTTACCGGTGAGTATACTATTTATCATCTGATTTGACGTATATGATGTGAGATACTCACTTATTTGATTGAAAACAAGCCCTATGTGATTAGATCACTTATTGATGAGGAACTTGATTTTTAGATGTATGCAGGGTACAAGAGTAAGTCCGTGAACAAGTAAGTACCATCGTACCGACAAAGAGACGAACTTAGCTCCCGCATAAAGTTGTGATATTTTATCACTTATTTTTGGGTGGATGTGATATTTGTATCACTTATTGATGGTCGTTTGCAATATTTACACGTATGTATGGTATCATGGAAGTTCTAGACTTGCGTCACCGTTATTTTTCGGTAAAAGATTCAACCATGATACCCAGATGATAAGTCATCATAAAGACCGTATATCTCAGAACCTCGGCATACTATGAAACGAAATTTCAGTACCAAGACCATATGCCAATGAATGGTTCCCACCTGATCTTCAGTCAATTATGTTTATATCACCCTGTGCACACTTTAAAATGATTGTGAGCCTACCGATACATTAAAATATAGAGTTACTTATCATTTTCAATTTTAAGTTCAAAGAGGTTTTGACAGACCACTAATTTACTATCATTTTCTCTTTTTCTAGCCGGTACTCATTGTTGTTTTTCTCATGTTTTAGTATTTTTCGGATTGGAAATTACTCCCCCTACAATGCAAAAAGTTATTTTAATAGTGAAATATATCTTTTTGGATTGTCTTTACGAAAAATATTCACAAAAATGATTTTCCGATGTGGATTAACTCATATTTTACCTCGATGCTGTTTACCTGAAATTAATTTTAATAAAAATGATTTATCAAAATTTTGAAGAAATGAGTTGGCATGTTGGTAATTGGTGTGGACCACAACAACATTGATGAGTCTCATATTAAAACAATCACGTGTGAGGTGATATTCGAGATGAATGTGTTTGGTCTGGAGTGCTGTACGAGATTTAGAAAAAATGTAAAGTAGCTTAAATATTGACAGAGATAGGGGAGATTGCAAATTTAAAAGTGTAATTCTGCAATTTCTCCGTGCATTGCCATGAAATTATGAGCTCTCCCAACTGGATATCCACCCGGTGTGGATTTCAAGGTCGATTTTGCAGCCGCTTCATTTAACTGAGAAATCTCTTCACAGCAACAAGAACATAGACCTCCGGGTCCGACTGGTATGAAGCAAGGAAGGATGTGGAGAAGCTTGTACACCTCATCTTTGAATGGTTCATGCATGATGTTGTCCATTGTTTTTGCACCAGCAAAGGTCCCGTCTTTCTCCTTGAGAAGTAGTGTGCGGTTGTTCAAACCATGTCAAAGCATCCCACACCCGGTTGGTTTGTTCAAACAAACACTTTTTCTTAAATCACACCCATGGATAAATGTACACTGCCCGATCATCTTGTAGGCTTTGAGCTTCTTGTGGAACTCATAAGACATGAATGTTGATAATTTTTTGACGTGTTGTAGGCGCGTACATTTCGATTGAATCTAACCTGTGGATCCGATCCAAGCCGTAAACAAATAGATTTTTGGTCATTTTTTTTTTCTTGTTGAATTATCAACTTCATTCACCATTCTTTCTTCACTCATCGGACATTATCTTCCCTTTTTCTACAATCAAAGGAAACAACTCCTGGATATAACGATGTTTTGGAGCCGCAAGTCACCTATCTTGTGCCTAGATGCTCCACTATCAACAATTCTATGATTATCAATAGTTCCTCCTAGAACATCCTGCACACTCATGAAAGATTAGTTGGAGGTGGGGAACCAAGCCTTCATTGATTTGGGTCGTTCGACAACATTAAGAATTGAAACTTTTTTTTTCTGATTGTTTGGCATGTATTGTGCTCCCCTGAAACAATTTTTGGTTTTGGTTTCCAAATCTGTTTTTGTTTTTCAACTTTAACAACTGATTGTGTTTGGACAACCTTTTGTTTTAAAACCTTTTTAACCACCTTTTCTTGTTTCTTTCTCTGTTTCATTTCTCGTTGTTTAACAAGACGAGGGTCCTGTTTTGGTGAAACAATTTTGTATGGTAATGTTTACCAGGGGTGCATCAATTTTGCTTTTCCCTTTGTGAGATATGGACAATTTTTGATACTGTGTTCACACTTACCACACTAAAAACATAATCTCCGCTCAACAATCCTCGGAGTATGATGAAAGTGATATCTTGATGATGAACTTCGTGATCTTGAGGTACTTGGTCCTTCATCACAGCAATTTGTGTGTTGTGTGTAGTTGTTCTGACTGTTTTGCTTCAAAATTTGAGTTTGTTTAACAAAATCCGTGTTGGATTTGTTTACAAAATGATTTAATTTTGTCAGTCCCTCTGGATTTCATGAAGTTCACCTTTTGAATTTTCTTCTTGTTTTGGCTCTGTTTGCCTTTTTTATTTCCTTGATTAGCGTGATTTTGCTTTCGTTGATTGTTCTGAGATTTTAATTTTTGATTTCCGTACTTTTAAATCATTTAGAGAGGCCACTGATTACTATACTTGGCTCGAATTTTCCAAAAACTTACTAGTAGAATCCTCGAAAACTTTATCAATCAAAGATTGATTGACATTTTTGATGGGAAAATCTTTGTTTGAGTAAACTTTATCAGAACCAATCAACATATAAAGCAAGTTCATGCTTTCACAGGTTTCAACATGAGCTTCAACATTCTTGACATTGGCAGTCACACAGGTTTCATTGAAGGATCACATAGAATGTGATTTTCTTGAGGTACATTTCTTCTTTTGTTACCGTGTCTGACTGCTTAGGTTTGTCGTCATCTGACTCATCATTTGAACTATCATAATCCTCAATAATGGGAGGATTTTGATCATCCTTAGATTTTGAGTCATTGATGTCATCCGGTTCACCTTGACTTGAAGATGTGCCCTTAGTGAACCCTAGACCAGCTGTAAACTCATCTAGATCCAATGGAACAGTGGGTTCAAAATGTGGCATATCTTCATCATCTAGCATTATGGTGTAATTATGCCTAACCGGAGGAGGACAAGCTTGATAACCTATGCATATGACATCACCTTTCTTCTTTTAAACATCGATGATGTGATCTAAAACATATCTTAAGTTGAAGTAACTGTCCAACTTGAGTTTGATTGCATCATGTTCACACTTTGCACAGGCCAGCTCCTTTTTTGTTTCTTCAAGCATGTTAATATAATTGTTAATGGATGTTTGTTTTCTTAAAACATTCTTTGACAATTCAGAAACATCCTTCTTTAAAGTTTCAATTGTTGATTTAAATTCTTTTTCGTTTTTCTTAAGAGCTGTGTTCGCCTCAGTGCACTTTGTTAGATCTACAATCAAGCTCTATTGATGTTTCTTCATATGATCAAATTTACCTTCAAGTTCTAAGTATTTACCTTTTAAAGCTATAAATTTAAAACACTTAGACACAGAAGGTTTATCATAACTTACCTGACTGGATTGACAATCCAAACGAGTCATGAATGTTGCACGAAGAGTGGAAGATCCGATAGATGAGAGATACTTGGAAAACTCATCAGATGGTCCTTCAGTTTCATGTTCCAAGTCTTCTTCACTGTTATATGTCGATTCAGTTTCTGTGATTACCTCATCTTCAGATTGTTCTTCACTCGATGTCGATTCTGCTTCATCTGAACTGCTGCTATCCAATGAGCTGTTATCATTTCTGGACGATTCTCCTTTGTTGTTATCTTCTGTGATTTCAGCGTAGTATGCAGTTCCTCCTCCACCATTGTTTCCTAATTGAACAGACTAATCACAGCCCTCATCTGCTTGAACCACTAATGCTCGGTTGAAATTGTTTGCGGGAATAATTGCTCTTTCGTTGTTAGTAGCCTGATTTCTGTTGAAAGGATGTTGATTCCCTTGCTGTGGAGGCTTCGTGCATTCTCTTTTAAATGCCCATTTTCTCTACAGTTGAAACAAGTAACTTTCCTTTTGTCAAAACCTTATGGAGTATCCTTGTTACTTTCCAGATTAGTTCTTGTTTTCTCCATAAAATCTTATGCTCTTCTCACTCCACTTGCAAATGCCCATTTGATATCAATTAGCTCCATCTCTTCCTTATCGATTTGTGCATAGTCTTCACTGGTTAAATTGATATTACCAATCTGTCCAGCCACTAATCCACAGTAAGAACTCACCAACGCGTTCAGAAGCTCCATATGTTCCCGTGCAACTTCCACACTTACCTTGGAAAGGTTGATGTATCAAGTCTGATGGTGTTTGAATTTGAAGGTTGAAAGTTTTTACCATAGAAAGCTTGTTGTTGAAATTCTGGTGTAGCAACTTGTGATTGAGGAAGATATCCTTTTGGATCAAATGCTAGTTCATAAGTTTGAGGAGCTGAACTAATATCTCGAGGTTGATGGAGAAAAGCTTTTGGATCAAAAGTTCGTTCACAAGCTTGAGCACTTGTAACAATAGACTGATCTTGTTTAACTTGAGACCAAAAAGGAATTGTGTTTGACATGAATGTTGTTTGAAGCTTTGGTTGTTGAACTGTACTTATACCGGGGTTGATACCTCCAAAATACATTTTTCGATTTTGTGGAACTGGAAATCATTTTGCTTTGCGAATTTCTTCTTCATTTTTATTTTCAAGTTCTGAATAAATTCGTAAATGCTGAGCACATCCATCACACCTGTATCTTTTAGCAATTCAATAAATTGACCCCACTTAGGTGGTAAAGCATCAACAAAACGCATATAATCTCCTGTTGTGATGCAAGAACCTCGTATGAGTACATCTCACTCATCAAATGATAGAAACGAGTTGTCATATCATTTAGTGTTTCATTTTCCATAAAATGAAACCTTCAAACTCTTTCTTTAAAAGATCATGTCGAACTTTTCTCGTTGCTGCGTTTCCTTCTCCTCTTGTTTTTCACGCGTCCCACAAGCTCTTGTAGATGTCCAATGCATGAATTGATTATAAATCTATTTATCAAGTGCTTGCGTAAGAATGGCAAAAGCCTTCTTTTCTAGATCATAGGCCCTTTTATCATTCTCATCCAATTCGGCTAAGGAGGATGAATTTGATACGACTTCTTCGAGAGATTCTCTGTATGGGGAAATAAAACATGTCCACAATTCGGTATTCTGACCAAGAATATATGTATGAAAACGATTGTTCCATGCTGGATAATCGTTCATATGATTCAACTTTGGTGGACGGTTGTTACTTCCAGTTTCACTTTCGCTAACGAGAAGAGTTTGAACGCTTTGATTTTGATTCGTAAGAAAATCCCATTGGCCGAGCAGTAATCTCATTTGGAGGTATTAAAGATTTTGCCCACGAGGTTACGTCTTGACTTGTACTCGTACTACACTCCCAATTCCAAGGATTTGTACTCATTTTGTTTTGTGAAAAATAAAAGGTTTAAAGTTTTTTTGAAAAATAATAGTTTCCTTTTAAAGTTCACAATTTTAAAGACCACAAAGTTTTGGAAAATGGAGACACGAAAAACAAACTATAAAGAAATTTGATTCTTCGCACGAATAAGTGATTCGTACGAATCAGATTGTTTGCACGAACAAGAGTCCTTCGTGTGAGCCTAATATGCTTCGCACGAATAAGGTCTTTTATGTGGATGACAGGTCTTTCGCACGAATGGTCTTGTTCTTCGTGCGGATGGGTTATTGGCACTGATATTTTTCGCTGAAGTTTGTTTTTCACAGAGGGGAATCTTTTTGCAGGGTTGGTTGGTAAAAATTCTTTTTTTAAATAGAGACTTGTTTATGAGTTTGTTCGAAACTTATCACATGTCTTACCAGTTTTGGTTAAAAAGACAAACATTCCATATCAGCTTTTCAGTCAAAAACAGTCAAGTCAGAGATTTGGTCAACCCTCAAGAATATTCTGGTAAGTTTTCAATAGGTGTTTCACTAAAATATGTGCAACTAAACTTTGATTGAAAATTTTAAGAAAAACCCTATCCTAACATGTCTCATTTATTCTAACAAGGTTTTTATAAAAAAACTTTCTGGATACAACAAGTTTTCTTAAGTTTTAAACAAGTTATCCTTTTAAAAACTTAAGTTTCCTGCTGAAATTTCAAGAACACTTCAAGAAACCTCACAAACTAGCTCAGACACAACACTAAGCTTGGTTTTGAACGAGGAAAGAGCCAAAGCTCTGATACCACTTGAAGGTCCACTTGGAGGATCAAGATAAACCATCTTCCATGTTTGTGTAACACACATACGAGTGCGGAATCCATGTGTGAATGCAAACAAAGCAAGAGCACAATCAATATAACAAAAGATATATATTCAAATGTTCACTATATTGGTTTGTAGAGAGACTCAATACATAGATTCTTGAATACACTGCTTATCTCTCTAAACACTCTCAGTGTTCTCTCTTTAGTGTGTCTATTCGTCTCTAGCTGCTTGTTTTTCACTGAGAACTGCATGTCTGTTTATATATGGCCAACACCTAGCAACAATATGAAGAATGTTGCTGGTCACGCGAAGCACTACATAGACACGAAGAACATTCACAGATGGATGCTCGTACGAACATGTTATGGCTCGTACGAATCGAGAAACTCATTCGTATGACCAAGCAATGATCTTGATAATCAAGGTCACTCGTACAAGCAGTGACTCGTACGAACGTGTAATTGCTCGTACGAGAAGCACCTTGCTCGTACGGAGCACCTTTTACGCGTACGAACAAACCAAACGTCATACTTAATCAAGATAAGAGGATATCTCGATTTGGTCGACATAACCAAACTTTACAAACACAACAAACAAAGATCGTACAATTACTGACGCAACTAAGAACAAGCGACAGACACAAAAGTGCATCAACACGATGAGAATTACGTCAAGTCCTCGTCATCCTCAAATTCAACCTCAAGTGTATCCCCTAATGTCAGATTTTTAAACCATTTAACTTCAAAAGTTTTTAAATCTTGATTTATCAAAAGCTTTGTTGTAAAAATATGCTTTTTGGTCATCAGTGTGGATTTTTTCAAGTCTAACCAACTTTTTCTCGTAGCAATCACGTATAAAGTGGTGTCGTATATGTTTAGTGCGAGAGTTTTGAACATGATTTTTGGTGATATCAATAGCCGCCTTGTTATCTACATTAATTGGCATATCAAGAAATTGCAGTCCGTAGTCTCTCATCGCTGTTGTATCCAGAGTATCTAGGAACAACAGTTGGATGCTGAAACGTATTCAGCCTCACATGTAGAGAGAGCGACCGCGTCTGTTTCTTGCATTGCCACATTACCAAACGAGTACCGAAGAACTGACAACCAGCCGTAGTAGATTTGGCATTAAGCTTGCAGCAGCCGAAATCAGAATCCGAGTAACTCGCAAGGTTAAAGTCATCATATCTAGGATACCACAAACGGGTGCTTGGACATCTTTCAAGTATGCATGATTCGTTTGACGGCTAACAAGTGCGAATCTCTTGGATTAGACTCATAACGGGCGCCTAGGCATGTTGGATACATGATATCAAGTCGCGAAGCTGTAAGATACATCAAGGATCCGATCATGGAGCGACATAATGTTTCATCGACTTTGACTCCATTTAGTGCCTGGACAAATGCCGTGATTTGGAGCTAATGGAGTTGATGCTGGCGCAGTTCCTGACATGTCAAATCTCTCTAACACGTCATGAACATACTTCGTCTAATGAATGAAGATACCATCAGGCAATTGTTCAACCTAAAGTCCTAAAAAGAACTTCAATCTCCCCCATAGCACTCATTTCATTTCTTCTTCATGACTTCTTCGAAGTCTTTGCACACTTATCATTTGTCGATCCAAAGATGATATCATCCACATATATTTGTACCAAAATCAGATGACCATCAATTCCTTTGTAAAGAGGGTACAGTCTACAGTTCCTCTAAGAAAGTCGTTTTCAAGAAAATGTCTTGAAAGCGTTTCATACCAAGCTCTCGGGGTTTGGTGTAGACCGTATAACGCCTTTTCAGAAGGTGACTTTATCCTTGTGTATCGGATGACAAACCCCGGTGGTTGGTTCGACATACACCTCCTCTTTGAATTTGGCCATAAAGAAAAGCAGATTGACATCCACTTGATACACCTTGAATCCTTTCCAAGAAGCAAAGGCCAAGAATATGCGAATAGCTTCAAGACGAGCGACTGTGGCGTAGACTTCAGTGTAGTCTATCCCTTCTTACTGGTGAAAGCCCTGGACCACGAGCCGAGCTTTGTTTTTGAACACAATACCTCTGTCATCTCGCTTGCACTTGAAGACCCATCGAGTATTAATCTTTTTATGATGATCCGGTAGGTCAACAAGCTTCCAGACACTAAGTTACTAGAATTGAAGCAATTCTTCCTGCATTGCATCCACCCTTTCCTCTTTCAACACGTCTCTCCAGTTTTCTGGTTCAACCTGCGAAACAAAACAACTATAAGAAAGTCTGGTTTGCAATGGAGCAATACTAATATAAAAGCAACTTAGATCCTTGTTGATCTGATTGCGAGTTTTCACCCGGTTTGTAAGCTGCCAATGATATTCTCTGATGGATGGTAAGATAGTGTCCTTGGCACTACGTTACCTGGAACATCTACTTGACTCTTCAAATTCGTAACAACTTCATCAGCAACTGGAATAGATGATGTAGCTTCATTCCTGACATTGGATTGATCAGACTGAGCATTCAGAAAGCTTTCAATATGCTCAGATCCTTCATCGGAACTAGGTCCTCCATCATGAAAAGTTGGTTCATGATTAGAGTCGGTATTAATTGATTGATGGGTAGATGATTCAGCAGTGTTCAAGATTGGTACAGAGAATGATTCCTGCAGAGTACTGCTCGGACCTACATCAGAAGTGTTAGACACAGGAAGTGACGGGGAAATCACCAACGGTCTACAAACTTGCCTTGATTGGCGATTTGATGCTGTTGAAAGAGCATAATAAGTTCTTCTTCTGATGGTACTTCCGGTAGGTCAAATGAATTCCACAAACCTTCGTAGTTAAACAACCATGAATCCTAGGTTTCTACGTTGGCGTAGTATATCGTTGACAATCAACATGTTGTGTAAGAATAACCTGGTTCAGACTCGGCAAAAAGACTCGCTTTTGTGGACTTGTATAACCGACGAAAAATCCTTCCAACGATTTGGCTCTGAATTTACCTTCTGGGTCCAAAATAGTACACGGCGATCCAAAAGGCTCAGAAACGCAAGGTTAGGCTTCCGATGGTTTAGTAGCTCAAAACAGGTCTTGTTGTGAGGTTTAACTTTCAACACACAATTGAGGGTATAACACGCAGATGCGACTGCTTCGTTCCAGAAACCAATTGGAAGTTTTGAATCAACGAGCATGGTTCTGGCAGTCTCGATCAATGTGCGATTCTTACGTTCAGCTACTCCATTTTGTTGAGGAGTATAGGGAGCACTGAATTCGTGAAGAATCCCCTTTTTGTTGTAGAATTCGAGCATCCTCTTGTTTTTGAACTCAGTACCATTGTCACTGCGGATTCTCTTGATAGGCAAGTGATACAAGTTTTCAAGCTTCCTGAAGAGAATCATAAGACTTTCAAACGTTTCATCTCTACTCTCTAGAAAGAAAACCATGAGAATCTAGAAAAATCATCTATGACGACCAGGCAATATAGATCTCCAGAAATGCTTTTCACGTTTACTGGTCCAAAAAGATCCATATGAAGCCTTTCTAGTGGTAGCTTGATAGAATTTAGAAGCTTTCTTGGGTGTGATTTCTATGCTGTTTCCCCTTCTTATAGCTCAGACAATCATTAGATAAATGAAAATTCTTAAGATTAACACCCTCCACTAGGTCGTTGTGAACCAAATAATTCATCTTTCTCAAGTGAATGTGCCCCATCTTCCGATGCCAAAAGATTAACTCCTTCTCAGTTTCTTTACAAACAAAGCACTGAACCTTCTTATATGTAGTGGATGCGACACTCATTTCTAAGATATAAAGATCATTATGTCTTGGAGCACACATGAGGATCCACTCCTCGGAATTTTGAATCCTTGCTTGAGATTTAAGCATTCTTTATCATTGAAGTATGTTGTAAAATTTTGTCACAGATTTTCGAAATACTCAGTAGATTGTTCTTGAGCTTCGCAATGTAGTTGACCTTGTCGAAGGAAACCATTCCATTCGTAAGAATACCTTCTCCTACAATTCTTCCACCCTGAGTTCCAGCAAAACCAACGTAACCTCCCCGGATAGCTTTGACGTCGTGCAACAATGCAAGCATCCTAGTCATGTGTCAGGAAGCTCCACTATCCATAATCCATTTTGACATGATCGATCTTGGGAGCCCCTGCACACATGAAGAAGACACTATTTAAACAGAGAATCCCAAGCCTGCTTGGTCTTGGGTAGGTTAGGAATAGCAAACTTCGACCAACTTTGATCTTGACATTCTGTTTGACCACTGTTTTGGCTGGAACAGATGGTTTCAGTTCTACTAAAGATGGTTTGACTTTTGCAACCCAAGTTTGTGTTTTAAAATTTGCCCTTTTAGAATAAAACTTTGAACCTTTTGACAATTCTTGGTGGAAGTTTCACCAAAATTTAGAACTTAGTTGAATCGTTGATTTTACATTTTTATGGGATTCATTGTTTCATTTCAGAATTTTTATGGGTACAAACATGGGTGCTTTTCTTTCACATCTTTGGTAGATCTTTTGGAGTTGAAAACAGGTTTTGGATTTCTTTGCGAACATTGTCATGCAATATGACCGACATTGTTACACTTGTAGCACTTCCTACTGTCTTTTCGAATAAAGGAATCCAAATCCTATTTTCTGCTCTCTTTTTCTTTCTTGAATTCATCATTGGACATTTTACCAATGATCTCTTTTTCTTTTTCAATAGTTATCCCATAGACAAAATTGATTTTCTTTGCAAAATTTAGCTTTTGAGACTTGTTATACGTTCTTTGCTTTTGAAAACCCAACCCAACTCTCCTGTTTTCAGGATAGTCTCTGTTCCTTTGATGGTAGGGTTTATTAACACATTTTAATTTAGAATAAAATGAAACGTCTTGTTTTCTAAATCAGAATGGCTCACCTCAACAAGCTTGAACAACTTCTCAACACGATCCAGATTGACATCCTGAATTGGGAAATCCTCATCAGAATATAGTTTATCAGATCTATGCAATTTGTATACGATGACGTTTAGATCATTGTTTAACTATTGTCAGATGATTCAACATCCAATTCGGATTTGTCAGATTAATTCTTCAGAACACTTTCAACCACATTTTAACCATATCAGAATCACATTCATTTTCTGGTTTAGTGTAAGTTACATCAACGTTCGCAGGCAGCTCGTTTGCCTTTTCAGATTTCAATTTTAAATTAAGCACCTTTTCCAACCCGGTGGTTTTTTACTTACATAACTATTCCACATGGCTGGTGGAACACGATCATAACTTGCACCTTTATTTTCATCAATTTGATTTTCTTCCTTGTTTTCAATTTTTGGAAGAATGTGATCAATGACGTATGAACTTGTAGAATAACTGATTAAAAATTTGTTAACCCGTTCTGTTTCTATTTTCATTTTCTCAAGTTCTTTTTTAGCTCGACAATTGTATTTAAATGAATATTAATGGCCATTTGTTTGTCCATTACAGTTGCCTTGAGCATTGAAAGTGTTCCGTCATTTTCTCTGATCACCTTTTCAAATTGTTTAATGATTTGCTCTATTTGTCATAAGCTTCTTTTGTTGAATTATAATCAGATGACAAAGTATCTGTATAACATTTCAGCTCCTTGTATCATGTTTGCTTTTTAACACACTCACTGCATGGCTCTTGGCACTTCATGAAAGGTGTTTCTTTGACGGACTCATTTATAGACACGTTTACCTCATTCTCATTTGCCATAAGAGCTTTGTTGGTCTTGTCTGTCAGATTTTCCAACTTCACTTCAACCCTCTTTTCTTCTTCAAGCTTCTTCTTTTCTTCACAAGATGATCGATGGCTTGGCTCAAAATAACCTACAAAATTTTTTAAGAATATCATTAGGCAAGAGATTTTAAATGCACTATTTAACAATTCCTCTTCTTCTGAGGATGTGTTGTAATATTCTTCGGGAGCTTCGTCAAAAGATGTCTCTGAATATTCTTCAGTAACTTCAGGCTTTTCAATGATTTCTGCGACCAATGCCAAACTTTCGTTCTTCGTGATGTACTTGTTCCAGTTGAAACCGTCGTCCTCCAGAGTAACGACGAGAGCTTTGTCTTTGGAGTTTGACGGTCCATATTCGATTTGCACCATTCTTGTTTTAGGTTCAGGACGATGATAAATGGCTTTCTTGTGATAATCGTCAGTAAAGGGTTCTGATTGCCCTGAATTCTCTATTTGGACATTCTCGTTTGAAATGCCCATTCTCTCGAAATTTGAAGCATGTAACTTTGGACTTATCGAAGCCAAGTTTCCCATCAAGTCCTCCAAAATTATCTTTTCCGCTAATCTCCATGAAACGTTGCTCTCTTCTGACGATGGAAGCCATACACCATTTAATGTCAATCAATTCCTTCTCGACCGGATCAATCTGATCGTAATCTCTCTCGTCATCTCTGAATTCCCAATTTTTCCTGCTACTAAACTTTCGTACGATTCAAGTACCGAGGAAGTAATGACATGTGTTTCTTTGTGATATTGCATTGTAGAACCTGTTGATTGGGATTAGATTGATTGTTCTGGTGATTCTGTAATGTCTTGAACTATGAGATGATTGTGGGCTGGAGGAGTATTTAGGTTGACAGACGCAAAAGATTGAAATCCACTGGCTTGACTTGACTGTGGACTTGGTGTGTTGAAAGCACTAAAGTCAGTTTGAATTTTTGGAGACTGTATCTGCGCGACAAGACTACCCTTGTAATACATATTTACATCTTGTTGCATTTGGGCGCCTTTGCTCTTTGCCATTTTTTTCAACTCGAGTTCGTGCCTTCTAATCTTTCAATAAATCTTGGTAATGAGAAATTACCATACTCTGTGCCATTCTTTAAAAAAGTCAAGTAAGTTGACCATTCTCCTTGAGGTAGAGAGTGTCACACCCCGACACGCAGCGGAATAGGTGATCAGGGCATGATTGGGCTAACTTGAGAGCTTATGACTTGCTATTACTTGTTTTAAATTGTCATTAATATAAACTGAATGTTACACATCGCAATTAATCCAAATAAACAATTACATATGAGACATTGTTCATAACAATAAAATTCCACTAATCCATTTCTTGTTAACTAAGACCCATCCTATGTCCAATCTTCTCTTCATACCTGTTAATCTGTATCATGTGGAAAAATAGTTTTTGGGTCAACAAAGGTTGGTGAGTGAACCTTGTTGATTTTAGAAAAAAAAATAGTATGTTTAAATTTGGTTTATTGAGAAAACGTGTGTTAAACAATGTAAATAAATATGTTGTATGTCATATGTTAACCTCATAACACTACCTCAAACAATAAAACAAGCCAACTAAAATGACTCAATAGTTGTATGCATGTTGCACGGTGGTGTGCCAATGAATGAATGTATGTTGCACGGTATTGTGGTGTGCTGCAAGGTCTAAGCTCAATCAAACGGAGCTTACCTCATATGGTTGGCAACGTCAAGTTCCACTCATAGGTAATGAGGAACAGACGAGCCTATGATGATGTGATATCCAACATGAATGAAAATGCACCAAATGATAAACAATCAGACAATACATAACATAGATACTTCACATAATGGTACTTGCACGCAATTGAACTTTGTAAAATGAAATGAAGATACTTGACACATGATACACCCCACAACGTATAAATAAAAGGAAAAAGGGGGAGTTGTAAGATTCCTCACAGTGTTTGCGCTTTTAATCCTTAATTAAAACCCGCACGAGAATAAGGAGAAAATCCAATTGATAAGCGTGATTTAAGCTAAACAAACGGATGCAACAAGAAAAAGGTAAACGTTATGCTAGGCATAGCTAAATGAACGAACATGATATGTTAGACTCATTGAGCCTAACGAGCCTTTACAAGGCTACGTCAAGCCTAAAGGTGAGCCTAAACTAGTCTACCTTAACGAGCCTAATGCTCCTTAACTAAGAACCTAAACTAAACTAATTAAACTAAGAAAGCAATACATAAATGAATAATAAAAAAAGAAAGGAAGATTACCTCGAAGAAAAACTTTACAAAATGAGAAGAGCTTGAAGGGCAGCACCTCCTCGTCGAAAGCGGAAATAAAAACTACTACACACCACACCCAAAGGGGTATTGTGCTTGTGGAGCCACCAAATTTGGTTATTCCATTTGTTTATACTCAAACTAGGAGTTGCAAGTTATAAGAACCAAGCAAGGGTATTTATAGGTGTGAAAGGGAGCACAAAATGGTGATTGGGGAGATGTGGGATGACTTTAAAAAAAGATTTTTGCGTCTTTCAAATCAGCAAAAAACACCAAACTCGTTTTCTCGATTCCCGCTTCATAATAACTCCGTTTCGTGCATGATTTTCGCTTACGTTCATTATTTTCTGAGTACTATCATATGGAAGAGAGTAATCCAACATCCATGGTTTCAAGAATTGGGCTTAAACCTTGGGTCTTGATGCAGGTCGAGGGTTATGTTCTAAAACTTGTGTTTGGGATTCCTGGTACGCTGGACCTCAGTTTTATGCACCATTTAAACCTACTTGATCCTTAGTATACCAAGTATATCTTGGAGCTTTGAATGGACCAGAATGATAGCTCAAGGATGGAGAAAAGTGGGCAAAAAAAGTCACCCGAAAGTCATCTTATGACAAAACTAAGAATACGACAGGTAGAGCTTCTTACTTGCTATCGTTTACATCTAAACCCTCCAAAACACAATGTCCTATCTTAAGGCATGTATATAATGAAGTTTCAATATAAGAAGGTTAGGATGTGATGTGTTAGGTATGTTCACGAGTCTCCAAAGTTTTTGATTAACTTAAGGAAAACCTTAGTCTTAGACCTTGAGAGATGGAGGGTTGCTTCAAAATACATGGAAATGAATTTACAAACTTGTCTAGAACATGTATGAGACTATAAATCACCAGATATGATAACATCTATGATTAAAACATAGAATCCAAGACATTTTATTGTGTAAACAATAAACAAAATTATGTGGAATATGAAAACAGACTGGGTGTCAAATTCGGGTCGGGTTCTAGGATCCATTATTGGCGGATGTTACAGAGAGTCTGCCAGCTTATCGACCAATTCTTCATTTGTCTTCACAATTCCTTGGCTTCATTTGGACCACCAAGTGACAGTATCGTTCAATCAACTGTTTCACCGTCTCCCCCTTGATTAAAGTAAAGATATCGAATTATTTACTTAGTAACGCTCTCTTCCATTTCGTAGCTTTGCGCTTCCTTGGAATTTCAACCGTAGAGCATTCCATAGAGATTGAGCATCATCATCATGCTGTAGGAGCGCTAAAATATCTTCCTTGATGGCTTGCTGTAAGATGTTTATCATCTTCTTCTCGTTAATGAACTTTTCTCTTTTGAAATCCGAGAGTTGAGCCAACGTTTTTTCAAGACCATTCTCTCCATCGGAGCTTGATATTTCGATCAATGGCAAACCAGCAGGTGAAATGATTCGCTTCAACCCAGTTCATAAATCTTTCACTCCAGCTATCATAGTCCTCAAGATTCATCAACTTTGGAGGCTTTGTCATTGTGCCCATCTCATTTTCAAATTCATATTCTGAGCTGCGGTGGTTGTAACTGCTGAAGCAGCAAAAGCATTGTAAAAATTCTTCTTCCATTTTTTCTCAAAAATTCAGACACACACTTTCGAAAAAAACTGATTAGAATGACAAGAAATACGAAATTTAAGAAATATTTCATAAAAATGTTCTTCGTGCGAATGACAAAGCTGCTCGTGCGACAGAGATGGTCGTGCGAGTAATGCGAAACAGGGATTCATGCGAGTGAGGTGCTCGTGCGAATGAAGAGGTTACTCGTGCGAATGACTTATTCGTGCGAGTTACTTGTTCATGCGAATGACAGTTCTGTAACTTGTAGATTTTAATAAAATTTATTTACTTGTTCGTACGAGTGTCTGATTCGACGGATGACCGTTCGTACGAGTTGTCTCTCTACTCGTACGAGTGAGCTCAGGTCACCAAACGGATGCTTTTCACTATTTTCAACAGGATTTAGTTTGATTTTAGATCAGAAATTTCAAGGATTGATTAGAATTGATTTTAACATGATATACTAAAATCCTAGTCCAATTTGTCCATGAATTCGTCCAAATCTGAGATCTGTATGAGAAAGTGTAGATGTAGAAAACTTAAATGGTTGAATATGGATTTGAAATGTTGAAACTATTGGTTGTCTACTAAAACTTGTTGTTTGTCCTCAAATCAGGCCTCAAGGCTCTGATACCATTTGTGAGAGGGGATCGACTCTCCTCTTATGAGCATTGGACTGATCTGACTTAGCTAACAAAGACGAAATTCATTGTTAGTGAGCTGGACAAACAATCAAGAAAGATATACTGCTTAAACGCCTTAATTTGTATTTATAAACGTGAACGGTTACATAACGAGTAAACAGTTTGACAGGGCTTCGTCGTAGTCACACACCAACAGATATCTAACACAACACTCAAGCTCCTCTATTTATAGGTCAACATCACTCGCACAGGAGAGAGGTGTGTATGAATCGTACGAGTGGTTCCTGCTACGAGTGACAAGGTGTCACCCGTACGAGCCACTAAGCTCACTCGTACGAGCCATGTACAAAACATATAAATCATATAATCACATATAATATCTGACATTCTAAGCCCTATACACATAACAAACATATCCTAGGCGTAGGCAATAGACATTATGCACCAACAGGAGGTGCCCTTTTAAGGGATTAATACCTACCTAATTACAATCACTTAGCCATGTTCATTTTGAACAATGGCTAGACCATAATGGTCTTAATCGAAAGTCAAATCATTTTTCAAAAATACTTGACTTTTGGCTATTAAAAGCCTATAAAAAGAAAAGAGTAGAGATGGAACACTTACAAGTGATCCAAGAGAAGTTTAGAACTCAAAGGGATTCTCCTAGATGACCAGGAACTTCCAAGAGTGTAATAAGAGAGGAGAAGAGGGAATGAGCAAAGAATAAGTGAGTTTGATGGTCTATTTATAGTGCAAGAGGGTGTGTGTGGATGAAGCCAGCTGTTAGAAGTGTTATACGATCATCACAAGTGTCTACAAATGTGTCAAGAGCTACAAAAGTGTGGCAATTTGCAGGAAAGGTGGCATCTTGACAGAAATTTAGGGTTTTGACACATTTAGTCCCTCAAAAATAGTTTTATAGATTGTCAAGAATTGTCCCTTGACTTATATTCAATGACATAATGACACAATTTAGTTCTTTTCGTTCAAACACGTGATGTGTTGAAGAAGAGTCTGAATAACCTAACGTTAATGAGTGTCACAGTAGGTGCTTTTTTGACTTATACGTAGTTACTAGCTTAGAATACGAAATAAGAATTCGTATGGTTTTATGGGTTAAATTACCTAAATTAGTAAAGTTAAAGGTTCGGTAATAATGTGGAACACTCAAGGTTGCTGAATCAAAAGATATCGTCTCAACCGAGAGATGCTCGGTCCAGAGGTGACTTGATTAAGTAAGAAGTACGAAAATAATGAAGTCTAGGGGCCTCCGGGTCATTTGCTAAAAGTTATAATAGTGAAAAATAGAGGCTTTCAGGCCTCACCGTAGGCTACGGTCAGTTTTAAATCAGTTTAGCAACATCAGACCGTAGCCTACGGCCAGGTATAAAAAAATTTGTGAACTAGGACACGTTTGAGGAGTTGAGTGGCTAACTCATTTGAGGTATTATCCGAGGTTACATACACGTGTTGGTATATTACCAGACGCGAATTTCGAGGTGTTACACTACACATTGATTTAATCGCTGGAAGCCGCATATCCCTAAAAATTACAAAGATTGATCTAATAACTCAGGAAAAAGATATTACGTTGATTGTGAAAAGGCCACGATTGATGAAGAATATTCCTTTGATCAAAATGGAGCAAGATTTTCACAAGATCTTCAAATGGTGGCACTACGATTCAAGTACAGGCGAAGCAGTAATTTGTGTCCAACCAGATGAAGACTCTTGGAAAATAACAGAAGAATTAACTGAACCCGTCATTGCGCACAAGGGAATCAATGGTTTATGGTGTGGTATTCGAGTACTATACTCGATGTGGCTAGTAAACTGCTCTCAAAAGGATATTGAATACCTGTTCTATATTAAGATCAGTTATGAAGAAAAAGACAAAGAGTAGACGTTGCAATTCCAGAAGATTGTTAATGCTTGTTATGCTAATAATATACATTCAGGTAAAGCATGCTTCTTGGAGAGAGCTTGTAGAAAAGGAGCAATAGAAAAAGGAGAAGAATATTGCAAGGATTGCTGAGAGATCAAGGATCACATCCCTGCGAAGTTTTCATTTTGGCAACGCTTACGATTGACCTACTCCTACAGATCAAATGCCGATACCATCTGAGGAGAGTCGCAAGCCGCCGAAACATTTTTTTGGCCGCTAAATGTCAAACGTTTTTGAAGAATCTTGAAAAATTTTCAAAGACTCCAAGATTGCGGCAACATCCAAAGGGAAGTTTGTTGGTGCAAAATGTCTATTGCCTACATCTAGGATATGTCGGTCGTGTAAATAGGGCTTAGATTTGTCAAATATTATGTATTGTAGATGGCTCGTATGAGTGACACCGTGTCACTCGTACGAGGCACCACTCGTACGAGTCAACAACCTCACTCCTTGTGTGAGCCATGTTGTCCTATATATAGTGGAGGTTGAGTGTTGTGTCGATAGCTGTTGATGTTTGACTGAGGCGAAGCCCTCTCCGTTTGTTTACTCGTATGTAATTTTCCACGTTTATTAATATAAGAAGTAACGACGTTTAGGCATCATACTTGATTGTTCGTTTGTCAAACTCTCTAGCAATGAATTCCGCCTCTATTAGTTGAGTCAAGTCTATCCCTGATCCCCTCTTACAAGGTTTTATCTTGCTGCTCCATGTAGCCTTCATATGCAAATCAAAGCAGAACATCAATTTTAGTAGTTGTAGAGGAAGAAATAGTAGAAGCTTTTGATCCTGTGAAGACGGATGATGTCTTCTTCTAAGCATTTTCAACATTCTTCAGGAATGCAAGGGAATAGGAGGCAACGATGCACTGGTTTTGGGATGAGGTAACCGCCGACATGACACTAGAAGTAGATTTTCGCTGAGAAACCATGTAGTTGATGGAAATGAATGAAAATGAACTGAATTTCTTAGAATTGAAGCACCAATTGTCTCACGGATGACGCCAAACTGTTTTGGTCAAAAATTGGTTTAAGGATAATGTAACCAAACTTTGATTGTGAGGTAGAGTGCTAATATGTTGAATAATTGGGTAAACAAATGGGAAATGAAAATGGCTATGAACGCGATGATTTATACGAGGAAAAAGCCCTGGATCTTTATGAGATCTCTGACATTAAAACCTCGGATATTGAAAACTACCACTATCAACTATATTGCACAAAACGAATTACGACTTCGGTTGATATCGAGCTTGATACAACTAATTCTAGTGTGTGTGGGAGTAGTTCGCAGTATTAGTAGTAGTAGTAAAAAATGTGCCCGTGTCTCTAATTTAAATCAATATCCCCTCCTATATTTCTCAAGACATCAAGTAACTAAATAAACACGAAAAATGGGGGAGCACCCACGTTCGTTCATAACGTCTATAGGCTCTCATGCTCGTACCTAGTTCCAAGCATATTCCACGAGATTCCAGCTTGACCAAGTTCCATTCGTTTATGACCTGCATATAAATATTAGCAACATAACATAATAATTGTTAATAAATGAAAATAAGGATCTTTCATTCTAAGACTTCTAGCATTATCTGTTAAGGATAAGTGATCCATGCTAGATCTTAGTATAAATGATCCAAACTCAATAAAATGTAGCCCCTAACAGTAAGTACCTGAACGCCTTTTCTGTAATCCTTTGTGAGAATAACATATATCATTATGTTAATAAGAGAAAATTAGGTTTTTTTTTAATTTTCTTTTTTATGTTAAAATGGTATTTTAGTCATTTAAAAAAACAACTTAGAAAATCTATATGTATAACTATATGCAACTTAGTAGGCCTGCAACCGAACCGCACGAACACGCACAAGGGCAGCTTCGTCCTCGTTCTTTCAAAAATAAATGTGTTCATGATCACTAACCCGAACGTGTTCGTTTGTGTTCATTAGTACATTTAGGTAAAAAATGCATGCTAACGCAAACGAACACAAACACAAGCGTTCAAGAATACAGAAAAACGAACACAAATGAACATATATTAAATTCCAAATATTAACAACACATCAATATTTATTATATAATTTAATAGTGAGAATCTTGAAGTATTCAATTAAAATATAAAAATAAAAAACCCTAATGAATCATCGAACACAAACGAACATAGGTGGACACATTACCCAACGTTCACAAACATAAATGAATTTCCAACTGAACAACTCATGGACTATCCACTGAACGTCCAGTTCGTTTGCAGCCCTACAATTTAGACTTGATTATGAAAAGCGCTAGGTTGCTCAATTTTTTTATTTTCTATTATTTATTTATCCATTTAATTTTAAACAATAACTTTTGAGCTTGTTTTGTTTTTCGCTTAAGACTTTTTAGATACGGTAGTTTATAGAATTCCGAGTATCATGTTGTAATGTGCGAATTTTTTTATCTTTATCTAGATATAAATTTTACTCAAAACCGAGTTGTGAATAATAGTGTACAAGTGACCGAAGCATAAACATACATGCCTTCAGATTTGCTTTGTCATTTGGGTTTTTATAGTTTAATTCGAATGAGGTCAAATATAGTATTTATATAGTGTTCTTTTACGTGACGTACCCAATAACGTCTAAAAACATTGGTTCAAGTATATTATTTTTTCTTTTAGTTTTCTCATTGTATCGACATAGTGCCTTTTTTAACTGTAAGATATAGTGAATTACAGTAACTCGACCAATATTAGCCAAACAATACTGAGTGTTGGAATCAAACTGACAATTGTAATTCAATGAACCAATACCAATCAAAGGCATGTTGCAAAACTTGAAAAATCCCAGTAATTATAATACATTTTAAAATGCAATTGCCATACAAGACATACCCAATAAGTTTTTTAATAATATTTATTTATTTATTAAAAGCGTGAAATGCAATTTGCGTCCCTGTGCTTTAGGACGGTGTCAAGATGAGTCCCTAAAATGAAAATTTCGATCAATGAGTCCATTGTCTTGTAAAAGCGCTACACTATGCGTCCCCAACCCCAACATCTGTCTCTTTTATTGTTTACTTTTTTGTAAAATATCTGTTATAACCCTTGTTTAAATACGAATATCTTAACTTAGAAGCTTAACTCCCCATTTGCTCTCATCCAAGCGATTGTTAAGATCAAAAAACAAACCATAATTTTCCAATCGATCAACAAGCATCAATCCTTTAACAACAGTGTCGCAAGAATCAACCATTATGTCACACCCTCGAACTCCACATGCGAGGTTTTACCACGAGGCGTGCGACTGACAAGGATCCAACCACTAATCATGTTGAACCAATTATTTAAGTTGTAAAATCATCATAATCAACATTACCACGATTAGTGATCAATGTTTTGAAGTCCAAAAACACAGTTTAAGATAGCAGCATAAAAATAAAGTAAACCCATCATAAACTTAAAACCACAAGTTTAACAAATGTATGAAACATAAAGCTTAACAAACCACACACTCCAGCTAATTGCAACGTTCATCCATAGATGTACCTAATGACCTGCAAAGCATGCAGTAGTGTGTCAACATAAGGTTGGCGAGCTCACAGTTTTCAGTGTTGTTACAAAAATAAGTTCATTTAAATACTTTAGTTTTATAAGACATGTCATAGGGAGCTACCCCATCATTAAGCTACTAAACTATGTGGTACCGAAACTTAACTGCTGTAGTTGTTTGTGCCCCATGTCAATGTCTATCATCATTGACCAGTTGACAAGGCAAAGTTCACGTCCGTCCTTCCCGTCACGGTGTGAGGTTTGTCAAACCCAATACCGCTATCAACTAATACCCCTTTCGCAAACCCGGCGACTAATCGGTATAATGCGTGGGGACTTTAAGATAGAGTTTGTTTAGTCCGCTAAAGACATGAAATATAAACTGTGGAATTTATTTAGTAGTATTCCAAACTAGGAATATAAGGTGGTCCCAATCTAGGGATAGTAGTGGTCTATCTCCAGTGGATAGTTTTTCTTAGTGGCTCCAATCCAGGAACACGCGTGTAGCCCTAATCCAGGGTACTGTATGTATTTCCCAATCGAGGGATATAAGTGTGTTGTTCCAAACTAGAGATGCATGCTTTTACTAAAGAGTTGTAACTCACATTTGTTTTGATCAGTAAGGCTTAAGTGTTTTATGATCTATAGTGGTCAACCACGTCCTGTTATGGTTACCATAGGTTTGTTAGTGTGTGTATGCAAACACATAAGTTCTACACGTATCTAACACATATCATGCATCTCATTAACATTCGGGTGTTCATTTGAGTGAATTTGTGTACGTGATCATAGCATAACATACCACATGTTAAACAACATTTATGTAGGCACTAAACAAGTATTAACATCCCATGATAACACAACCAACACATATATACACATAATTCAATTCACTACGCTACAAGTTTAAAACTCCGAAACTTAGCTGTTTTCGGGGATTTCATTAAAATACTAAACGAGCTTCAAATATTAGGATAAATTTATGTGACGTGGAAAATGGTCCACTTGTCCTTAAGTAAAAGTTTCAGAGCTTAATTGTATACAGAAATTCACGAAAAATTAAATAGTGCACATAAGTCTGATTCATCACTTTCTGGAAATAGTTTACGGTAAAAATTATTTAACAATCCTCGTTATCTCTTTTAACGAAATTCTAGTTGAAGAATTTTAAGCCCTCCTAGCACTACCTACTACATAAATTTCACATATTAACTCCAAACACAGACTGAGTTATGATATTCGTAATAGGCTACAATGTTTGCCAAAAAACACAGCTTGCACCTGACACGGAAAACTTCATTTAAAAAATCAAAATTCATCAAAAAATTATGATTCCAGTGTGGTTTAAATGCTGTTTCCTAGAATTAAATTTTAGACTCAAGAAACACACGTTTTTGTTTGGTTTTACCCATGTTACCATTGATACAAGTCAGCTATAAATTCTGATCAGTTTCTGTTTGGATTCAGCTTTCAATTAAAACATGTTTTTGACACTAAAAGTCGTATTTTCAACATTCAAATCCCCAACAACACCACATACAGAATTTAGCATCAAGTTCATCATCAACATCAAACATAATTAAAACCCTAGCGTGCATACATGTTCATCAAGTTACTTTACTATCAAGAGTCATCACATAAACATCAAAATACATGTTTTTAGCAAACCCTAACGCGTATAAGATCATGTTTTCATGCATCAGGAATCAAAGCAAGATCTAGACCTCAAGTTACATACATATAAACGTAATATAACAACCAAGAGATAATTAACAGAAGCAATCAAAGAGCCTAGAGATGGAGAAGAAGATCAAACAAGCAAGACTAGGGTTCTTGGTTTTCTTGAAGTCACCTAGAGTGAGAGAGACATATAGAAAGAGCATACATGAATGGGAGGGACGGCCTAGGGTTTGGATTTTATTTATTTTACTTTTGTAGAACCAACTTTCCATAAATGCATAAATGGTCCCAAGTTTCCAAGTTATAAACTTGGGTAAAAAGTTACAAACATAACTTTGTGTAATGACTCTCAAGTCCTTCTAGTTGCAAAGTTAATCAAATTAACTTCGTATGTTTGTTCGTGTGCTACCAACTTGTATTTTTATAAATTGTAATTAACAGAAAAAGGTTAACGACGTTAACCTAAAAGTACGGATGTCACATTATCCCCATGTTGAAAGAATTTTCATCCCAAAAATTGAGTAAGCATGAGTTGTGTTGCTAAGTTTGATGGATATTTTCCCAGGTTATCACATCATCCCCCCGTTGGAAGAATTTTGTGTCGAAATTCAGTTTGTGCTATCTGCAACCTATGCTTCGTTTGCAAAAAGGTGAGGGTACTTGTCTTTCATTTGGTTGTCTCTTTCCCACATGAACTGTGGTCCACGCTTAGAGTTCCAACGAACCTTAACAATTGGTATCTTGCTGTGCCTCCGAGTCTTGACCTCGCGGTCCATAATTGCGATTGGTTCTTCAATGAACCTCATTTGTTCGTCCACTTGGATCTCGTCTAATGGAATGACTAGTGTTTCATCCGCCAAACACTGTTTCAGATTTGAAAGAAAAACGTTGTTAACTCCACCGAGTTCATCAGGAGATCTAATTTATATGCCACCAGCCCAATTTTCTTTGTGATTTCAAACGGGCTCACATAGCATGGGTTCAGCTTGCCTCATTTTCCAAAACGAATTACACCCTTCCAGGGTGACACCTTCAATAGGACCCTATTGCCTACCTGAAATTCCAAAGGTTAACGACATTGATCAGCGTAGCTCTTTTAAAGATCACGAGCTGCCACCATTCAGTTTTTGATCTGAACATCTTCTCCGATGTTCCAAGCACAAGTTCAAGGCCCAATATTTGACTAAATCTCCAACTTCAGCCCCTGACAAAGAGGTGGTTGATAGTTCCGTCCGTACAACGCTTTAAACGGAGCAGCTTGAATACTGGTGTGGTAACTATTGTTATAAGAGAATTCCTCCAGAGGTAGGTGTCTTTCTCCATCATTACCAAGATCGATGACACATGCTCGCAACATGTCTTATAGAGTTTGAATGGTACACTCAGTTTGTCCATCGGTTTCTTGGTGATAGGTTATGCTTATGTCTAGACGTGAGTCAAATGATTTGTGCATAGCCTGCCCATAGATCAAACACGAAACGTAGGTCACGATCTTAGATGATGGAGATGGGCACTCTCTGCTGCAAGACTACTTCCTTCAAGTATAAGTTAGCAAGCTTGTCGTACTTGTCGGTTTCTTTGATCGTGAGGAAATGAGCGTAATTAGTTAGACGGTCCACGATCACCCAAATGGTCTCGTTCCCGTTCTGAGTCCTTGGTAAACCGGTAATGAAATCCATAGAAATTTTCTCCCATTTCCACATTGATAGCTCTAGTTGTTGAAGTAACCCGTATAACTTTTGGTATTCAATCATGACCCTAGCACAGGTCAAGCACTTGCTCACGTAGGTGGCTCTGTTAGCTTTCATATTCGGCCACTAGTATAGGGTCTTAGGTCGTGATACATCCTATCAGAACCAGGGTGAACATAGTAGCGAGATTTATGAGCTTCATCCATAACGAGATCCTTCAAATTTTCTTGTAGTAGAACCCATATTTGCTCCATGAAATAGCGAACACCGCCCGATTTGGTTTAAAGTTGCTTTTCCATGCCCCGCATGGACTCAGCTTGAAGGTTTTCCTCATTCAAAGCTTTGATTTGTTCAGCATGGATCTGATCAAGGAGGTTAGATGAAGGGTAAGTTGCAATGCTCGAACTCGTTTGGGTTTGGTTTCTTTCCAACTGAGGGCATTGGCTACCATGTTAGCTTTACCCGGATGGTACCTGATTACATAGTTGTAGTCATTCTGGAGTCAACCAAACAACGTTGCCGCATGTTGAGCTCCTTTCAGTCTAGAGTATGATAAAGACTCTTGTGGTCACTGTGGATCGTACACTTAGTACCATACAAGTAGTGTCTCCAGATTTTGAGAGCAAAAAATATGACTCCCAATATAAATCGTGGGGAGTGTAGTTCTTTTCATGAACCTTGAGTTGACGAGATGCATCAGCGATTACCTTCTCGCATTGCATCAGAACGCAACTAAGGCCTTCGATAGATGCGTCACAATAGACAACAAAATCGTTGGTACCTTCTGTTAAGGATAAGATAGTGCACTGCAGAGTTTTTGTTTTAAAAACAGAAAGTAGACTCCTTGGTATCACCCCACTTGTAAGTGGTACCCTTCTGTGTCAGAGTAGTGAGAGGTTGGGCAATCTTGGAGAATCCCTCGATGAATCTATGATACTAGCCCGCTAGACCAAGGAATTGGTGTAATTCGGTTGGGGTTTTAGACGCAGGCTGATTTTGGCTGGGTCAATACGTATTCTAACTTCATTGCCTACATACCCAAGAAAATGCACTTCCCGAATCCAGAGCACATTTAGATAGTTTTGCATAAAGCTGTTCGTTTGTTAGAAGCTCCAAGATAAGGCGTAAATGCTCTGCGTGCCCCTCCTTGTTCTCAAAGTAGATCAGGATGTCATTTGTGAAGACAATGACAAACTTGACGAGATAGGATTTGCACACACGGTTCATAAGATCCATGAAAACCGTAGTTGAATTGGTTAACCAAAACGGCATGACAAGGAACTCGTAATGGTCGTAACGAGTTCTGAAGGCAGTCTTTGAGATATCTTCGTCTCGGACTCGCAACTGATGATAGCCCGATCTCAGATCAATTTTGGAATAAAAACTAGATCCTTGCATTTGGTTGAACACGTCATCAATTTGGGGAAGTGGATACGATTCTTAACCGTCACATTGTCAGCTCAAGTCAAGCATTATGCCCTTTCGTCTTAGAATGGTAGCGTCTTGACGCATTCATGCAGAGGGAATGGAGATTTTTGGTAGGTATCAATCATGATATTTCGGTTGTAGTTGCTTGTAGTAGATGATCAACTTTCGGTCACGAGGAAGTAAACACGAAACAAATAGGTCGATAGAGTATACATAAGTATGGTGCTTTCACATGGAAAATGGGTGTTGACCTCGGTAAACATCACATGGTAAAAATATAAAATAAATAAAGTTTTTTACTTTATGCTACTACACTTGATGAACATAAGTATGGCTTGTTGCTCCTCTAGTAACGTTCGTAGAGAGTGATTTAATCAAGCGAATATTCACGCAGAATAGGGTTATACAAGAACCATGGTATTCATTAAAGCACAATAGGATAAGACGTGAAAAAAACAAAGTGTAGTCACAATCAATGTGTTCAACTTGGTGCAATACATAAATATTTTAGAATCATCAGTAAAGATTTATCCGATGTTGAGGATGTAGTTGGTCGTACGCAAGTGGTATAAAATAGAAATAAAAAATGTTATTCATCGACAGAAGTGTTACGTCGATGGTGTTGGTACCACAAGAATTGACCAGAGAAGAATGGTTGTTGCACGAGTTTGTAGTGTCAAGGTTCACTAAAACGTCTGTCAAAGTTTTCGAGCTCGCTCGTTGCGAAGGAGGAATATTTCACGTTGATCCATGAACCTAAATGAGTTCGCGATTTGTCAAGCTGGTAAGCAACCAAATTCGGAAGGGTTGACCTAAGTTGTGTGCTTGAATTAGAAGTAGCACATACGTCGTCAAGAGGTTTCATTACAAGGATGCGAAAACATGTTCTGAATGATATGGTCGTGTCAACAGCACATCACTGTCTTCAGGGTTCAAGAAGTGTTCACCAAGGATCAAAAGTAGGATTTAACTAATTATGTAAACTAGAGCGCAATCTTATTAGAGTTTCTGCGTTGAGAAGCAAAGATGTAGTGTTACGTGATAATGGTAAAGACAATTGGTCCAAGTAGATAGTAGTAACTAGATGTCACTTTAGACGGTAAGGATCGACCAATGCAAAGGAAGGTGAAGAGATTCACATAAAAAGAAAATCTCTCATAGAATAAAGACTCTTACAATATAAAGGGAAATGGTAAATGTTTAAATCATCACATTCATCTATGGGTTGACTATTCCATATCTATGACTTCTAATGTCCCTAAGACCATCGAATCATTAGGAGACATCCATTTGCTGAGTTAGTTATGCTAAGGTGTAAATCAAGTTAGGCTAAGAATTAACCACATAACCAGCTAATAGAAGGTCGCCTTGTAATCGATGGAGATTGTGATATGGTTGTTAGCGTTTTGCTATTTGGGTTGTGGATCAAAAGAATAGGAGGTTGGTTATGCTCAGGAAAGGAATTAAACGAAAAAAAAGAATCCGACAAATAACCGAATAATCGAATTATCTAGTCATCAGCGCAGCTCCAACAGCGAACGCAACGACAAGGGACGGGATGAAAGTTTGTTGCGTCACGGCTACGTGGGTATATCAATTGCCCGAAATGGAGTTTGGATGATAAGGTTTCGAGCTGCGTGATAACAAAAGCGCAAAACTGTGACTTACAGCCACTGTTACATTTTACAGTCTGTTTTCGATGACGCCGACATGTGGAGATGATGGGGTTCGTCGACACGAATGCGTGGACATATTATTTGCCTAAATCCGAGTTCGTTTGGGTCAGCTCTTGTCAGCTCAAATATTGACGCGCAAAACCAAACGAATGGAGAGTCGGATTTGTGTTTTGGTAGCAATGGCAGCATTGGCGGATGACGCTGATATTTTTTAGATGTCGGCATTTTGAGACGATCACATGGATAGAACACATGAAACGGATGTCGTATGGTCAAGTTATAGTTGAAACAAGATTTTACTCGCATTTGTGTCAGGAGTTCATAGTAAAATTGACGCGCAAGAACGTCACATACGTAAGGGTATGACTCCGTAGATAGTTATATTCGATGTCAGGGGTTATTTTGGGATGTGAGAAAAATGTCAAGGATGACTTTTGGGAACGTTTTTCGGTAACGCTAAATCATGGGTACCGCACGAACGGACGCATTGGTTATATTGTTTGGAGTAAATGGGTTGAAACCTTATGATTTAGAGTAAATGGGTTGAGTATTGTGATTGAGTCGGTGGTTTAGGAACGGACCGGTTCCTTGCCACTAGCGTATTGTGGTTTCGAATTAGAGGTAGGTGAATTCATTCTCACCTAAGGTATATCATGTTTACACATTTAGTTCGCACTTAAGTCATGGTGTTGTAAAATATTCACATAATGCATGTGTTAATGTCAAGTATGAGTTGTATGCATCTAAGTGTGGCGAACCTTGCAATATGAAGTGTGGTGTCGTTGTGGTTTTTTAAAAGAAAACAGTTATAATCTGGGTTTTCAAAAGTTTTGAACCAAGTTCATTATAACCAATAGCTCTGATACCAATCTGTCACACCCTCGAACTCCACATGCGGGGTTTTACAACGAGACGTGCGACTGATCAGGATGCAGCCACTAATCATGTTGAACCAATTATTTAAGTTGTAAAATCATAACAATCAACACGATTAGTGATCAATGTTAAAAGTTCATAAACACAGTTCAAATTAGCAGCAGAAAAATAAAGTAAACCCATCATAAATTCAAAACGACAAGTTTAATAAATGTACGAAACATAAGGCTTAACGAACCACACACTCCAGCAGATTGCAACGTCCGTCCATAGATGTACCTAATGACCTGCAAAGCATGCAGTAGTGTGTCAACATAAGGTTGGCGAGTTCATAGTTTTCAGTGTTATTACAAAAGTAGTTCTTTAAATACTTTAGTTTTATAAGACATGTCATGGGGAGCTACCCCATCGTTAAGCTAAAACTGTGTGGTACCAAAACTTGATTGTTATAGTTGTTTGTGCCCCATGTCAATTCTATCGTCATTGACCAGTTGCCAAGGAAAAGTTCATGCCCGTCCTTCCCGGCATGATGTGAGGTTTGTCAAACCTAATAGCGCTATCAACTAATACCCCATTCTCGAAACCCGGTGACTAATCGGTATAATGTGTGGGGACTTTCAGATAGAGTTCGTTTAGTCCACTAAAGACATGAAAAATAAACTGTGGTATTTATTTAGTAGTATTCCAAACCAGGAATATAAGGCGGTCTCAATCCAGGGATAGTAGTGTTCCACCTCCAGTGGATAGTTTGTCTCAGTGGTTCCAATCAGGAACGCACGTGTAGCCCCAATCCAGCGGTACTATATGTATTCCGAAACTAGGGAAATAAGTGTGTTGTCCCAAACCAGAGACGCATGCTTTTAGTAAAGAGTTTGAACTCACCTTTGTTTTGCTCCGTAAGGCTTAGTAAAGAGTTATGAACTCACATGTTGTATGAGCTGAAGTGGTTAACCACGTCCTATTATGGTTACCATAGGTTCGTTAGGTGTGTGTATGCAAACACAAGTTCTACATGTATCTAACACATAGCATACATCTCATTAACAATCAGGTGTTCATTCGATGAATTTGTGTACGTGATCATTAGCACAACATACAACATGTTAAACAACATTCATGTAAGCACTAAACATGTATTAAGATCCCATGATAACACAAGCAACACATAGATACACATAATTCAATTCACTATACTACCAGTTTAAAACTCCGAAACTTAGCTGTTTTCGGGGATTTTATTAAAATACTAAACAAGCTTCAAACATTACAATAAATTTATGTGACGTGGCAAAATGGTCTACTTGTTCTTGTGTAAATTTTTCAGAGGTTAATTGTTTACAGAAAAGTTCATGAACAATCAAATGGTGCACATAACTCTGATTCATCACTTTCTGACGACAGTTTACGGTAAAAATTATTTAAAAATCCTCGTTAACTCTTTTAATGAAATTCCAGTTGGAGAATTTTAAGCCCTCCTAGCAACTACCTACTATATAAAGTTCACATATATCCCCAAACACGGACTGAGTTATAATATTCATAATAGGCTACAATTTCTGCCGAAAAAACCAGTCTGCACCTTTGACACGGAAAATTCATTTAAAATATCAAAACTTGTCAACAAATTATGATTCTAGTGGGGTTTGAAAGCTATTTCCTAGAATTACATTTTAGACTCAAGAAACACATGTTTTTTTCACTTTTACCCATGTTACAGCCGATATAAGTCGGTTTTAAATTCGATCAGGTTCTGTTTGGATTCACATGTTTATGACACTAAAAATCCTATTTTCAGCGCAAACCTAACACATAAACAAAAATTTAGCATCATGTTTCATCATCAGCATCAAACATAATCAAAACCCTAGAATGCATACATGATCATCAAGTTACAGTACTATCAAGAATCATTACATAAACATTAAAATACATGTTTTTAACAAACCCTAACACGTATAAGATCATGTTTTCATGCATCAAGAATCATAGCAAGATCAAGACCTGAAGTTACAAACATGTAAATGTAATATAACAATCATGAGATGATTACCGAAACAAGCAAAGACCTAGAGATGGAGTAGAAGATCAAACAAGCAAGATTAGGGTTCTTGGTTTTCTTGAAGTCGCCTAGAGTGTGTGTGAGAGAGAAAAACGTACCTGAATGGGAGGACGACCTAGGGTTTGGGTTTTATTTATTTTATTTTTTTAGAACCAACTTTCCATGAATGCATAAATGGTTCCCCAAGATTCCAAGTTACAACCTGGGGTACAAAGTTACCAACGTAACTTTGTATAATGACTCTCAAGTCCTTCTAGTTGCAAAGTATAATCCAAATTAACTTCGTATGTTTGTTCGTGTGCTACCAACTTGTGCATTTATAAATTGTAATTAACAGAAAAGGTTAACGACGTTAACTTGAAAGTAAGGGATGTCACACACTACCTCATCCATTTAAGATCTGCAAAAATAATAAAAATTCAACCGATATACACTTTCGATCGTTTCTTTGTTTAATAAATTTTTTATCTTATTTACGAAATACGTAACCTTTTGGTCGAGCAAAAACGATATTCACGTCATTTCCGGAATAAAATCCAAGTTACATATGCCTTAATACCCTTCATATAGCGTAAATAACAAGTTAGAAGTGTTAAAAATGGAAAACAAGGATAAAGCAAGTCAGGGGGCCAAAACTCCAAATACTGAAATTTTTTGTCAGAAGGCCTTGGGGACCGTAAGACATAATGTCTTGCAGTCCTTAAAACATCCTAGATGCAAAATTTTGCTTGTTCTCTAAGTTTTGCCACCTTTCTTCAAACAATGCCATCTAGAACGACCTTCGCCACCTTAATTCTGGTCTTGACACTTGTTATGCACTAAGCAACCTAGGACACCTCACATAACACTTGTCAAGCTCTCTTGATCCCAAATTAGTATAAATAAGTTCAAGTTCTTTGAGTTCTCCATATCATTCTTTTCTTTCTCACTTAAAAACTCATTTTGGAGCTTCCTTCTACATTGAGGCCTCCTTCTTTGACTTCTAAGCTGACTTTGAAACACAAGTAAGTGTTTCTCCTAGTCTTGTTCATTTCTTTTGTCTAGTTATGAGCCAAAAGTCAAGCAAATTGACTTTTGATTTAACTTTCAGTCCTAACCATCTTGGTCAAGTCAAAGTTCACATTGAACTTTGCTACGTGATCTAATAATAAAGGTGTTAATCCTTTGCGATTACACACTCTAATCGTCATGTTTAGAAGGCGAAATGACGAGTCAAACTTTTATAAATAAAAGTCAAATATGCATAAAAATGCATTTTACGACAAAGAGTTTTTGAAAATAAAAACCTAAATTTTTCACACCAAATCAATTTTATCACATTATTAGACATTTATAACATGTCTAGCTCGTCAGTTTTAGTTTAATTTTATTCCTTAGTCGAAGTCGAGCGGTTTGACTTCTAATTTGAATTTCGAAATCTGTCCTGTTTGGTCAACCTTAGGATCTGACCAAGCTCATTTATATGACCATGTAATATAGAGAATAACCCTCTGAGGTTATAACTTATGGTAATGTCATTTTACAGATTAAGTGACGAGTTACCTTTTGACACTTTAAAAAGGACAAAAATACACTTTTTTGCGTTAAATAAGATTTAAACTTATATGATCAATGTTTTTATATATATATAGATCACACAACATTGATAAACGTGTTATGACATATCGAACTCGTAATATGACCCATTCGACCATCCGGACCCGTAGTTACGTATACGACCTGCTAAAGTGACGTAAACCACCTTAACAAGTTGTAACGGGTCAAAACACCTAGAAACCTTTTCCAATCAAAATGTAACGCTTTATCAACCATATTATAGAGATCCTTTGCTAGCTTGGTTAATAAACCACATTCTATCCGATCTTCCATTTAGGCGACAATATACACTAACTAATAATTATCCAAATTAGGAAACACTTGAACCACTTTAGCTTTGCTAAACACATTAATCAAGTCATCCACAATCCAAGTGAGTACATAGTTCCCGTCTTTTATGTCTTTAATGTTTTGAGTGATTTATATGTGCTAATTTTTTCAAGTTTTCAAAATAAAGCATATGGTTTATATATACATATATATATATATAATATTATTGTGTGAAATTTGGTGGTGCGTTATCCATAACACGAGTATGTTCATTAACTTTGGCCAAACGACCATTAGTATGTTATGGTACCATAGGACTGATAATCATGTTTCCAAATTTCCCGAGATTGTGGGGAAGTTTGGGGAACGACAAAAACTGTGAAACACAATCTGACGAAACCCTTTGGTGGCATGTTAGTCGAGTCAACACGGGCTTGAATATATTCACCACACGACCACACTTGTTTACACTAAGATGATTATAACAAGGACGATTGGTTTATACATAATACGAACGATTTGTTTATACAAAACAAGGACAAACATTTTACACAAAAAAAAATGATTGATTTAGACAAGTAACAAACTGTATTCAATTAAAGATATATAAACCATAAAAGTTTTCCTTTAATTGGATTTCTTACTCGGTTTTACAAGGAAACACTTTTGTCAAAGATTCATAGCTAAAATGTTTTCTTACTTATACCAACTTTTATAGTTGGTTAAACAATTGAAATAGCAAACACATTTAATAGAAGTTTGGTTACAAGGTTTTCACTCATCGAATCTCGTACTCGGATGAGGTATTGCAATACAAATTCAAAGCCATGAATTTGACTACAATTTGTAACGTGACTTCCGACGATTCCACCACGGTTGTTATACGCGGTTCGGGGTGGTTACAGATTGGTATTAGATCCATGGTTATAGGGAATTAGGCTATTAGAAATGTTTTTTACCTGGACTTTAACCTTCCTAGGACCCAACGTGAAGTAACTCGCGTCTAGATTCTTATTACAAAACTTTCACCTATTTTGGTTTATTACCAAAACAATACAAAGTCATTGATCATTCCAAAAGCCAAAATTTTTCAAAAAAAATTACAAAGAAATCATCATCTATCCTTAGATGATTTGTTTTTAGGCTTTTAAGCCTTAAATGTTGTCAAAATCTCATTCAAAGTTTCGTTTTAATATTGTGAACACATGCAATCTGGAAGGATGGATGCCTGTACCCTAAGTGTTGATACAGTTTTGTGTCTGTCGCTTGTTCTTAATTACAGTTTAATTGTACAGTCTTTGCTCAAGTGTCTGTATAGGTTTGGCCGTGTCAAATAGATCGAGATATCCTTCTATCTTGATCTAGTATGACATCTTAGCTTGTCTGTTTAATCAGTTGCATGTGTGCATACTGATAAGTCTTGGAAACGTCAAGTCTACACACGTTCTCCTATTGAGAGGATTCTGTGCGAGTCTAGTTTTCGTACGAATCAGGTGATTTGTACGAAATACTTGAGTAACCAATGTGTTACTTGTTTCGTACGAAATAAGCATTTCGTACGAAACAATGTCTCTACCAAATCTTGGAGTTGTGACTCATGTGAAATAGTGGTTCAGTATGTCTAGACTCTATTCGTACGAAACTAGACAGACACTATATAAGCAGACATGTACCTCTTAGTTGAGTGTTGCCAAAGAACTAGTTGACTGGTTAGCTAGTTAGTCAGACCAGAGAGCTTGTTACCCTTTGAGTTGGTTACCTCTATAGACGAAGACACAAGAACACAGCAAGTTTGTTTGAGTCATACGAGCATTGTGTGTATATGTTTGTACTTGTTCTGAATCATTAATCAAGATAGTGAATATTTGGTTACCCCGTGTTCTTTACTTTGCTTTGGTTGCATGCACACTTGGATTCCGCACTTGTGTGTGTGTCACATGAACAAGGAGCTGGTATAACACCATCCGCAGGTGGACCTACACTAAGTTTTCTGTCTAAGGCGAGAGTGTTCGTACGAATCGGACCAATCACCCTTACCTAGGAACTATTAGGGTGAATGTCCACTTATAGGCTAAAGCATGTCTTCACGATATATTATAAAATTTACTTTGATTAGTCATTGTTTCGTTCATTCATTGAAGTAATGACTAAATGATTACACTTCGTATGCTTTGTCGATATATTAAATATTTCTTTCTGACTATCCTTTATCAATCTCACTGGTTTCCTCTCATATTTTCCTTCTCTTTTAGAATGCCTCCTTGGCGCGACAATACCAAAACGCCGAATTGGCGGCTATGATCGCTCAGCAAACGGTCGCGATACTTCCAAACCTTGTGACCAACTCAATAAAGTCAACAATAACAATAACAACAACAATTTACCCCCTCCTTGTAACTACAAACAGTTTAACTCAGCTAAACCACTCAAGTTCTATGGGTTTGAGGGAACTACTAGGCTCCTACAATATTTTGAAAGCATTGAGAGCACTTTCCGCCATTGTTAATGTTCTAGTGAGCGCAAGGTAGAGTTCGCTTCGAGTGTTTTCTAAAATAGAGCACTCACGTGGTGGCGTATTTGTCCTCCCAGCATATTTGTTAAATACGCTGGGAGGTCAGGATCAATATATATATATATATATATATACTATATATATATATATATGCATATTTATATATATATATATATATGAAACCCTTGAATCCTTTGGCTTCAAGTTTCTTGGACCAAGGTTATTTTGTTATCATCTTTGTGCATTTGTGTCTGATCCTCAAGTTCGAAATCGATATCTAGGATCTTTGATTGTTATTATCATTATGGGATTACAACTTGGACAAGATTCTTCCGCTTCATCTTAGTTTCTTTGTATTTGTCAATCACCATCACTATGATCCAAGCTTGATTTGGGACTCACAATTTGGTATCAGAGACTTCGTGCTCTTATTTGACTGATATTTGTTAAGTTTTTCAAGGTTTTGAAGGTTTCCAAAAGTTTTTCAAAAGTTTTGGGTTCAATGGCTTGATTTGGTGTGTTTAATGATTATATTGTTGTTAATCAGTGTTTAGAGTATCATTTGGGTCATTTTGATGCAAGATACCATGGATTTTGGGTTGTTTTTGTGTGATTAGAGGGTTTTTGTTCGTACTAAAATCCTTGTGGGCGTATTTGTTTCAAAGATAGCGTAGATAAATTTGAAGATAGGTAGCGTATTTATCTTTTACGTTGGTCTATGAGTTAGCATTTTTATCCGAAGGTGACTTCAGGGTCAGTGATATAAAGCTTCTGCGAATTTACCACGGTGTACAACGATTTTAACGAAGTCCTTGTTTGTTGTCGGTTAATCAGTGTATTTGTAGGTATATTTGTCATATTAGTTGTCTGTCACCGGTCCAAGAAACATACACTATTCGAGCGTGATAGTGAGCGTATTTGACTTCTAATATGTTAGCGTATTTTAGAACTTTTAGCATAATTAAGCCCGGTAACACATATTTCAGCGTATTTGTGCCCAATACCGTTAAAAACAACGTACTTAACCTTCTGTGAACAATTTGAACCTAAAATTGAATCAACATGTCACTTAATCAACCGAATCCTGTCGCTCAAGACGAGCTTGAAACGGAACTGCAACTAGACCTCCAAAGTTGAAAGGATCTAAAGATTTCAGTAGCTGGAAGAACATAATCAAGTCGTTCTTTGAGTATACGAACTATACTCAATGGATGTCTGTCACTGTCGGACCTCATGTCCTATGGTGATTCATGATGTTGTTCTTACAATCAACGATGATCCCTTGACTTACATTAAAGAAGATAGGACATTAATTCAACGTGACCGTGGGCTCACGCTACTCTAACAATGGCTTTATCAAAAGATGACAACAACTTGTTTGAAGAGTACAGCTCACGAGTTATGGTTAGCTCTAATCGATCACTATGAAGGAAACCAAGAACTGATGGAGAACAAGTGAGATATTGTTCAGAAAGAATATGATATGTTTGGAAGTGTTAGTGATGAAAGTATGTTACAGCATATCAGCCGTTTTCTGACTATGTTGACAAAAGTGAAGAAAGTTGGCAATCCTGTTACCAACTATGCTTCAATCAAAAAGCTTTTGGACTCTCTTCCAAAAACAATGGAGCTTACAGTGCATGATGATCAAAAGATCCTTCTTGGCAGTACAACTCAAGTCACTCTTTTAAATCTGATCAACACACTAAAGGCTTTTGAAATGGATGTGCTCAAGAGAGAAATGAATCAAACAGGAAACTCACATAAATTTGTCCAATCCATTTATACTGCTGCTCCTAAGAATATGGCATTCCTTGCCCCATAACCTCCGGTGGTTCAAGCTCTCAGATTGCTAATGCATCTTACTTTAACACTTCCACAAACTCTGCAGAGGCTTCACAGTCCAATGAAAAGACTACTGTGGTCTGTGATGCTCAAGCTCTCAAGATATCTACTAAACATGTTGCATTGTTTAACACCTTTCTGAGCAGTTATGAGGCTCTTATGTCGGGTTAACTAAAACGAGATTTTCTTACTGCCGAAGACATGTATCAAGTTGATCCAGATGATATGGAGGAAATGGATTTAAAATGGCAAATGGCAATGATAAGCTTGTGGCTGAAGAAGTTTCAAGACAAAACGGGGAAAGATTGGCACTGAGAAAAGCTGGTTTCGATAAGTCCAAGCTGAGATGCTACAACCACAAGAATTTGGGGCACTTCAAAAGAGATTTTATGCTACTAAAGAATAAAAACGCTGATGCGACTCCAGCTAGAAGGTCAATCGCTATTGAAGGAAATGAAAATGCTACTGATAACACTCCTAAGGCATTGGTGGTGGAAGATTATGATTGGGCGGAGGAAATGATGAAACAAAGGAAGAAGTTAGCAAAGCTCTAATGGCAAAGATATGTCTGCTGGTTCCACGCCCTTCAAACTTTCTTACTAACAAAAATGCAGGTATTCTTAAGGGAGATATGTCTGCTGATAAAGGATTGAATAGCATAGTTAACCCGACCAAGTCCATTGATGACAAAGGAAAGAAAGAGGCTGAAATATCTGAGTCAATGGAGAAGGTTCAAGAAGCAAGTGACAGTGCCAAGAAGGAAAAAGGTCAAGCTCCTACAGCAGCAATGAAAGCGGAGTCTGCCATAAAGAAAGAGGAGAAAGACTTGGTAAACAGCATTCCATACGAATTTAAATTCAAATTGTGCTCACATCCGTGTGTCAATGTCGTGGCTCACTATAAATCCCTCAACCGTGACCTTATCAGAAAAAGAAAGAGTTCTGCAATTTAACAAAGAACTAAATTAGAATAAAGCTGCATATCAGAGAAAGTTGAACTCAACTTTAGCTGAAATGCAAACTTTAAAAAATTGTTTCTGAAAAGATTTCATTATACATGATTTAAGTGAAAAACTTGAGAAAAAATGAAGGTGAAAACACTAAATTGCAACTCACTATCGACAAATAGAATGTAAGCAAGAAGGCACTTGTTGAAATTTAAAACTACCAACGATGACGTACGTTAAAGATGGCATTAGGTTCAAAGATAAGCTTGGAAATGAAAGAAGAATCTTTCCGCCTCTTCATAACAATAACTATGTACCCATGCCAACTCCTCATCTAGAAAATGATTTAATTGATAAAATGATTTAATTGATCAAAGTGTCGATTGTGAAAATGACAAAAATACTAACATTTCTATAAGCAATGTAGATGCAATTGAGCGTGAGGAGGATGTGTGCGATGAGGAATGTGAAGGCACAAAAATAGGAATAGGGTAAACTGGTTCGCTAGGGACTGTGGTAATACATACAAGACTTTTATTCGGGATATATGAAATAATTTAACTAAGATGGATAACTGTATTAAACCTAGTCTAAATATTCAAGATGATTGTAATAAGCATGTGCCTAAACCTTTGACCCACAACCATGAAAATGTAGTGGTTGAATGTGTTGACTTGCAATCTCCTTTTTGTGATAAGAATGTTGTGCTTGAACCCCCTGTATTTGTTCCAGAATTGAAACAAAACATATTCGGAAAGTTCCTTACAGAGGAAATTCCCGAGTTTGTTCCATCTTGTACAGGTTTGTCAGAGTCTGATAAAGAACCAAACCAAGATAGTAGCAGTGAAGACTCAAACACAAAAACTCCAGAAGATCAAGGATCAGATGATTCAAGTGAAAATCAAGAATCAGCTTCTTCAACAGCTTTCGAGACTGATGAAGATTGCATAAACAATGAAAGTCGCATTGATAAGAAAATGAACAAAACTCGAAGCCCAAGCTCCACTGCATCATCATCATCAGACATCGCCTCATGAACTTCAAGACACCTATCACATACATCATCTTACAACGCATCAACCTCTAAAAGGAAAATGTTTTCGTTGTGGTCATTAAGGACACACTGCGAAACATTGCAAAAGCAAAAAATGTTCAAAGCCAAATTTTGCAAAAAATTTCCTAGATCAATTTGACAAATTTAAGAAATTAGTCACAAACTTTGTTGAAACAAAGTGTTTTTGGAAAAAAATACAAAATTATCAAAGATCATGATAAATTAAAAATTAAGCAAGCATGAGTTCCGAATGCTAACTAACTTGTATATATTTCTTGTTTGTTGTTGTATTACAGAATAAAATTAAAAATGGCTTTGAATGCTCATGGAGTACATTTGGCATGTTGACAGTGGATGCTCTAGGCATATGACGGGATTGAAGGAACCTTTGAAGAACTTTAGATTAATTGATGGCGACTTTGTCTCATTCGCTAGAGATGAGAAAGGAGGGAAAATTGTTGGACTTGGGGATGTTTTCTCAGATGCTATAACTTTAAAAGACATTAAGTATGTACAAGAATTGTACTACAATCTTATGAGTGTATCACAAGTCTGTGTCAAAGGAATATCAGTGCTCTTCAACGATATAGAATGCATCTTTCTCAAGCCTGGCTACTCTATTCCTCCCGAAATGATTATGCTTATAGCTCCACGTAAAAACAATACTTATGTGCTAAACATGAAAACTGCAAATTTTGCAGAACAAATGATATGCTTAATTTCTAAAGCATCGGAATCGGAATCATTCTTTAGCACAGGCGAATGGGGCATGTAAATATCAAAAAATGAATAAACTTTCTAAATTAAATTTAGTAAGAGGTTTACCTATAAAATAATTTCCTTTTTCAGAAAAATGTATTGCATGCACCCAAGGTAAACAACACAAGAAGCCTCACAAGGCGAAAACAGTTAATTTGATAACTACACCTCAACAATTGTTGCATATGGATCTTTTTTGACCCATTAGTATTAAAAGTTTAGCTAAAAGATCATATTGCTTGGTAATTACAGATGATTTTTCTTGATTCTCATGGGTTTATTTTCTTGAAGCTAAAAGCGAGACTGAATCCATTCTTTAGACCTTCATTCCCGTGATAAAAAATGTCATCAAACAGAAGGTCAAGTCAATCAGAAGTTTTAATGGTTCTGAATTCAACAATCAAACGTTTATATCCTTCTACGAAGTAAAGGGAATCTACCTTCAGTACAGCGCAGCTAGAACTCCTCAGCAAAACGGAGTAGCGAACGAAAGAACAGAACACTCATTGAAGTTCTCGAACTATGCTAGTAGACTCCAAGCTACTCTATCATCTTCTAGGCGAAAGCAGTCAACCAAGCATGCTATGTCTTGAATCAGGTTGTCATTGTTAAACCTCAAGGAAAAATGCTTATGAACTTCTTTTCAAGCAAAAGCCTCTAATAGATTTCTTCAGATCGTTTGGATGCTCATGCACTATACTTAGCACTGAAGACAATCTAGTCAAGTTTGAAGCAGTAGGCGATGTTGTTATTTCATGGGATATTCATCTACTCAAAAGGGTTCTACAACAAAGGAACCAAGATGGTGCTTGAATCATACTATGTCAATTTTCAAGAAGGAAACTACACCAACACTGGAAGTATCCCCGATTGGATTTTTGATGTAGATGTTGTGTTCAATACATTTGACATTCCCGAACCCATTTCTGAGACCGAACCTGCTGAAGCCACTCAAGTTGAACCATTATTTGACTCCTCTGACATTGGTTTCACCACTTTCACCACTCGTATCACTCCCACTTTAGCCGATCCAATCCTTCCCATCGACGAAACAAATGGTGACACTTCGGCTGAGAATGCATCTACAAATGATGCTTCTTCTCCACAGATGAATGTGGATGAACCAATTCAAAAAGATGGTCCTCCAATCATATATGTCGATGAACATTTCACCAATCTACCTCAACAAATTGAAACCCATACCAATGCAGGCTATAAGACAAATTGGAATCATCCCCTTGAAAATGTCAATGGTCTTGTAGAAGACGGCGTGCGAACTCATGGACAGACATATATTATCAACAAAGGATTATACACTGCTTTTCTTTCGCTAATTTGTACCAAGTGAAATTGAAGAAGCCATTCAAGACTGTAGCTGGGTGCAGGTAATGCAGGAAGAACTATCTCAATTTCGGAAACTCAAACTATGGGAACTGGTTGATCTACCAGGAGGGAATTTCCAATTGGGACAAAATGGGTGTTCCGTAACAAAATGGATGATCGTGGTGTGGTTGTTAAGAACAAGGCAAGATTGGTAGTTCAGGGTTTTCGACAAGAGGAAGGGATTGACTATGAAGAAGTTTTTGCTCGGTGGCGCGATTGGAATCCATTAGAATATTTTTGGCATATGCATGTACAAGAACTTCAAAGTGTTTCAGATGGATGTAAAAAGTGTGTTTATGTACAGTAAGGTGAAAGAAGAAGTTTATGTTTGTTAGCCTCTTGGGTTTGAAGATCCACATGTCCCCAAACAATACTAAAAGCTTGAAAAGCTCTCTACGGTCTTCATCAAGCTCCTCGGAATGTGGATACACAAGAGGTAGAATAGACATGACTCTCTTCACAAAAAGATTCGGAGACAATGTGATGCTGGTTCAGATTTATGTAGACGATATCATCTTTTGGGTCAACTGATGAAGCGCTGTGCAAGGAATTCGAAAAGTTATGAAAGCAAAGTTCGAAATGAGCATGATGGGGGAGCTGACAGTTTCCTTGGGATTGGAGGTGAAGCAACGAGAAGACGAAATCCTCATTCATCAGGCAAAATACATCAGGGACATTCTTGCTAAATACAGTATGAACGACTATAAAACTGCAAGCACTCCGATCGGATCTCAAACTGTTACACCCCGGATTTCCAACCCGAAATCCATACACCGGTGGGCCTGGGTGGGGAGTATCGTGACGTCAGTTGATAATCATCATAGTCAATTAAACACGGCACAACGGAAGTCTTGGAGTAAAATTACTATTACAAACTGAATGTTCGAAAATACAAAATAATATACAAGCTTGTAATAGAAGATCCATAGGCGGATCATAAATTGTTCATGGAAAGAACAAACAGACTTTGGGCAGATTTAGGATTTGCAAGATCCTTTGTCACTACCGGCACTTCGGCCTATTTTCGTATTGTACCTGCAGTTAGTCTTTTGAAAATACGTCAGCTTTCGCTGGTAAATACACCCAACTGACTCATTTTGTAAACATTTAAAAAATGTTTTAAGTGCGTATCAAACACAAAATCTTTTATAACTTGGGTTAATTGACCGTCCAACCTTGTTAACAGATTTACATGTTTGTCATACATACAGGGCCCGGTACAAGACCGAGATACAATTAAGTACACACCACTTTGAACTCACGCGCTAAGGTCGTGGCCATTTCTATTGTAATGAGCCAGGATATCCGGGACACGGTAGTTAACCCCCGACGTTTAAATTATCAAACAAAACTGATTAAAACAGAATATGTGGATTTATTATCCCCGAACTGCGTTTGATTGATCCCATTTCCGATCAAAGCGGTAATAATTTACCGTAACCCTAAGCCCGTATAGGGAAAATAAGTCGAGAATATTTACCTGAGCTAGTTTTCTTTAATTTTTAATAACTCACTCGTACACAAAAAGGACTAAGTGCCGATAGCATTTACCGGCAAGTCTCTAGTCTCGATTATGGCATAAACTAACCAATTAATACTAACGGTCTTATATAAGTCATAGACTTAGCTGACTAGCGTGCTTGAGTAAAATGTATGACGCTAGATTAAACGATGATTGGATAGAAGGTAGTTTTATCCCAACAAAGTACCTTGACTTGTTTAATATGGGTAAACTATTAACATTCTGGATTTTGAGACTTAAATGACAAGGTTAAACCCGTTTCGGTTAACTTCGTAAAATAGTTACATATACGTAACTGTGCGCATATAAGCGATATCGGGTAACCGGATAAGTTATGACACAAGTTCTATATGCCATTATATTTTAAATAAGTTGAAATATCATAGGATATCAACTTATATGCCCGTTATGGTTTTAAAACGAAATTATGCCTCATAAGAGCATTTCCCAAAAGTTGTCTAGCTGCGTTCTTAATTCCTTCATCTCTGTTGGTGCTAGCCTATATGGAGCTCTAGCTACTGGTGCAGATCCTGGTATAATATCAATCTTGAACTCCACTTGCCTATCTGGAGGTAGGCCTGGTAATTCCTAAGGGAAAACATCAGTATATTCTGTGATGACTAGCTTAGGCTCATTTATGGTAACTTGTGCCATGTAGTTGACACATCCTTTTCTCATCCACTTGGATGCCTTAAATAACGACACCTTGTCCGGCAATCCATAGTGTGAGTCTCCAGGGATGGTGACTTTTCATCAGATGGGGTTTTAATTTCGATGAGCTTCTTATCGCATGCAATGCGGGCTTGGTTATAAGAAAACCAATCCATGCCTAAGACAATATCGAACCCCGCCAGTTTCATTGGCAGAAGAGAGATAGGGATGGAATGATTTTTAATGGATATAGAGCATCCATCAAGAATGGAAGATGTGGATTCCATCGTTCCATCAGCAAGTTCTATCTCATAGGTTTTATCTAGAGTTCTTATGGTACATTTAATAATTTACTAAACTTATGATCGACAAAAGATCTACCTGCACCCGAATAAAAAAGAACTCTAGCAAAAATATCATTAATGGGGAAAATACCTGTTATGACATTGTCGTCATTAACAGCTTCTCTTGCATTTATTTGAAAGGCACGGGCATTCCCTTTCTTGGCCTACCCCAGGCTTTGTATCGTTACTTTTGGGTTTCTTGGGGCAATTGTATGTTATATGCCCTTTTTCATTGCAGTTATAGCAAACTGTATCCTTAAGATCCTTGCAATCTAGGTCTTGTGCCCTTTTCTTTTGCAGATACCACAAGGCTTGGTTTGTGGATTTATACTACACTGTCCCCAATGAATATATTTACAATTTTTGCATAGGGGTTTGTCGTTAGATGCGTGCTGGTTCTTCTTGAACCCAAAATTTCCTTTCTTCTTAAATCTTTGGGAGTTATTATCCTCCCGCTTCCTCTTTCCGCCAGTTTCAGTCCTAACCGACTTTTGTCTTACCAGATCTTGGTGAGGGAAAGAGATATGTCTACGGCGGACCTATAGGTACTAGGCTGAGCAGCCTTTACCATGCCCTTTATTTCAGGTGCAAACCCATTTATGAAACATGCAATGCGTTTGGATTGGGGGGTCATCAAATAGGAAACTACCCTAGATAGGGAGTTAAAGTAGAAACGTACTTCTGACAATCTAGGTTTTTCATTCAAAGAGACAAAAAATCTTTCTCTAATTTCTCCACCTCATGGGTTGGGCTGTAAGTTTCCTTAACAAGGTTCACAAATTTAGACCATCCCAAATTATATTGGTGTACCTTACCTATTGATTGAACCATGGCCTTCCACCATATTAGGGCATCGCCCTTGAAGGATTATGATACGTACTTGACCATATCCATATCAGCACAGTTGCTAATATCTCGTCTCCATCTCGTCTTGCCATTTTAGGGCTTCTACAGCTCCTTTCTCCCCGTTAAAGTCTCGGGGTTTCACAAGAGCCAAAGTACTTATAGGTACATCCGTCCTTTAAGAACAAGACTTTTCAGTAAGATCTATTTTCTTTGGTTCACTCTTCGCATTTGAAAAGTGAACAGATCTCTCCATATGAGTTGAAGATGGTGGAATGGATAGGGGTCTAGAGCGAGTGGCACTCGGCTCTCTTAGCTTTTCTATGGCCTTACTCATGGCCCTTTCCACAGCTGCATCAATGCGAGCTTGGAAATCATTATCATTAATGTTTTTATTTTAAGCATTGCTGGGTTCAACATTCCTGCGGCTACTTTGTGCTTCGTTTGAGTTAGCCATCTTTAAGTCTTGGTTTCTATATACCAATAAAACTTCATTTAGCCATGGCGTATCAACCATATCGACTTTCAATATTGGATATAGCAATCCATTGCTTATACTAGTGTGAATAACATCACAACCCTTAGGCTTAATATATCTATATTTGTCCTAGGTCTTAATAGGACCATCATAGGCAAATTTACATTTTGGACGTAGTCCATATATTAATGGACAGTGGATCAAATGTCACAACTGTCATTGTCATTACTGACAATTATATAGCTCATAGGCTTATCCCTAATGGACATAATAATTGGGCACATTGGCCGGTCACTTAGGTCATAATACATATGGCATATCAGCCTGTCACATTGGACATAAATTGGGCAACTTGGCCTACATCATATCAGATATATGTGGCATATCAACCTGTCCCGTTGGACAATTAATTGGGCACATTGGCCTACATATATCAGATGTATATGCTTATCAGCCTGTCCCGTTGGACAATTAATTGGGCACATAGGCCTACATCATATCAGATGTATATGGCTTATCAGTCTATCCTGTTGGACAATTAATTAGGCACATTAGCCTACATCATATCAGATGTATATGGCATATCAGCCTGTCCCGTTGGACAATTAATTGGCACATTGGCCTGACGGCTAGTGTGGTTCCTCAAGTCACACTACCAAGAGTATGAACACTTCTTAATGTTACATAAGAGTACCTTAATGATTGATTAATGGTCCCGGTCACCTTCGATCTTAACGACCTTGGTGGTTTGGACCTAGTCGCTTACCTCTGGATAGAAGGATAACTTCCCTTAACCATCATGATAAAAGACCTCTTCGTACTTAACTATCAGTTCTTGGCCAATATGTGGTCTACGCCACTTGGCATAATCAATTCATTAAGATCTTTTGAATTATATCGTAGAGCATAAATTTCGAGTAAAATCGAGACGCTCATTTTCAAAAGGATTAATACATATATATATATATAACTCCAAAGTACTTCATTAAATTTTCATAAGAAATTACAATACTTGAAACAAATAAATGAAACTGATTGTCCATGCAAGGACTAAAAGAAATAAAATGTCCATGCAGGGACTAAAGAAATAACAATGTCCACGCAGGGACTACATATAATAGAAAAGACTTCACTCGTCCTTCTTTCCTTTTACTAGCTTGGAGAGTTTCTTGAAGAACTTATTTGTCTTCTTCTCCATTTTCTCCGCTTGCTGCTGCATCTCTTTCATTCTTTCTAAGGCCTCATTAATGGCTCTAGTGGTGGCGGAGGTTGTGGTTGTGGTTGAGGCATAACCGGATACTGGTACCCATAAGTTGGATATCAAGTTGGTGGATAAGTAGGTGGGAAAGGAGATGGGTAAAGTGCGTTGTGCATAACCGCCTGCATGTATGGGTCTTGCGACCATGCTTGATAGTCTACCGTGTAGACGGGTTAAAAGGATCATATCCAGACGTGTCTGGATATGTAGGATTGGGTTAGGATAACCCGATGGTGGTGGTTGAACTGTAGGTGTGGGTATTGGTGTTGGTTCAACCATAGGTCAGGTGTTAGAAGGCCCACCCATTTGTGGGTCCTTCGAATCGTGGGGTAGGAGTTAGGCAAAGGTAGCAGTGATCTGACCTTTGTCTTGCACGTACCGACATACGTGCTCCACGTTTCCTCCTTGGTGGTTGAGGTTGGTCCACCGGTTCCATGTGGACATCTTCTTGAACAGGGGGTGGTTGAGAGTGATGAGAAGGAGTGTGGGCAAAAGTAAATTGATTCCTATATTGGTCCCACTCATTGGGACCTTGGTAGGGCGATCCGGCGTATGAGTTTGAATCGCTCGAAATTTCAGTGGGATGTACATTTGATCTCGATGGTGGCATCTCCGGTCGGAGTCCTCGTCCATAGGATGTGGCTCATCCAACTGATTTTGATCGGCTGGAGGTGTATTAAAATAATGGTTGGGGTTAAATTCCTCATGTTTGGAGTGATGAGAATGGGAATGGTGAGAATGGTAAGAATGGGTGAGTGGTAAGAATTTTGGGAATGTGAAGGTGAATGTCTATTAGAGACGGAACGTCTCGCAGATTGGCAAGGAGACGAATCTCCTAATTTTTGGTAAGCATCAGAATTATGGGGTTGGGGGGAATACGCCCTGATGGTCCTCCTCTCATTGGACCTTTTCCTCGTCCACTTTGTCCTCTCACACGTGGCGGTATTTTCCTGTTAAAAATCAATTCAAAAACGTACCAATAACTTAATAATGAAAGGAGTAAATCCGAGACAATGCCTAGACTCGGAAGTCTAAGGAATGTGCTCGTGTAAGTTTGAGACTAAACACAAAAGGCTTAGTGTTTAGTTCTCTTAAACATTGGCTTTGATACCAACCCTGTCACACCCGAGATTTCCAACCCGAAATCCATACACCGGTGGGCCCGGGTGGGGAGTATCGTGACGTCAGTTGATAATCATCATAGTCAATTAAACACGGCACAGTGGAAGTCTTGGAGTAAAATTACTATTACAAACCGAATGTTCGAAAATACAAAATAATATACAAGCTTGTAATAGAATCCATAGGCGGATCATAAATTGTACATGGAAAGAATACAAAACAGACTTTGGGAAGATTTAGGATTTGCAAGATCCTTTATCACTACCGAGCACTTCCGGCCTATTTTTGTATTGTACCTGCAGATTAGTCTTTTGAAAATACGTCAGCTTTCGCTGGTAAATACACCCAACAGACACATTTTGAAAACATTTCAAAAATGTTTTAAGTGCGTATCAGCACAAAATCTTTTATAACTTGGGTTAATTGACCGTCCAACATTGCTAGCATATTTACATGTTTGTCATACATACGGGGACTGGTACGGGGACCGAGACACAATTAACATACACACCACTTTGGACTCACGAAGGAGTCAATTCCTCCCAACCTTGTGAGAATGCATCATTGAGCGTCTATCGGGTGTATGCCTACACCCGCGCTAAGGTCATGGCCATTTCTATTGTAATGAGCGAGGATATCCGGGACACGGTAGTTAACCCCCGATGTTTAAATTATCAAACAAAACTGATTAAAACAGAATATGCGGATTTATTATCCCCGAACCGGCGTTCGATTAAATCCCATTTCCGATCAAGCGGTAATAATTTACCGTAACCCCAAGCTCGTAAAGGGAAATAAGTCGAGAGTATTTACCTGAGCTAGTCTTCTTTAACTTTTAATAACTCAGCCGTACACAAAAAGGACTAAGTGCAGATAGCATTTACCGGCAAGTCTCTAGTCTGGATTATGGCATAAACTAACCAATAAATACTAACAGTCTTATTTAAGTCATAGTCTTAGACCGACTAGCGTGCTTGAGTAAAACGTATGACGCTAGATTAAACGATGATTGGATAGAATGTAGTTTTGTTCCAACAAGTACCTTGACTTGTTTAATATGGGTAAACTATTAACATTCTGGATTTTGAGAGTTAAATGACAAGGTTAAACCCGTTTCGGTTAACTTCCGTAAAATAGTTACATATACGTAACTGTGCGCATATAAGCGATATCGGGTAATCGGATAAGTTATGGACAAGTTTTATATGCCATTATTTTTTAAATAAGTTTAAATATTAGTAGGATATCAACTTATATGCCTGTTATGGTTTTAAAACGAAATTATGCCTCATAAGGGCATTTCGGTAATTATATACCGTATAAAAGGAAATTGAACATATTTTAAGTTTATAATCATGAGTATTCTGAAAAATATTTTATTTATGATATAATATCAATAGGATATCAATTATATGTGTAAATTATCTTTTATGACCAAACGTGATCTTCAGGAGGTGCCCTTTATAGGGATTAAAACCTACTTTATTACGATCACTTAGCCATGTTCATTTCGAACAATGGGTGGACCATAATGGTCTTAACCGAAAGTCAAAGCGTTTTCCGAAAAAGGCTTGACTCTTGGCTATAAAAGCCTATAAACGAAAATGCAAGAGCAAGGAACACTTACTAGAGAGGTTCCTACAATGCACGAGAACTAAGTTGGATGCTCCTTTCAGCTTGGAATTTCCAGAGGAGGGAGAAGAGTTATGATTAATAAAGGTGCAAGTTCAAATGGTGAACTTGATCATCTATTTATAGTTGGAGAACTCAAAGGAGGTGAAGCCAGGTGTTTAGGGGCGTAAGAAGAAGCTTACAAGTGTCCCAAAACGTGGCATAGCTGATTACAAGTCCATGGTTTCGAATTTAAATGGTTTTGGAGTTTTCCTTGGAGACCAAACAACTTTCTGCTGCAGGTCTGTTCTCGCGCCCCGCGAGAGACACAGACAAAGTCTCTCGCGGCCCGCGACCGCCCCCTGGCAACTTTCAAAATTTGACACTTTAACCCCCTTAACTTATAGAAGCTTATAAAAACCTTTTAAAACACCATTTTGGCATTTTTAGCCCTCCGTATCCAATACGTGGCAGACCCGGGATTATGCCGGACATTGTTGAGCTCTCGGTTCGTTAAAAGGTCACTCAAAGGTAAGAATTAACATGTTGACACTTTTAGTCCCTCCATCATCCAACTTTCACATATTTACAAAATTGAACCCTCTCGTCCAATAAATGGCACGTATGAGAGTTAGAACTTCACAAAGGATCACTCAGAGGCTTATTATAAGCATGTTGATTCCGATGTCACTCAGAGGCTGGGCATGTTGACGTATCTAGTCACTTAGAGGCCATATTTCAAGCATGTTGACATATCAGTCACTCAAAGGCTATTGATTTAAGCATGTTGACATATCAGTCACTCAGAGGCTGTTATTTATGCATGTTGACATCAGACTATCACTCAGAGGCTCAGATTGAGCATGTTGACGCCTTTAGTCTTTATTGGTCTTTAATAGACTTTATTTAAAATACAACACGTGTCACTATATTATTGCACACGATTTTACAGGGTGTTACATCCTCACCCCCTTAAAAGAAATATCGACTTCGAGATTTTATTCAAAAAGATGGGGGTACTTTTGTCGCATAGTGGACTCAACCTCCTTTGTATACGCGAGACCTCCACAAGCATCCCACTTAACCTTTACTGTAGGTATCAACTTTCTTCGGAGCTTCTTAACCTATCGATCCTCGATTGAAATTGGTTTCTCACCAAACCTCAGGTTTTCATCAATTTGCACCTCATCGTGCGACATTGCTAGCGACTCATTAGCTAGACATTTCTTAAGATTAGATATGTGGAATACATCATGGATTCCACTAAGCTCCTCTGGCAACCTGAGCTTATAAGCTACAGTGCCGACACATTCGACTATCTCGAATGGTCCAATATATCTTGGGCTCAACTTGCCCTTCTTTCCGAAGCGCATCACACCTTTCTAGGGTGATACTTTTAGCATAGCCTTGTCCCCTACTTAGAAATTAAGAGGTTTACGCCTCTTGTCAGCATATCTCTTCTGCCTATCCCTGGCAGCTTTGAGACGATCACGGATTTGCATAATCTTTTCCGTGGTCTCAAGGACAATCTGCCCAACACACGGCGTTCTACATTTTCTCCCATACAAGGCCTCAAAAGGAGCAGCCTTGATGCTCGTTTGATAACTGTTATTGTAGGAGAATTCTATTAGGGGTAAGTTGTCATCCCAACTTCCACCTAAATCAACCACACATGCCCTAAGCATGTCTTCCAAAGTTTGAATAGTACGCTCACTAAAATTTAATCGTATGCCTAACGATGGTTGGAATCTTTTCCAAAAGTGAGATGTGTATCTAGTATCTCTATCGGATACAATAGATATTGGCACACCATGTAGGGACACAATCTTGTCCACATACAACTTAGCCAATTTGTCAGAACTATACGTTTCCTTGATAGGCAAGAAATATGCTGACTTAGTCAGCCTATCCACAATGACCCAAATAGTGTCATTACCACATTTGGTCTTAGGTAACTTGGTAATCAAGTCCATTGTTACCATTTCCCATTTCCATGTGGGAATCTCAAGTTGTTGTAGAAGTCCTGACGGTTTCTGATGTTCGGCCTTAACTTGCGAACACGTCAGACATTTAGCTACATAAGTGGCTATGGATTTCTTCAAACCCATCCACCAATAATTCCTTTTCAAGTCTTGATACATCTTGTCACCACCCGGGTGAACAGAGTATCTGGAATTATGCGCTTCCTGGAGGATTTGATCTCTAAGTCCTCCAAAGATCAGAACCCAAATTCTATCATTAAATTTTAGGATTCCATCCTTTCCAGGTGTTAATTCATCAACATATCCGCCTAATCCTTCATTAGGAATATTAGCCTCTAACAGGGTCTGCTTTTGCGCATCTAATAGTTTCTCATTCAAGCTATTTCTGAGCTCAATGCTCTTAGTGTTAATCCTTATAGGTTTAACCTTTTCCTTGCGACTTAAGGCATCGGCAACTACATTTGCCTTGCCTGGATGGTAGCGAATCTCGCAATAATAATCATTAAGTGTTTCCATCCACCGACGTTGTCGCATGTTCAATTCCTTTTGATTGAACAGGTGCTGGAGATTTTTATGGTAAGTGTATATAACACATTTCGTACCATACAAGTAATGTCTCCATAACTTTAGTGATAATACAACGGCACCCAGTTCCAAATCATGGGTGGTGTAATTCTTTTCATGCACTTTTAATTGTCGTGATGCATAGGCAATTACCTTGCTGTTTTGCATTAGCACACAGCCTATACCGGTGTGTGAAGCATCACAATAGACAACAAAGTTCTCAATACCCTCGGTTAGAGATAGCACAGGAGCATTGCTCAACTTGTGTTTTAGAAACTCAAAATATTCTTGTTGTTTTGGACCCCAATTATACTTAACATTCTTACGGGTCAAGGAGGTTAAAGGAGTGGCTATCCTTGAATAGTTCTCAATGAACCTCCTATAGTATCTAGCGAATCCTAAGAAACTACGAACCTCCGTTGGGGTCTTGGGCACTTCCCAATTCATGATGGCTTCAATTTTAGCGGGATCCACATGGATACCACGCTCACTTACAACATGATCAAGGAATTGGACTTCTCTAAGCCAAAATTCACATTTAGAGAACTTTGCATAAAGTTTCTCCTGCCTTAATAATTCTAGGATGCACCGAAGATGTTTCTCGTGATCATCTTGATTACGAGAATAAATAAGTATGCCGTCTATGAAGACAATGACAAACTTATCCAGATATGGCTTGCAGACTCTATTCATGAGATCCATGAACGCTGCTGGTGCATTTGTGAGCCCAAAAGGCATCATTAAGAATTCATAATGACCATAGCGTGTCCTGAAGGCTGTCTTAGGAACATCTTCACTTCTAACCTTCAGTTGATAATATCCTGATCTCAAATCGATCTTAGAAAAGTAACTAGCCCCTTGAAGTTGGTTGAATAAATCGTCGATCCTGGGCAGAGGATATCTATTCTTAATTGTCAACTTGTTCAGCTCTCGATAATCGATGCACATTCGCATCAAACCGTCTTTCTTCTTAACAAAGAGTATAGGAGCTCCCCAAGGCGAGGAACTAGGCTGAATAAAGCCTTTCTCCAAAAGTTCGTCTAGCTGCGTTCTTAATTTCTTCATCTATGTTGGTGCTAGCCTATATAGAGCTCTAGCTACTGGTGCAGATCCTGGTATAATATCAATCTTGAACTCCACTTGCCTATCTGGAGGTAGGCCTAGTAATTCCTCAGGGAAAACATCAGGATATTCTGTGATGACTGGTAGGTCCTCCATGTTTGGCTTAGGCTCATTTATGGTAACTTGTGCCATGTAGTTGACTCATCCTTTTCTCATACACTTGGATGCCTTAAATAATGACACCTTGTTCGGCAATCCATAGTGTGAGTCTCCAGGGTTGGTGACTATTTCATCAGATGGGGTTTTAATTTCGATGAGCTTCTTATCGCAGGCAATGCGGGCTTGGTTATGAGATAACCAATCCATGCCTAAGACAACATCAAACCCCGCCAATTTCTTTAGCAGAAGAGAGATAGGGATGGAATGATTTTTAATGATATAGAGCATCCATCGAGAATGGAAGATGTGGATTCTATCGTTCCGTCAGCAAGTTCTATCTCATAGGTTTTATCTAGAGTTCTTATGGGTACATTTAATAATTTACTAAACTTATGATCGACAAAAGATCTATCTGCACCCGAATAAAAAAGAACTCTAGCACAAATATCATTAATGGGGAAAGTACATGTTATGACATTGTCGTCATTAACAGCTTCTCTTGCATTTATTGAAAGGCACGGGCATTCCCTTTATTGGCCTCCCCAGTCTTTGTATCGTTACTTTTGGGTTTCTTGTTATATGCCCTTTTCATTACAGTTATAGCAAACTGTATCCTTAAGATCCTTGCAATCTAGGGTCTTGTGCCCTTTTCTCTTGCAGATACCACAAGGTTTAGTTTGTGGCTTTATACTACACTGTCCCCAATGCCTATATTTACAATTTTTGCACAGGGGTTTGTTGTTAGACGCGTGCTGGTTCTTCTTGAACCCAAAATTTCCTTTCTTCTTAAATCTTTGGGAGTTATTATCCTCCCGCTTCCTCTTTCCATCAGTTTCAGTCCTAACTGACTTTTGTCTTACCAGATCTTGGGTGATTGAAAGAGATAGGTCTACGGCGGACCTATAGGTACTAGGCTGAGCAGCCTTTACCATGCCCTTTATTTCAGGCGCCAACCTATTTATGAAACATGCAATGCGTTTGGTTTCGGGGGTGATCAAATAGGAAACTAACCTAGATAGGGAGTTAAAGTCAGTAACGTACTTCCGACAATCTAGATTTTTCATTGAAAGAAACCAAAAATTTGTCTCTAATTTCTCCACCTCATAGGTTGGGCAGTAAGTTTCCTTAACAAGGTTCACAAATTTGGACCATCCAAAATTATACAGGAGTACCTTACCTATTGATTGAACCATGGCCTTCCACCATATTAGGGCATCGCCCTTGAAGGATTGTGATACGTACTTGACCACATCCATATCAGCACAGTTGTTGATATCTACTATCGTCTCCATCTCATCTTGCCATTTTAGGGCTTCTACAGCTCCTTTCTCCCCGTTAAAGTCTCGGTGTTTACAAGAGACAAAGTACTTATAGGTACATCCGTCCTTTAAGAACAAGACTTTTCAGTAAGATCTATTTTCTTTGGTTCACTCTTCGCATTTGAAGAGGGAACAGAGCTCTCCCGATGAGTTGAAAATGGTGGAATGGATAGGGGTCTAGAGTGAGTGGCACTCGGCTCTCTTAGCTTTTCTATGGCCTTACTCATGGCCCTTTCCACAGCCGCAACAATGCGAGCTTGGAAATCATTAATGTTTTTATTTTCAGCATTGCTGGGTTCAACATTCCTGCGGCTACTTTGTGCTTCATTTGAGTTAGCCATCTTTAAGTCTTGGTTTCTATATACCAATAAAACTTCATTTAGCCATGGCGTATCAACCATATCGACTTTCAATATTGGATGTAGCAATTCATTTCTTATATTAGTGTGAATAACATCACAACCCTTAGGCTTAATATATCTATATTTGGCCTAGGTCTTAATAGGACCATCATAGGTAAATTACAATTTGGACGTAGTTCATATATTAATGGACAGTGGATCGAAATGTCACAACTGTAATTGTCATTACTGACAATTATATAGCTCATAGGCTTATCCCTAATGGACATAATAATTGGGCACATTGGCCGGTCACTTAGGTCATAATACATATGGCATATCAGCCTGTCACATTGGACATAAATTGGGCAACTTGGCCTACATCATATCAGATATATGTGGCATATCAGCCTGTCCCGTTGGACAATTAATTGGGCACATTGGCCTACATCATATCAGATGTATATATCTTATCAGCCTGTCCCGTTGGACAATTAATTGGGCACATTGGCCTACATCATATCAGATGTATATGGCTTATCAGTCTATCCCGTTGGGTAATTAATTAGGCACATTAGCCTACATCATATCAGATATATATGGCATATCAGCATGTCCCGTTGGACAATTAATTGGGCACATTGGCCTGACGGCTAGTGTGGTTCCTCAAGTCACACTACCAAGAGTATGAACACTTCTTAATGTTACATAAGAGTACCTTAATGATTGATTAATGGTCCCGGTCACCTTCGATCTTAACGACCTTGGTGGTTTGGACCTAGTCCCTTACCTCTGGATAGAAGGATAACTTCTCTTAACCATCCTGATAAAAGACCCCTTCGTAATTAACTATCAGTTCTTGGCCAATATGTGGTCTACGCCACTTGGCATAATCAATTCATTAAGATCTTTTGGAATTATATCGTAGAGCATAATGTGGCGGCATCAATTCTTGGCCAATATGTGGTCTACGCCACTTGGCATAATCAATTCATTAAGATCTTTTGGAATTATATCATAGAGCATAATGTGGCGGCATTTTCCTGTTAAAATCCAATTCAAAAACATACTAATAACTTAATAATGAAATGAGTAAATCCTCGGACAATGCCTAGACTCGGAAGTCTAAGGAATGTGCTCGTGTAAGTTTGAGACTAAACACAAAAGGCTTAGTGTTTAATTCTCTCAAACATTGGCTCTGATACCAACCCTGTCCCACCCCGGATTTCCAACCCGAAATCCATACACCGGTGGGCCCGGGTGGGGAGTATCGTGACATCATTTGATAATCTTCATAGTCAATTAAACATGGCACAACGGAAGTCTTGGAGTAAAATTACTATTACAAACCGAATGTTTGAAAATACAAAATAATATACAAGCTTGTAATAGAAGATCCACTGGCGGATCATAAATTGTACATGGAAAGAATACAAAACAGACTTTGGGCAGATTTAGGATTTGCAAGATCCTTTATCACTACCGAGCACTTCCGGCCTATTTTCGTATTGTAACTGCAGATTAGTCTTTTGAAAATATGTCAGCTTTCTCTGGTAAATACACCCAACTGACTCATTTTGGAAACATTTCAAAAATGTTTTAAGTGCGTATCAGCACAAAATCTTTTATAACTTGGGTTAATTGACCGTGCAACCTTGTTAACAGATTTATATGTTTGTCATACATACGGGGCCCGGTACGGAGATCGAGACACAATTAACGTACACACCACTTTGGACTCATGAAGGAGTCAATTCCTCCCAAACTTGTGGGAATGCATAATTGAGCGTCTATCGGGTGTATGCCTACACCCGCGCTAAGGTCGTGGCCATTTCTATTGTAATGAGCCGAGAATATCCGGGACACGATAGTTAACCCCCGATGTTTAAATTATCAAACAAAACTGATTAAAACAGAATATGCGTATTTATTATCCCCGAACCGGCGTTCGAGTGAATCCCATTTCTGACGAAGCAGTAATAATTTACCGTAACCCCAAGCCCGTATAGGGAAATAAGTCGAGAGTATTTACCTGAGCTAGTCTTCTTTAATTTTTAATAACCCAGCCTTACACAAAAAGGACTAAGTGCAGATAGCACTTATCGGCAAGTCTCTAGTCTGGATTATGGCATAAACTAACCAATTAAATACTAACTGTCTTATTTAATTCATAGACTTAGACCGACTAGCGTGCTTGAGTAAAATGTATGACGCTAGATTAAACGATGATTGGATAGAATGTAGTTTTATCCCAACAAGTACCTTGACTTGTTTAATATGGGTAAGCTATTAACATTCTGGATTTTGAGAGTTAAATGACAAGGTTAAACCCGTTTCGGTTAACTTCCGTAAAATAGTTACATATACGTTAACTGTGCGCATATAAGCGATATCGGGTAACCAGATAAGTTATGGGCAAGTTTTATATGCTACTATATTTTAAATAAGTTGAAATATCAGTAGGATATCAAGTTATATGTCCGTTATGGTTTTAAAACGAAATTATGCCTCATAAGGGCATTTCGGTAATTATATACCGTATAAAAGGAACTTGAGCATATTTTAAGTTTATAATCATGAGTATTCTGGAAAAATATTTTATTTATGATATAATATCAATAGGATGTCAATTATATATGTAAATTATCTTTTATGACCAAACGTGATCTTCAGGAGGTGCCCTTTATAGGGATAAACACCTACCTTATTACGATCACTTTGCAATGTTCATTTCGAACAATGGGTGGACCATAATGGTCTTAACCGAAAGTCAAAGCGTTTTCTAGAAAAGGCTTGACTCTTGGCTATAAAAGCCTATAAACGAAAATGCAAGAGCAAGGAACACTTACAAGAGGTTCCTACAATGCACGAGAACTAAGTTGGATGCTCCTTTCAGCTTGGAACTTCCAGAGGAGGGAGAAGAGTTATGATTAATAACGGTGCAAGTTCAAATGGTGAACTTGATCATCTATTTATAGTTGGAGAACTCAAAGGAGGTGAAGCCAGGTGTTTAGGGGTGTAAGAAGAAGCTTACAAGTGTCCCAAAACGTGGCATAGCTGATTACAAGTCCATGGTTTCGAATTTAAATGGTTTTGGAGTTTTCCTTGGAGACCAAACAACTTTCTGCTGCAGGTCTATTCTCGACCCCGCGAGAGACATAGACCAAGTCTCTCGCGGCCCGCGACCGCCCTCTGGCAACTTTCAAAATTTGACACTTTAACCCCCTTAACTTATAGAAGCTTATAAAAACCTTTTAAACACCTTTTTGGCATTTTTAGCCCTCCATAGCCAATACGTGGCATACCCAGGATTATGCCCGAACATTGTTGAGCTCTCGGTTCGTTAAAAGGTCACTCAGAGGTAAGAATTAACATGTTGACACTTTTAATCCCTCCATCATCCAACTTTCACATATTTTTAAAATTGAACCCTCTAGTCCAATAAATGGCACGTATGAGAGTTAGGACTTCACAAAGGATCACTCAGAGGCTTATTATAAGCATGTTGATTCCGATGTCACTCAGAGGCTGGGCATGTTGACGTATCTAGTCACTTAGAGGCCAAATTTCAAGCATGTTGTCATACAGTCACTCAGAGGCTATTGATTTAAGCATGTTGACATATCAGTCATTCAGAGACTGTTATTTATGCATGTTGACATCGGCACTTAGAGGCTCAGATTGAGCATGTTGACGCCTTTAGTCCTTATTGGTCTTTAATAGACTTTATTTAAAATACAACACGTGTCACTATATTATTGGACACAATTTTATAGGGTGTTACACAAACTGAACTCACTCCAGATCTTCAAGGAAAACAAGTGAACAAATCTTTCTATCACTCAATGATAGGCTCGTTGATGTATCTAACCGCAAGTAGGCCTAACATCATGTGGGCTGTCTGTATATACGCTTGTTTTCAGACGAATCCCAAAGAATCTCATGAAACTGTGGTTAAACATATCTTTCGCTATCTGAAAGGAACACCCAAGCTTAGACTTTGGTATCCTAAAGATAGTAGTTTTGATCTTATTCCTTATTCTAATAGTGATCAGGCAGGCTGTAAGGTAGATAGAAAATCAGTTTCAAGAGGCTGTCAGTTCATAGGGAGTCGTTTCATATCGTGGCAAAGCAAAAAGCAGACAACGGTATTCAGCTCTACTGCTCAAGCTGAATATACGGCGACCTACAGTTTCTGTTCACAAGTTCTTTGGATACAAAATCAGTTGCTGGATTACGGGATCAACATTATGAAGACCCCAATATTCATCGATAATGAGGTGTATCTGGGAATTGTGAAGAATCCAATTCATCACTCAAGAACTAAACATATTGAGAATCACATTCATGCGACACGAGATGCTTATGAAAAAAGGATACATTCATATGGTGCTAGTGGATACTACGCAACAAAAAGGCCGACATTTTCATGAAAGCCTTCAATAAAATCGTTTCAACCAGTTGGTTTATTAAAATTTTATTTTCAGGCAATGGACAGACGAAAATCATATTTTAGGGGGGAAGATATCCAGAAAATAAATTTTGACCATCGTTCTACACCTTTTTAGAAACGATAGAAAACTTCTAACACTTTGTCCATTATTGAAACAGAAAAAGCAAGGAAATCGGGGTGCCAAGCAACGACATGTTAGTAGATTCAGCAACAGCATCGAGTAAACTGCAAATAGGCAACAAAAAATGAAGCTTACACAAAAGTTCTTGATACGCTCAATACTGTGTTTCTTGCGGGTAACACATTGCGGCATATGACTTAATGTCTTAAATCTTGCGTTTATAGATTGCCAAAATCCGAGATTCCGAGTCTTTATATTGTTTTTCATTTGGGGATATCATAGTCGCTCTTCTGTTGCATCCAGATATATGTAGATCTAGACATAATTATGATATCTTTTCAAAATAGCCAAAGAGGCCAAAAACGCTAAAATTGAAAAAGCTCAACCACATTGAGGTATCTGTCTAACGTAGTTAGGACAACATTAGTTGCTTTAACTATACGAATGTGCATACCTGTATCTCATAAACGAATGAAAGCAATATACTCATCTGTTATGAGGAAGCTTTGTGCATACCTTGATCGCGGGGGTATGTCCTGATGTGGGACTCACGGGCACCATATTCTAATCCGCCTAGCTTGAGTGGGGGCCATTGCAATTTTTGTCAATATTACCACAACATGATAAAATGCCTCTTAAAGCATGTTGAAAGAAGGATGCATGGATTTAAAAAGATAAACATACTGATAGTTTTTCTTGTGCCTCGATTAATCAAATTAAGATAATAAACTAACAAGGGTTGCCAGTATGATCTTTTGCTGGAATGTCAAGTAGTTTAAAAACGAAAGAAAATTGCAAGAAAGGAAAACCTTCAGCTTGAAAGACAGATTCGTTGCCAGATTTTAGTTTTCTCAAAGCCATTTTCTATTTTTGCATGGAGTTTAAGCAAAAGGGCACGTTTTTCGAGAAAGTTTAAAATTTTCGAACGTATTTGGATTGGATGTCTTAGTATTGAAGAATCCTTCCAAAAACAAAGGAGGAGCGTATTTAAGTTCCAGCCTAACTAATATTTGATGTATGGTCTTTTATAATGTGTGTGTGTGTATATATATATGTATCAGTTATTTTTTTAAATTTCAATCACATTCATATCATCTTCAAAACCATTTAACGTATGTAAACACAAAAACCGAAGTCTGTATTGACATTGATCTTTGCACAAAATTGATTAAGGTATAAGGAAATCCGACACTAACTTGCATCTGATGATCATATCATACAAGTATTGCTCGGTGATTGAAACTTACATTTTGAGAAATTGGTTCAGTTTGGGTTTTGGGGTTTATCAAGAAATCTTTGAAGGCAGCGGATTTAATAAACTCAGCGTAGTTAGACAAGACGATGGGTCGCGTATTTAAGTCTCGAATGCGAGTTCGAGCAACCGGTGTAATTGACATCTACACCAGTGAATCATCGTAGATACATATCTACGCTAATCAAGAACTCGTGTTCTAACTCTACTACGCGATCGATTGATAGCGTAAAAAGCAAGCAATTTTACCATTTAGTAAATATCACCACGTATTTAACCTCTCTGGCCGGCGTAAATATTTTTAAAACCGTTTTTTTAAATGTTGATCAGAAAAACATGACAACATTTTTAACTATAATTTTTAGTGCATCTTAAATTGTAAATAATAAATCTAACCTAAATACTTATGTTTCAGAACCCAGATCTCACTTGGCTCATTTCCATGTTTCAGAATGGCTCAACCTCTTACTTGGGATACCACGAGAAAGCACAACCAGCCCATTACTCTGATTCAACCAGAACTTGACTTTGAAGATGTAATGGACTGGTTGTCTAGAAGCAAGATAAGTTATTCAGTTCAGGAAAATCCAAAGATTTACCGCATTCACATAGAAGAATTCTAGAGAACAGCAAAAGTGAAGACAATCAACAAGGTCAAGACAATCAAGGCAACAGATTGGAACAAAGAAGTGATTGTGACTTAAGAAAGGATTCGAAAAGTGGTAAGTCTTGGAGACAACAAAAGGGATCCCATGAAGCCGAGTAAAGAAGAGATCCTAGAGGGGTTTAGAGGGATGAACTATGTTAGATATTTCAAAGGAAAGAACAAGATTAAGAAGAACGGGCATTGGAGATTAATTTTGCATACGTTCAGTTTAAGTATGGCCCACAAGAAAGAAGGTTACAACGGATTAAACTTGGAATGGTCGGCGGCTATGCTTAACTTATGTACAAATTAGTCATTTAACATATCTGGATTGATTTTCTACTGGATGGTTGACAATGCTAACAGAGTGACATGGGCCATATATCAAAGATTTGTCCAACAACTTATCAACAATCAATATCAAAATCTACCTCACGACAGAAAACTGTATAAGTTTTAGTTAGCCACTAGAAGGCTAACCACTAAGATGAAAACTAAAGAATGGGTGATGTTACATAATTGGATGTACAGAAAAGAAAGACTTCCAATAGTTATTGAAGCTTACAACAAGTACAAAGATGGTGTGCGAGAAGCTAGAGAGAGACAACAAAAGCAGGTCGCTGAAGAACAAGAAGCAGAAGTCGTAGAAGAACTCTAGTTGGTACGTAAGAGAAAAGACAAAGGCAAGAAAGTAATTGAAGAGGGGGAATCGAAGAAAGGAAAAAAGGATAGTACCAACCCAGAACGAATTATGAGTGATAGCATTCGTGTTGGGACAACTAGAGAAGAGATTGAACGGATGCAAGCTTTGCATGCCGTAAGAGAAGTTGAGAATAGAGAACAAAGATTGAAAAAGAGATAGATGACCGAGTCTGAGACACCGGTTGTCGTTATGTTGGAACATGAACAATTAGATCAATTCGTTGAAGGTTTGTTTGCTGATCCTCAAGAAACAACTACAAGCAAGTCCCCTGCTCATAAAAAGAGAAAAACAGGAGAGGGATCTTCAAGGGACGTTCCACCCAAGCCAACCTCAACGACTCAGGAACCTCCTCAACAAGCTCAAAGAAGACCTCGTCCATTTCAAGAACTATATGATCTACTATCAAGAGAAATTAGGTCTTTTCCTGCCAAAGAGATCTACTTGTAAAGAATCAAGTCAATGACACCAATATTCTTAGAGAGAAACTGAAGGAACCACGAAAGAAGAACAAAGAACTACACCAATTTGTGTAAAATAAACTGAGTTTCTGAAGTTTTAGCATGAGGGAATGGTCAAAATGCATGAAATGCTTCAAGATTTATATGCCACAGCCAATCGAGAACCAAATACACTGGCAAGGATCTTTTTAACTTTAAAAATTCAGAAGAGGAAGAAAAACGCAAAGCCGCGATAGCTGAAAAGAAAAAGAAATGACTTGAATCGGCGGTTGATGTGAACATCGATGGAGATAGCGAAGAAGAAGAGGTCGATAGATTTGAGATGCCTGCCAAGTTTATTGAATGGGGTTTAGAGGCCGATGTGGTATACGAAATTGACGGAGGAGAGGAAGTGGCTCTGCAGCACCCTGAATGGTTTAAGAAAGAGCGAGCTAAGCTTCAAGACTTTTATCAAGTTGTAACGATCTAGAAAACTGAAGTGACCGATAGAGTTATCATCTAGAAGTACTACAACTTAACAGGGTTATTCATTATGAAGCGAGGAGGTGGTGTAATTCAATATTTTCAAACCGGAAATGACATGCAAAGTTTACCAACGTGGGACATCGCGAACTAAGTAAACATGGCTTGATAAATCCCACAAATAGCAACATTGGAGGAGACTTTGAAAGACTCATACTCTGTGAATGTGTGCATGGATTCACTGTATTCAAACCTCAACACCCAAGAAGACGAGTATCGAAAACCACCAAAGACCCAATAATAAGAAAAGGCAGAGTTACATGGGTAATAAATCCGCTAAGGTGGTTACAAGGGTGAAGATTCCTCGAGAACATCTAGTAATGCTCAGCAACTTCAAGAAATGTTTCTATGACGATCAAACCGGTGAAGTAGTGATCAGATCGAATGATAATGAAGACATCAGAATTCTTAATCCAATGGACGTGTTCATGTTTTGCCTATCCGACTTGAACATTCTTTATGGGCACAAGATACATGTCGGAGCTGGAAATGAATATCTGGAGGAGGGTATGCTCATTCAACGAGTAGTCAAAAGGGCTAGAGAAAGAAAGAGATGATGGAGATTCTGCTCAGGATTGAAGAACAGAAAGAGCAGGATGAAGCAAGAATGAAGAATGTTGTGGAAAAGCATGTTGAACCACAATCATCTCCTCCTCAAACCAAAGATCCTTCATCTGTATCTAACGTTCAAGTCATACCACCTCCGACTTCATCCACATATGAAGTCACTATGGAGGACCCACCAACAACAAGTGAAGTTGTTCATAACCAAACTGCACCCTCAACAAATGATAAAGATGCCACCACCAGACCTAAAGCTCCAGACAAGGAATGAAGACTCTCAACTACACAACGGTCTAGGTGGGATATTGTTAGAACGTTTTGAGATCGTTAGTATTTGAGTTCATAGTTTGTAGCTTGATTGTAATAGTTATTCAAACTAGAAGGGCCAAAACTTTAATTTTGTGTTTCTTGTACTATGGCGGCGTATTTATCCTCCAAGCGTATTTGTTAAATACGGTGGGAGGTCAGGATCTATATATATGAAAGCCTTGAGTCCTTTGGCTCCAAGTTTCTTGGACCAAGGTTATTTTGTTATCATCTTTGTGCATTTGTGTCTAATCTTTAAGTTCTAAATCGATATCCAGGATCTTTGAATGTTACTATCATTATGGGATTACATCTTGGACAAGATTCTTCACCTTCATCTTAGTTTCTTTGTGTTTTCTTACTTATATCATTCAAACACCTATCTATAACTGTTTGGGTGTTTGTCAATAACCATCACTGTGATCCAAGCTTGATTTGGGACTCATAAAGATCAAGGTGTGGATGTAGCTATGGCAAAAACTTGGGAGCAACTTAGAGCCCTTATGATGAAAAAGTTTTGCCCATGCAATGAGATGAGGGCACTTGAGAATGAATTCCATGATCTTAACAAGATAGTGGCGAGAATTGTGCCTACACGGATCGTTACGAGGAGTTGAGCCTACTATAGCCCGCCTTATCATGCCTTTAGACAAGGCCATTGAAAAATATATTGATGGCCTACCTGATCCGGTTCAAGACATAGTCACTTGTAGTAAGCCGGGTGCCGTTGGGGTGGCTATTGAACTAGCCGCAACCCTAACCGACTCTCAAGTCAAGAAAGGAAAACTTTTCCGTACAGGCGACAAGAACCAATCTGCCAAGACCACCTAAGAAAACAAAAGAAATAAAAGTTGAACCCTCTGGAAATTCCAAGAAGCGTAAGGCTTCAAGGAACGTTTTTTGTTGTTGCTCAAACCAATCAAACTACTCCCAACCAATCAGCTCAACCCCATACTAGGAAACCTTATGCTGGTACTGCACCTTTGTGCAATCGATACAATCAATGTTTGTCGACCTGTTCTAAATCAAGCTATCCTGAATGTGGTTCAACCCTAAGCAAATCCTGCTCGGCCTCACTTTCCACCTGGGTCTTGTTATAATTGGCGAGATAAGCCACTTCAAGAATAACTACCCAAATCCTGTTAATGCTAATCCATCCCGTGGACGTGCATTTAATATAAATGCTAATGAGGCATGTGCCAATAACAATGTATTTAACGGTACATTCCTTGATAATAATCGTCCTGCTTCTATTCTTTTTATTCAGGTGCCGATAGAAGTTTTTTGTCCTTAGCTTTTGAACCTTTTCTTTCGATGCCTCGAACTAAGCTAGGAAAACCTTTAATGGTAGAAATAGCTAGTGGCGAAGCCCTTGTACTTGATTCGTTATTTTCAATTGCCCAATAAACCTCAATAACCATCTTTTTCCCATCAACCTCACACCAATGCAACTTGGGAGTTTCGATGTCATAATAGGAATGGATTGGTTAACCAAATATCATGTCGAAGTTATTTGTTTTGATAAGGTTGTTCGCATACCTTTTCCATCTGGCGAAATCTTAAAAGTTCATGGAGAGAAACCTTCTAGTAGACTCCAACTCATGACGTGTACCCAAGCCCAGAAATAACTACGAAAGAAACATGTAGCCTTCTTGCACATATCGTAGAGGAGAAAGAGCAAGAATATTCCAGACATACCCATTGTCCGGGATTTTTCTGAGGTGTTTCAAGATGAATTACCTAGCTTACCCCAGTATGCCAAGTAGAATTCCGCATAGATCTTGTACCTGGTGCCAACCCAATTGCCGAATCCCCATACCGCCTTGCACCATCTGAGATGCAAGAATTGTCAAAACAACTTCAAGAACTTTCGGACAAATGATTTATCCGTCCAAGCTTCTCACTCTTGGGAGCTCCTGTGTTGTTTATGATAAAGAAGGATGGATCTTTTCGCACGTGCCAATAACAATGTATTTAACGCTCAACAAACTCACGATTAAAATCGATATCCCTACCTCGTATTGATGATCTTTTCGTTCAAATACAAGGTGCTGCATGTTTTTCCAAGATTGACCTTCAATCTAGGTATCATCAACTTCGTGTACTCGAAGAAGATATTCCCAAAACTGCTTTTCGCACTCAATACGACCATTACGAGTTCATTATCATGCCTTTTAGTTTGATAATGCTCCTACCATTTTCATGGACTTAATGAATAGGGTTTGTAAACCTTAATTAGATAAGTTCACCATTGTTTTCATTGACGACATCTTGATTTATTCAAAGTCTTGAGTTGACCACAAACGTCATCTCCGACTAACGATGGAACTTCTAAAGAAGGAACAATTTTATGCCAAATTCTCCAAGTGCGAATTTTATCAGAATGAGGTACAATTCTTAGGACACATTGTCAATGAACAAGGCATACATGCGGATCCCACCAAAATCACTGCAATTAAGGATTGGAGTACACCCACTAATCCTATCAAAGTTCGTTCTTTCTTGGTCTCACTAGTTACTACCGTCGATTCATTGTAAACTTCTCCAAGATTGCGGTTCCCTCACTTCTTTAACTCAAAAGAATAAACCTTTTTGTGAGGACCTAAACAAGAAGAAGCTTTCAAACGTTGAAACAAAAGCTTTGTGATGCCCCTATTCTTTCTTAACCTGAGGGCAACAACGATTTTGTTGTATACTGCGATGCCTCAAATCTAAGCCTTGGTTGTGTTCTCATACAAAGAGACAAAGTCATAGCCTAGGCATCTAGACAATTGAAAATACACGAAAAAAACTACACAACTCATGATCTTGAGTTAGGTGCTGTTGTTTTCGCTCTCAAAATTTGGAGACACTACCTTTATGGTTCCAAATATTTGGTTTTCACTGACCACAAAAGTCTCCAACATATATTCAATCAGAAGGAGTTAAAAGTTAGACAACGACGTTGGGTTGAACTTCTTAACGACTACGACTGTGAAATTCGTTACCATCCTAGTGAGGCGAATGTCATAGCCGAAACATTTAGTTGCAAAGAACGTGTCAACTTTACTGTGTTCGAGTTCAATCTGCCAACCAAACACGTATTTTCCAAGCCCAACATACTTGTGTAACCTAAGGCATGATGAGTAACAAACTGCCTCATAATCTTGAGTTTTAACTTGAAACTAAAGATGATGGGTTAATATATTTCTTGAATCGTTTGTGGGTTTGAAACAAAGATGATCTTCTTGCATTGTTGATGAACGAAGGCCACAAGTCTCGTTATTTTATCCATCCTGGTGCAGACAAAATGTACATGGATTTTCGTACCCTTGGTGGCTAGGTATGAAGAATGACATAACCTTGTACGTATCTAAATATCTTACTTGCCTTAAAGTCAAGGCAGAACATCAACATCCATCCGATTTGCTTGAACAACCAGAAATTCCGGTATGGAAATGGGAGAACATCGCTATGGATCTCATCACTAAATTACCACGCACTTCTGGAGGCCATGATTCGATTTGGGTAATCGTCGACCGTCTGACTAAGTCATCACACTTTTTTGTCGGTTCGTGAGACTTCTCTGCTGACAAACTTGCAAAGATCTACATTGACGAAATTGTATCTCATCATGGTGTTCCTTTGAACATCATTTCAGATCGTGATGCTCATTTCTCATCTTGTTTTTCAAAAACCATGCAATCTGCCATGGGAACCATATTAAATCTAAGCACTGCTTATCATCCTCAAACCGATGGACAAACCAAAAGGACCATCCAAACACTTGAGGATATGCTTAGAGCTTGTGTCATTGACTTTGGTGGTAGTTGGGATTTGCATCTACCTTTGATCGAATTCTCCTACAACAACAATTATCACTCCAACATCAACACGGCTCCTTTCGAGGCTCTTTGTGGTCAAAAATGTCGTTCACCTCTCTGTTGAAATGAATTTGGTGAAACTTAGATCACTGGACCTAAACTTATTAGACAAAATCATGAAAACTCGCAACAACCTTTTAACAGCTAGAAGCCATCAAAAGAGTTATGCTGACAAACAACACAAACCATTGGAAATCCAATTTGGTGACCATATTCTTCTCAAGGTATCCCCTTAGAAGGGTGTGGTTAGATTTGGGAAGAAAGTTAAACTAGCTCCTCATTAAGTGGGACCTTTTAAGATCATTGAAAATATCAGAAATGTAACCTACAAACTCGAACTACCTCCTAAACATGGAAATGTTCATCCAACCTTCAACGTGTCCAACTTGAAAAGGTGTTTAGCCAATGAAACCTCCATATCACTCTTGATGAAATACGCATTGATGATACTATGCATTTTGTCGAGAAACCTATGGAAATTATGGACCGCGAAGTCAAGAAACTCAAGCGAAGTTAAATACCAATTGTTAAAGTTTGTTGGGAATCCAAACGTGCCAAGAGTTTATGTAGTCCGTGCTCGGATCCGATAAGCTCAGGTCTGATCTGATTAACCTAGTATTATTAAATGTGTGTAATCCATTTTAGATTTAAGCGACATGTTTAATGGATTATATTTCCTCAATTATCTGTTTTCATTAATAGTTCAACGTGTACAAGATCCTGAAAACACTTGATAGGGCTCCGTCGTCCAGTCTACTAAAACGTTACAAATGAAATAGCCTATCCACCTATTTATATACATCTAGCTCCTATAGAGAGGACTAGTTTACTTGTACAAAGTGAATCAACTTCGTGAGAAGTGACTCAATGCTACCTTCGTACGAAGTTGATCACTCACCTTCATACGAAGTGACCATTACAAATATAAATCTAACATGCTAAATCCTATTGCAGACTCGATACGACTTGATGACGTAGGCAACAGATATACGCATCAACAGTTCCCCCTTAGATGTTGCCGCAGTGTCAAAGTCATAGTCTCAATCAATCTTCATAACTTTTAATATCATTGACGTTTCAGCATAGCAAATTCAATCAACAATCTCCCCTTTACTTCGATCTTTATTTGTAGACGTTAATTATCAACATTCTCCCCCTTCCATTGAGCTTCTCTTATCATTGAACTTCCTAGACTATTTCAAAATCATTCAAATAACATTTTAGATTTCAAACTTTGAAATTTTAAACTTAGGAATTCATCAATATTATCAGACTTTTCAAATTTTAAAATCTTATTAGTTTTAATAACCCTCTCAGTTAACCAAGTCCATGTTAATGACCCTTGTTACCTAATTTATCTACCAAGTTTAAAATGAATGACCTTGGTTGATTACTTTGTAAACCCAAACTGTGTTTTCTATCACATTTAAGTTTCAAATTAATTAAGCATTAAAAATTTCAAAACTATTTCTAATTTCAAAAAAAATTTCAATTTCTAGATTTAGTTTAGCAGCTTTAGAATTTGAAAATAAGCTTTCCATCATCGATAGATGAAAATAATATGAACATAAAATATTTTTGAGTTAATAAATGAAATCTTTATGTACAAACATATTTATAGACATTTTTGTGAGTTTGTGTTAGAGGACATATCAGTTTTTTAAGACACATCACTAGTATCGTTGATCTGATAAACTGTAAGTCCAAAAAGATTCACTTAGATTGTCCGTATACTAGTCCACTTAAACCTCTACTCATTTTTAACTGCTTCGAGATACGTTAATTAAATATTTTAGAACTTACTCCCGTATCAAGATTCCCTGGATTTCATCTTACAGGTGCAATATGTCTAACTGATATCTGTATTTGGGTTTGCGAGACATTGAGAGCTCAGGTTAGTACCACTGTACATACAAAGAGGTAAAGGCTCGACTTAAAAGTGGTGTTACATATTTGGAATCTTTTGACTGCAATTGTCAAATCTTTCATACTTTCAATATACTTCAGTTTTAGGTTTTAAAGAAAAAGTATTCTACAAGTTCTAGGCTATTGATGATGCAAAATCAGAACAACTTTATAATATCCCAGATATCAATTATCTAAAAAGACATAGTATCTCAGAGTCTGACAATCTCTCAAATGAAATTTCGGTGAACTAAGACCATCTATCCCCGGGGATGTTAACCGACTAATTAAGAATTTTTTCTGTAGGTTTATATCTCGAAAACAATTTACTGAATGTGCGAAGTCCTACTGGCACATCGTCAGTGAGACCTGTTTAAAAAACCTTTTTAAACGCTTCACTTCCTTAGCATAGTGTGATAGTACACTGATGTACTATCATCTCCTCTTTTTACACGAAAACTTTTCATGTTTGATATTATTAGCTAGTCTTAAACTGCGTAATCCATTTTAGATTTAGGCGACATTTTTAACAAGATTATATTACCTCAATTAACTATTTTTATTAATAGTTCAACGTGTACAAGATCCTGAAAACACTTGGACATGGATTCGCCATCTAGTCTACCAAAAGGTTACAAATGAACTAGCCTATCCACCTATTTATAGACATCTAGCTCCGTAGTTGAGTGAACTAGTATACCTCGTACAAAGTGAATCAACTTCATGTGAAGTGACTAGTGTGACCTTCGTACGAAGTTGATCACTCACCTTCGTACAAAGTAACCATTACAAATAAAAAATCTAACATGTTGATCCTATTATAGACTCGATACGACTTAATAACATAGGTAACAAACATATGAATCAATAGTTTACCTGGGAACGAGAGGATTAAATGAAAGCGAAATACCCACATCTTTTCTCATAAGCCTCCTCTACATTCAATTTCGGGATGAAATCTCGCAAAGTAGGGGAGACTGTAACATATGCAAATAGATTTCAACCGATGTACACATTCGATCGTTTATGTGTTTAATAAAATTGTTTATTTTATTTAAGAAATACGTAACCGTATGATCGAGCAAAACGATATTCACGTTTGTTCTGGGAAAGAAATGCAAGCTATATATGCCTTAATACCCTTCATATAGCACTAAATAACAAGTTAGAAGGCTAAAAATGGCAAACAAGGGATGAAAAAAAGTCCAGGGTCTAAAACTGCCAAAAGGTGTCAGAATGCATTAAGGATCTAAGACATAATGTCATGCGGATCCGTAAGACATGAAGTTGCAGAATTTTTCTTGTTCTCTAAGTTCTGCCACCTTTCTCCGATCAATGTCACCTAGAACGATCTTTGCCACCTTAATTCTGGTCTTGAAACTTGTTATGACACTAAGCAACCTTAGGACAACTCACATAACACTTGTCAAGCGCTCCTTGATCCAAAATTAGTATAAATAGTCTCAAGTTCTTTGAAGTTTTTCATGCCATTCTTTTCTTTCTCACTCAAAAACTCATTGGAGCTTGCTTTTGCATTGAGGCCTCCTTCTGTAAGTTCTAAACTTCCTTTGAAACACAAGTAAGTGTTTCGCCTAAGCTTTTTCATTTCTTATGGCTAATTATGAGCCAAAAGTCAAGCAAATTGACTTTTGCTTTGACTTTCGCTTCTGACCATGTTGGTCAAGTCAAAGTTCGAATTGAACTTTGTTATGTGATCGTAATAATAAAGGTGTTAATCCCTTGCGATTACACACTCTGATCATCACGTTTAGTAAGCGAAATGACGAGTCAAACTTTTATAAATTAAAAGTCAAATACGCATAAAAATACATTTTAAGACGAAAGAGTTTTCGAGAATAAAAACTTAAATTTTTGACACCAAATCAATTTTATAACATAATTAGACATGTTATAAGGTGTGTTTAATAAATTTTTTATTTTATTTACGAAATACGTAACCGTACGATCGAGCAAAACGATATTCACGTCATTTCCGGGAAAAAAATCCAAGTTATATATGCCTAAATACCTTTTATATAGCTTAAATAACAAGTTAGAAAGGGCTAAAAATGGCAAACACGCGATAAAACAAGTTCGGCTCCAAATTGCCAAAAAGTGAAAATTTTTGTCAGAATGCGTTGCGGACCGTAAGACATAATGTCTTGTAGTCCGTAAGATATGCCAGTTGCAGAATTTTGCTTATTCTCCAAGTTCTACCATCTTTCTCCAAACAATGCCACCTAGAATGATCTTTGCCACCTTAATTCTGGTCTTTACACTTGTTATGACACTAAGCAACCTTAGGACAATTCCCATAACACTTGTCAAGCTCTCCTTGATCCGAAATTAGTATAAATAGGCTCAAGTTCTTTGAGTTCTTCTCGCCATTCTTTTCTTTCTCGCTCAAAAACTCATTTGGAGCTTGCTTCTTCATTGAGGCCTCATTCTTAGAGTTCTAAGCTTCCTTTGAAACACAAGTGGATTTTCGTACCCTTGGTGGCTGGGTATGAAGAATGACATAACCTTGTACGTATCTAAATGTCTTACTTGCCTTAAAGTCAAGGCAGAACATCAATATCCATCCGATTTGCTTGAACAACCAGAAATTCCGGTATGGAAATGGGAGAACATCGCTATGGATCTCATCACTAAATTACCACGCACTTCGGGAGGCCATGATTCGATTTGGGTAATAGTCGACCGTCTGACTAAGTCATCACACTTTTTTGTCGGTTCTTGAGGACTTCTCTGCTCACAAACTTGCAAAGATCTACATTGACGAAATTGTATCTCATCATGGTGTTCCTTTGAACATCATTTCAGATCGTGATGCTCATTTCTCATCTTGTTTTTCGAAAACAATGCAATCTGCCATGGGAACCATATTAAATCTAAGCACTGCTTATCATCCTCAAACCGATGGACAAACCAAAAGGACCATCCAAACACTTTAGGATATCCTTAGAGCTTGTGTCATTGACTTTGGTGGTAGTTGGGATTTGCATCTACCTTTGATCGAATTCTCCTACAACAACAATTATCACTCCAACATCAACATGGCTCCTTTCGAGGCTCTTTGTGGTAAAAAATGTCGTTCACCTCTCTGTTGAAATGAATTTGGTGAAACTCAAATCACTGGACCTAAACTTATTTAAGAAACAACAGACAAAATCATGAAAACTCGCAACAACCTTTTAACAGCTAGAAGCCATCAAAAGAGTTATGCTGACAAACAACACAAACCTTTGGAATTCCAATTTGGTGACCATATTCTTCTCAAGGTATCCCCTTAGAAGGGTGTGGTTAGATTTGGGAAGAAAGGTAAACTAGCTCCTCATTAAGTGGGACCTTTTAAGATCATTGAAAATATCGGAAATGTAACCTACAAACTCGAACTACCTCCTAAACTTGGAAATGTTGATCCAACCTTCAACGTGTCCAACTTGAAAAGGTGTTTAGCCAATGAAACCTCCATATCCCTCTTGATGAAATACGCATTGATGATACTATGCATTTTGTCGAGAAACCTATGGAAATTATGGACCGCGAAGTCAAGAAACTCAAGCGAAGTTAAATACCAATTGTTAAAGTTTGCTGGGAATCCAAACGTCGCCAAGAGTTTATGTAGTCCGTGCTCGGATCCGATAAGCTCAGGTCTGATCTGATTAACCTAGTATTATTAAATGTGTGTAATCCATTTTAGATTTAAGCGACATCTTTAATAGGATTATATTTCCTCAATTATCTGTTTTCATTAATAGTTCAACGTGTACAAGATCCTGAAAACACTTGGATAGGGCTCCGTCGTCCAGTCTACTAAAACGTTACAAATGAAATAGCCTATCCACCTATTTATATACATCTAGCTCCTATAGAGAGGACTAGTTTACTTCGTACAAAGTGAATCAACTTCGTGAGAAGTGACTCAATGCTACCTTCGTACGAAGTTGATCACTCACCTTCATACGAAGTGACCATTACAAATATAAATCTAACATGCTAATCCTATTGCAGACTCGATACGACTTGATGACGTAGGCAACAGATATACGCATCAACAGTTTCCCCCTTAGATGTTGCCGCAGTGTCAAAGTCATAGTCTCAATCAATCTTCATAACTTTTAATATCTTTGACGTTTCAGCATAGCAAATTCAATCAACAATCTCCCCTTTACTTCGATCTTTATTTGTAGACGTTAATTATCAACATTCTCCCCCTTCCATTGAGCTTCTCTTATCATTGAACTTCCTAGACTATTTCAAAATCATTCAAATAACATTTTAGATTCAAACTTTGAAATTTTAAACTTAGGAATTCATCAATATTATCAGACTTTTCAAATTTTAATAATCTTATTAGTTTTAATAACCCTCTCAGTTAACCAAGTCCATGTTAATGACCCTTGTTACCTAATTTATCTACCAAGTTTAAAATGAATGACCTTGGTTGATTACTTTGTGAACAAACTGATGTTTTCTATCACATTTAAGTTTCAAATTAATGAAGCATTAAAAATTTCAAAACTATTTCTAATTTCAAAAAAATTTTCAATTTCTAGATTTAGTTTAGCAGCTTTTAGAATTTGAAAATAAGCTTTCCATCATCGATAGATGAAAATAATATGAACATAAAATATTTTTGAGTTAATAAATGAAATCTTTATGTACAAACATATTTATAGACATTTTTGTGAGTTTGTGTTAGAGGAACATATCAGTTTTTAAGACACATCACTAGTATCGTTGATCTGATAAACAGTAAGTCCAAAAAAGATTCACTTAGATTGTCCGTATACTAGTCCACTTAAACCTCTACTCATTTGTAAACTGCTTCGAGATATGTTAATTAAATATTTTAGAACTTACTCCCGTATCAAGATTCCCTGGATTTCATCTTATAGGTGAATATGTCTAACTGATATCTGTATTTGGGTTTTGCGAGACATTGAGAGCTCAGGTTAGTACCACTGTACATACAAAGAGGTAAAGGCTCGACTTAAAAGTGGTGTTACATATTTGGAATCTTTTGACTGCAATTGTCAAATCTTTCGATACTTTCAATATACTTCAGTTTTAGGTTTTAAAGAAAAAGTATTCTACAAGTTCTAGGCTATTGATGATGCAAAATCAGAATAACTTGTATAATATCCCAGATATCAATTATCTAAAAAGACCTAGTATCTCAGAGTCTGACAATCTCTCAAATGAAATTTCGGTGAACTAAGACCATCTATCCGAGAGATGTTAACTGACTAATTAAGAATTTTTTCTGTAGGTTTATATCTCGAAAACAATTTACTGAATGTGCGAAGCCTACTGGCACATCGTCAGTGAGACGTGTTTAAAAAACCTTTTTAAACGCTTCACTTCCTTAGCATAGTGTGATAGTACACTGATGTACTATCATCTCCTCTTTTTACACGAAAACTATTTCATGTTTGATATTATTAGCCTAGTCTTAAACATACGTAATCCATTTTAGATTAAGGCGACATTTTTAACAAGATTATATTACCTCAATTAACTATTTTTATTAATAGTTCAACGTGTACAAGATCCTGAAAACACTTGGACATGGATTCGCCATCTAGTCTACCAAAAGGTTACAAATGAACTAGCCTATCCACCTATTTATAGACATCTAGCTCCGTGTTGAGTGAACTAGTATACCTCGTACAAAGTGAATCAACTTCATGTGAAGTGACTTAGTGTGACCTTCGTACGAAGTTGATCACTCACCTTCGTACAAAGTAACCATTACAAATAAAAAATCTAACATGTTGATCCTATTATAGACTCGATACGACTTAATAACATAGGTAACAAACATATGAATCAATAGTTTACCTGGGAACGAGAGGATCAAATGAAAGCGAAATACCCACATCTTTTCTCATAAGCCTCCTCTCATTCAATTTCGGGATGAAATCTCGCAAAGTAGGGGAGACTGTAACATATGCAAATAGATTTCAACCGATGTACACATTCGATCGTTTATGTGTTTAATAAAATTGTTTATTTTATTTAAGAAATACGTAGCCGTATGATCGAGCAAAACGATATTCACGTTTGTTCTGGGAAAGAAATGCAAGCTATATATGCCTTAATACCCTTCATATAGACTAATAACAAGTTAGAATGGCTAAAATGGCAAACAAGGGATAAAAAAAGTCCAGGGTCTAAAACTGCCAAAAGGTGTCAGAATGCATTAAGGATCGTAAGACATAATGTCATGCGATCCGTAAGACATGAAGTTGCAGAATTTTTCTTGTTCTCTAAGTTCTGCCACCTTTCTCCGATCAATGTCACCTAGAACGATCTTTGCCACCTTAATTCTGGTCTTGAAACTTGTTATGACACTAAGCAACCTTAGGACAACTCACATAACACTTGTCAAGCGCTCCTTGATCCAAAATTAGTATAAATAGGCTCAAGTTCTTTGAGTTTTTCATGCCATTCTTTTCTTTCTCACTCAAAAACTCAGTTGGAGCTTGCTTTTGCATTGAGGCCTCCTTCTGTAAGTTCTAAACTTCCTTTGAAACACAAGTAAGTTTCACCTAAGCTTTTTCATTTCTTATGGCTAATTATGAGCCAAAAGTCAAGCAAATTGACTTTTGCTTTGACTTTCGCTTCTGACCATGTTGGTCAAGTCAAAGTTCAAATTGAACTTTGTTATGTGATCGTAATAATAAAGGTGTTAATCCCTTGCGATTACACACTCTGATCATCACGTTTAGTAAGCGAAATGATGAGTCAAACTTTTATAAATTAAAAGTCAAATACGCATAAAAATACATTTTACGACGAAAGAGTTTTCGAGAATAAAAACTTTAAGTTTTGACACCAAATCAATTTTATAACATAATTAGACATGTTATAAGATGTGTTTAATAAATTTTTTATTTTATTTACGACATACGTAACCGTACGATCGAGCAAAACGATATTCACGTCATTTCTGGGAAAAATCCAAGTTATATATGCCTTATACCTTTTATATAGCTTAAGTAACAAGTTAGAAAGGGCTAAAAATGGCAAACACGCGATAAAACAAGTTCGGGCTCCAAATTGTCAAAAAGTGATTTTTTTGTCAGAATGCGTTGCGGACCGTAAGACATAATGTCTTGAAGTCCGTAAGATATGCCAGTTGCAGAATTTTGCTTATTCTCCAAGTTCTACCATCTTTCTCCAAACAATGCCACCTAAAATGATCTTTGCCACCTTAATTCTGGTCTTTACACTTGTTATGACACTAAGCAACCTTAGGACAATTCCCATAACACTTGTCAAGCTCTCCTTGATCCAAAATTAGTAAAAATAGGCTTAACTTCTTTGAGTTCTTCTCGCCATTCTTTTCTTTCTCGCTCAAAAACTCATTTGGAGCTTGCTTCTTCATTGAGGCCTCCTTCTTAGAGTTCTAAGCTTCCTTTGAAACACAAGTGTTTCTCCAAGTCTTTTTCATTTCTTTTGGCTAGTTATGGACCGTGAAGTCAAGAAACTCAAGAGAAGTTAAATACCAATTGTTAAAGTTCGATGGGAATCCAAATGTGGCCCAAAGTTTATGTAGTTTGTGCTCGGATCCGATAAGCTCAGGTCTGATTTAATTAACCTAGTCTTAAACGTGCGGAATCCATTTTAAGTGTAGGCAACATGTTTAACAAGATTATATTCCTCAATTATCTGTTTTCATTAATAGTTCAACGTGTACAAGATCCTGAAAACACTTGGACAGGGCTCCGCCATCCAGTCTACCAAAAGGTAACAAATGAACTAGCCTATCCGCCTATTTATAGACATCTAGCTCCATCCAGAGTGGACTACTTTACTTCATACGAAGGGAATCAACTTCGTGCGAAGTGACTCAATGATACCTTCATACGAAGTTGACCACTCACCTTCGTACAAAGTGACCATTATAATATAAAATCTAACATGCTGATCCTATTGAAGACTCGATACGACTTGATGACGTATGCAACAGACATATGCATCAATCGTCCCCCCCTTGGATGTTGCCGCAATCTCAAAGTTGTAGTCTCAATCAATCTTCATTAATTTTAATATCTTGACATTTCAGCACAATGAATTCCATCAACAATCCCCCCTTTACTTCGATCTTTATTTGTAGACGTTAATTATCAACATGCTCCCCCTTTCATTGAGCTTCTCTTATCTTTGAACTTTCTTGACAATCTAAAAATCATTCAAATAAACATTTCAGATTCAAACTTTGAAATTTTCTAAACTTAGACATTCATCAATATTCTCAAAATTTCAAAATTTAAACATCTTATAAGTTTTAACAACCCTCTCAGTTAACCAAGTCCAAATTAATGACCCTGGTTACCTGATTTATCTATGAAGTTCAAAATGAATGACCTTGGTTGATTACTTTGTGGACAAACTTATGTTTCCATCAAATTCAAGTATCGAATTAATTAACTTTTAATCATTTCAAAACTATTTTTCATTTTAAAATAAACTTCCAATTTCCAGACTTACTTTAGCAACTCTAGACATTGAAAATCAGTTTTCCATCATCGGTAGTTGAAAATAATATGAACATAAAATCTCTTTGAGTTTATGAAATAAAATATTTATGTACAAACATATTTATAGACATTTTTGTGAGTTTGTGTTAGAGGATCATATCAGTTTTTTAAGACACATCACTAGTATCGTTGATCTGATAAAACTGTAAATCCTAAACAGATTCACTTAGATAGCCCGTATACTGGTCACTTGAACCTCTACTTATTTCTCAACTGCTTCGAGATACATTAATTAAATGTTTTTAGAACTTAACTTAACTGTGTTTCCTCTAGGTCCCTTAATCCGTATGGATCGTCACCGAATCGTCTATCCAATCTAGAGTGCGGAATCCCCTAGATCAGATTTCACAGAAAACCGAACAAGAACACGAACAAATACTTTCAAACTGTCTTCTATTGATTATCTAACACAAGCGTTTATAATCAACTCAAGACTCTCTCTCAACTCTCTCTGAAGTAATTCTCTGATCAACTGAATGAGCAACTAAACCAGCAACCTAAACCCTAATGCAAACCTCCCTTGATATAGAGACATGTTATGCAACTGGGCTAGGGTTTAACCACATGGACTGCTATTGGGTCTAGGCCCAATTCGCCTACCACATGCTGAATGGTGTCTAGTTTAGCCCAATTACTTCTAATTAACTATTACAAAACTAAACCCGCTAACCGTTATCATTTTACTAACTACAAGATATCCAAAGACCAAATCTAAGCTGTTGTCACAAATATGCACAACAAACTCTCCCTTGATAATAGCTTTATAAAACAATTTTGTCTTCAGTCAACCTGCAATCTTTAACTTCTTTGAAAAACGTTGGTCTTTGGATAGCTTTAGCTTTAATAGCTTCTGTCAGTAATAGACTCCCCCCTAAGCTGATGTATCCAATTACCAAATCTTCTAAATCGTTAGCGTTTGAGTAAACTCAAGTTTAGTACTTGAATAGCAGTCTTCAAAACTCTTCAACTTTGTCTACAATGTAGAAAGGAGGTTCTACCATGCATCCAAGCAAAACTCCTCTTCACCAAACTTCTCAGCAACACACTGCTACAATCTGTATAATACAATACAAACATCTCGAGAAACCATAAGAATTTTTCAACACAAGTTAAACAAATTATTTTTATTATTCAAGAGATAGTAAAACTGTATCATAGATTAAGCACTTCTCATACTTCAAATTTTAAAACACGCTGAACCTGCAAGATATTAAAAATATGTTTAAACTCATCTTCTAACACCGTCTCCCCCTATCGGTAAGAAATCCTCCATAAACAACCATATTCCGTACATTAAGAATATACAAGAAAATGAAATATTTTTGGATATTTATATTTTCTGAAAGCAAATAAATAACAAATAATAAACACTCTATTTTGTGAGAATCACCGTAAGAAGATCATATCAGCAACACCAAACTGTTTTCACACTATTTGATAATTCTATATGCAATATTCATGAAAAACAATTCAAGACGATTACCAGTATTGTTTATCCACTTAAACAAAATACATGAACATTTCAAGTACCATTACCAAGTGATATGTTAAGATAAGTTATACTGATATACTAGTGTGTCCCACTTCAGGACATACCCCACGATCATGGTATGCACAAAAATTCCTCGTAGTAGGTGAGTGTACCTAAATCCATCCTTTTAATTTTCAACATTAGATAATTGGTGATCAAGTCAGTACTTTTGTACAGCAAAGAGACCAATATCCAACGAGGGTTAGGGCAAATACCAAAGTTTGGTACGAATAATGCAATTTGCACATTTGAATGACTCTCTAGGAGATCTTCTTCAATTTTTGGGATTTCGCATTTTAGCTCTTTTAAGATATCCTGGTTGTGCCTAGGTCAGCATATGTCTGGATGCAGCAGAAGGACAACCTTGATACCCCGAATGAAATAACGATATAAAGACCTAAAACCTCATATTTTGGCAATCTATCAATGCAAGATTTAAGGTTATAAAACCATACGCCACTGATATGTTACCCACTAATACACAGTTTATTATATTTGTATCACCAAGGTAAGTTGATTATTTCATGCTTTTTGCTTATGGTACATCATATGATGAAACTGCTATAACACTCAAGAAATTTGGTTTTAAATATTTGATAATATTATATACAATAATTATTAAATACTGTTCAAGACGATTACAAGTATTGTTTATCCACTCAAAAAAATGCATGAACATTTCAAGTACCATTACCTAGTGATATGTTAAGATAAGTTATACTCATATACAGTGTGTCCCACTTCAGGACATAACCCCATGATCAAGGTATACACAAAAATTCCTCGTAGTAGGTGAGTATACCAAAATACATCCTTTTGATTTTCAACATCAGATAATTGGTGATTAGGTCAGTACTTCCGTACCGCAAAGAGACCAATATCCAACGAGGGTTGGGCAAATACCAAATTTTGGTACGAATAATGCAATTTGCACATTTGAATGACTCTCTAGGAGAGCTTCTTCAATTTTTGGGATTTGGCATTTTAGCTCTTTTAAGATATCCTGATTGTGCCTAGGTCAACATATATCTGGATGCAGTAGAAGGACAACCTTGATACCCCGGATGAAATAACGATATAAAGACCTAAAACCTCAGATTTTGGCAATCTATCAACGCAAGATTTAAGGTTATAAAACCATACGCCACTGATATGTTACCCACTCATACACAGTTTATTATATTTTTATCACAAATGTAAGTTGATTATTTCATGCCTTTTGCCTACTGGTACATCATATAATGAAGCTGCTATCACACTCAAGCAATTTAGTTTTAAATATTTGATAATTTATATGCAATATTCATTAAAAAGAGTTCAAGACGATTACGAGTATTGTTTATCCACTTAAACAAAATACATGACCATTTCAAGTACCATTATCTAGTGCTATGTTACGATAAGTTATACTGATATACTAGGACATACCCCACGATCAAGGTATGCACAAAAATTCCTCGTAGTAGGTGAGTATACAAAAATCCATCCTTTTGATTTTCAACGTTAGATAATTGGTGATCAGGTCAGTACTTCCGTACTACAAAGAGACCAATATCAACGAGGGTTAGGGCAAATACCAAATTTTGGTACGAATAATGCAACTTACACATTTGAATCTAGGAGGGCTTCTTATATTTTTGGATTTGGCATTTTAGCTCTCTTAAGATATCCTGGTTGTGCCTAGGTCAGCATATATCTGAATGCAGCAGAAGGACAACCTTGATGCCCGGATGAAATAACGATATAAAGACCTAAAACCTAATTTTGGCAATCTATCAACGCAAGATTTAAGGTTATAAAACCATACGTCACTTATATGTTACCCATTCATACACAGTTTTTATATTTGTATCACAAAGGTAAGTTGATTATTTCATGCTTTTTGCCTACTGGTACATCATATGATGAAACTGCTATCACACTCAAGCAATTTAGTTTTAAATATTTGATAATTCTATATGCAATATTCATTAAAAACAGTTCAAGACGATTACCAGTATTGTTTATCCGCTTAAACAAAATACATGAACATTTCAAGTACCATAACCTAGTGATATGTTAAGATAAGTTATACTGATATACTAGTGTGTCCCACTTAGAAGACACACCCCACGATCAAGGTATGCACAAAAATTCATCGTAGTAGGTGAGTATACCGAAAACCATCCTTTTGATTTTCAACGTCAGATAATTGGTGATCAGGTCAGTACTTCCGTACAGCAAAGAGACCAATTTCTAACGAGGATTAGGGCAAATACCAAATTTTGTTACGAATAATGCGATTTGCACATTTGAATGACTCTCTAGGAGAGCTTCTTCAATTTTTGGGATTTGGCATTTTAGCTCTTTTAAGATATCCTGGTTGTGCCTAGGTCAGCATGTATCTGGATGCAGCAGAAGGACAACTTTGATACCCCGGATGAAATAACGATATAAAGACCTAAAACCTCAGATTTTCGCAATCTATCAACGCAAGATTTAAGGTTAATAAACCATACGCCACTGATATATTACCCACTCATACACAGTTTATTATATTTGTATCACAAAGGTAAGTTGATCATTTCATGCTTTTTGCCTACTGGTACATCATATGATGAAACTACTATCACACTTAGGCAACTTAGTTTTAAATATTTGATAATTCTATATGCAATATTCATTAAAAATAGTTCAAGACGATTGCCAGCATTGTTTATCCACTTAAACAAGATACATGAACATTTCAAGTACCATTACCTAGTGATATGTTAAGATAAGTTATACTGATATACTAGTGTGTCCCACTTCAGGACATACCCCCACGATCAAGGTATGCACAAAAATTCCTCGTAGTAGGTGAGTATACCGAAATCCATCCTTTTGATTTTCAACGTCAGATAATTGGTGATCAGGTCAGTACTTCCGTATAGCAAAGAGACCAATATCCAACGAGGGTTGGGCAAATACCAAATTTTGGTATGAATAATGCATTTTGCACAGTGAATGACTCTCTAGGAGAGCTTCTTAAATTTTTGGGATTTGGTATTTTAGCTCTTTTAAGATATCCTCGTTGTGCCTAGGTCAGCATATATCTGGATGCAGCAGGAGGACAACCTTGATACACCGGATGGAATAATGATATAAAGACCTAAAACCTCAGATTTTGTCAATCTATAAACGCGAGATTTAGGGTTATAAAACCATACGCCACTGATATGTTACCCACTCATACACAGTTTATTATATTTGTATCACAAAGGTAAGTTGATTATTTCATGCTTTTTGCCTGCTGGTACATCATATGATGAAACTGCTATCACACTCAAGCAATTTAGTTTTAAGAAATTGATAATTCTAAATGCAATATTCAATAAAAACAGTTCAAGACGATTACCAGTAGTGTTTATCCACTTAAACAAAATACATGAACATTTCAAGTACCATTACCTAGTGATATTATAAGATAAGTTATACTGATATACTAGTGTGTCCTACTTCAGGACATACCCCCACGATCAAGGTATGCACAAAAATTCCTAGTAGTAGGTGAGTATACCGAAATCCATCCTTTTGATTTACAACGTCTGATAATTGGGGATCAGGTCAGTACTTCCATACAGCAAAGAGACCAATATCCAATGGGGGTTAGGGCAAATACTAAATTTTGGTACGAATAATGCAATTTGAACATTTTAATGACTCTCTAGGAGAGCTTCTTCAATTTTTGGAATTTGGCAATTTAGCTCTTTTAAGATATCCTGGTTGTGCCTAGGTCAGCAAATATCTGGATGCAGCAGAAGGACAACCTTGATACCCGGATGAAATAACGATATAAAGACCTAAAACCTCAGATTTTTGCAATCTATCAACGCAAGATTTACGGTAATAAAACCATACGCCACTGATATGATACCCACTCAAACACAGTTTATTATATTTGTATCATAGAGGTAAGTTGATTATTTCATGCTTTTTGCTTACTGGTAGATCATTTGATGAAACTGCTATCACACTCAGGCAATTTAGTTTTAAATATTTGATAATTCTATATGCAATATTCAATAAAAACAGTTCAAGGCGATTACCAGTATTGTTTATCCACTTAAACAAAATATATGAACATATCAAGTACCATTACCTAGTGATATTATAAGATAAGTTATACTGATATACTAGTGTGTCCCACTTCAGGAGATACCCCCACGATCAAGGTATGCACAAAAATTCCTCGTAGTAGGTGAGTATACCGAAATCCATCCTTTTGATTTACAACATCAGATAATTGGTGATCAGGTCAGTACTTTCGTACCGCAAAGAGACCAATATCCAACGAGGGTTAGGGCAAATACTAAATTTTGGTACGAATAATGCAATTTGCACATTTGAATGACTCTCTAGGAGAGCTTCTTCAATTTTTGGGATTTGGCATTTTAGCTCTTCTATGATGTCCTGGTTGTGCCTAGGTAAACATGTATCTGGATGCAGCAGGAGGACAACCTTGATACCCCGGATGAAATAACGGTATAAAGACCTAAAACCTCAGATTTTGACAATCAATCAATGCAAGATTTAAGGTTATAAAACAATATGCCACTGATATTTACCCACTCATACACAGTTTATTATATTTGTATCACAAAGGTAAGTTGATTATTTCATGCTTTTTGTCTACTGGTACATCATATGATGAAACTACTATCACACTCAGGCAATTTAGTTTAAATATTTGATAATTCTATATGCAATATTCATTAAAAAAATTTCAAGAGGATTACCAGTATTCTTTATCCAATTAAACAAAATACATGAACATTTCAAGTACCATTACCTAGTGATATGTTAAGATAAGTTATACTGATATACTAGTGTGTCCCACTTCAGGACATACCCCCATGATCAAGGTATGCACAAAAATTCCTCGTAGTAAGTGAGTATACAAAAATCCATCCTTTTGATTTTCAACATCAGATAATTGGTGATCACGTCAGTACTTTCGCACAGCAAAGAGACAATATCCAATGAGGGTTGGGGCAAATACCAAATTTTGGTACAAATAATGCAATTTGCACATTTGAATGACTCTCTAGGAGAGCTTCTTCAATTTTTGGGATTTCGCATTTTAGCTCTTTTAAGATATCCTGATTGTGCCTAGGTCAGCATATATCTGGATGCAGTAGAAGGACCCCTGATGAAATAACGATATAAAGACCTAAAACCTCATATTTTGGCAATCTATCAATGCAAGATTTAAGGTTATAAAACCATACGCCACTAATATGTTACCCACTCATACACAGTTTATTATATTTGTATCACAAAGGTAAGTTGATTATTTCATGCTTTTTGCCTACTGGTACATCATATGATGAAGCTGGTATCACACTCAAGCAATTTAGTTTTAAATATTTGATAATTCTATATGCAATATTCATTAAAAACAGTTTAAGATGATTACCAGTATTGTTTATACACTTAAAAAAATACATGAACATTTCAAGTACCATTACCTAGTGCTATGTTAAGATAAGTTATACTGATATACTAATGTGTCCCACTTCAGGACATACCCCTACACTCAAGGTATGCACAAAAATTCCTCGTAGTAGGTGAGTATACCGAAATCCATCCTTTTGATTTTCAACGTCAGATAATTGGTGGTCAGGTCAGTACTTCCGTACAGAAAAGAGACCAATATCCAACGATGGTTAGGGCAAATACTAAATTTTGGTACGAATAATGCAATTTGCACATTTGAATATCTCTCTATGAGAGCTTCTTCAATTTTTGGGATTTGGCATTTTAGCTCTTTTAAGATATCCTAGTTGTGCCTAGGTGAGCATGTATCTAGATGCAGCAGAGGACAACCTTGATACCCCGGATGAAATAACTAAATAAAGACCTAAAACTCAGATTTTGGCAATTTATCAACGCAAGATTTAAGGTTATACCATACGCCACTGATATGTTACCCACTCATACACAGTTTTTTATATTTGTATCACAAAGGTAAGTTGATTATTTCATGCCTTTTGCCTACTGGTACATCATATAATGAAACTGCTATCACACTCAAGCAATTTAGTTTTAAATATTTGATAATTCTATAGGCAATATTCATTAAAAATTAGTTCAACACGATTACGAGTATTGTTTATCCACTTAAACAAAATACATGAACATTTCAAGTACCATTATCTAGTGATATGTTAAGATAAGTTATACTTGATATACTAGTGTGTACCACTTCTGACATACCCCCACGATTAAGGTATGCACAAAAATTCATCGTAGTAGGTGTGTATACCGAAAATCCATCCTTTTGATTTTCAACGTCAGATAATTGGTGATCAGGTCAGTATTCGTACAACAAGAGACCAATATCCAACGGGGTTAGGATTTTGGAACGAATAATGCAATTTGCACATTTAAATGACTCTCTAGGAGAGCTTCTTCAATTTTTGGGATTTGGCATTTTAGCTCTTTTAAGATATCCTGGTTGTGCCTAGGTCAGCTGTATTTGGATGCAGCAGAAGGACAACCATGATACCTAGATGAAATAACGATATAAAGACCTAAAACCTCAGATTTTCGAAATCTATCAACGCAAGATTTAAGGTTATAAAACCATACACCACTAATATGTTACCCACTTATACACACTTTATTATATTTGTATCACAAAGGTAAGTTGATATTTCATGCTTTTTGTCTACTGGTACATCATATGATGAAGCTGCTATCCACTCAAGCAATTTAGTTTTAAATATTAGTGTGACATTCTAACTTGCTGATCTACTATCATTTCTTCTTTTCCACACAGTGAAACTCCTTTTTTATTTTCTATTTTTTTATTTTTGTAAAGAAATAAATTATTTACAAAATATTTTTATGGAAAAATGGTTACTCAGGTTTCCTCATCCCATTAAGTTCTACTAAATGTTCAAAACGAGCCCTGTCAAAAGCTTTTGTGTAAAGATCTGCCAGGTTATCTAGTTTCTCGACTCGATGCAGTTCAATTAATTTCTTTTCAGCACAATCCCGTATAAAATGATGACGAATGTCAATATGTTTTGTGCGACTGTGTTTTACGGGATTGTTGGTCATTGAAATATTGGCATTATTTCTATCATAATAGCAGTACGAGTGAAATTCAAACTGTAATCGCGCATCTGCTGTTGGATCAGAGAACCTGAGAGCAATAACTACCCACAACAATATATTCAGCTTCACACGTCAAGGTAGACAGCAAGACTGCTTCTTGCATTGGCATGACGCGAGCCTCACTCCTAAGAACTGATAACCACCTGTGGTAGACTTCTTTGTTGATATGCATCCTCCAAAGTCCGAATCTGTGAAAGCAACAAACTTCAAATCACTAGCAGCTGGATAGCATAACCCAAGTTTAGGTTTCCCCTTCAAGTAACGAAGAATCCGCTTCACCGCTTTCATGTGCGACTCTTTTGGATTCGCTTGATATCTGGCACAAAGACACACTGCGAACATATGTCTAGTCTTGAAGCAGTCAAGTACATCAGAGAACCAATCATTGCCCTGTATTGAGTTGGATCAACATCCTCCACACTCTCATGATCTGGACCAAGATTTTGATTCTCACAGATAGGTGTATTGAAAGTAGCGCAATCTTCCATTTTGAAACGAGGCAAAATGTCATACACATACTTTGTCTCATGTATGAACATCCCATCCTTCTTCTGTTCAACTTGTAAACCCAAAATGTAGAACAGTTCACCCATCGCACTCATTTCAAACTTGCTCTTCATTACCTCCTCGAATTCATGACACATGTTCTCATCAGATGACCCAAAAATGATGTCATCTACGTATACCTATACCAGCAGAAAGTCTTCCTTCTCCTTTTAATGTAAAGTGTACTGTCAATCTGACCTCTTTCAAAACCATTCTTTAACAAATGACCTGATAGTGTCTCATACCACGCCCTAGGTGCCTGATGCAATCCATACAATGCCTTATCAAGTCGATAGTCTCGATCTGGATAGTCTGGATCAGTAAACCCATCTGGTCATGAGACATACACCAGTTCTTGTACTTTCCAAAAAGAAACGCACTCTTCACGTCAAGTTGGTAAACTTTGAAGCCCTTGAATGAAGCAAAAGCTAGGAACAACCGAATTGCCTCCAACCTTGCTACTGGTGCAAACACTTCATTGTAGTCAATTCCCTCTTGCTAATTAACCCTATCACCACTAACCGGGCCTTATTCCTTATTACGGTCCCTCAGTCGTATTTCTTGCACTTAAACACCCACTTAGTGCCTATTTCCATCTATCCTTCAGGCAAGTCAACTAGCTTCCAAACTTTCAACTTCTTAAACTGAGCTAGTTCCTCTTGCATAGCTTCAACCCAACAATTTTCTTTTAGAGCCATGTGAACATTCTTCGGCTCCTCTTGGGCAATAAAGCAGCTATATAAACACTCATGAATCAACCCAGTCTTCTGAATCGAAGTAAACAAACAGGAACCTTCGATCACACCTCTTCTTGTCTGAACACCTGCAGCAGCATCACTTATGATGTTTTCAACTGGATGATCTTTGTGTACACGTGTGGTAGCAATGGTGTCAACAGCCAGATTATCTCCCAGATTAGATCCAATCTCCCCTGAATGTTACTATTAGCAAACGGATTAGTGAAACCCCCCCTTGAATAGGTTCGGACTCACTGTCACTAGAGTCTTGTGGAGCTGCACTGGAAGAAGTTTCTGGAGCATCTGTCATCGATATACTCGATATAGGCATGAAGTCACCCTCTCCATCTTCACTGATCATAGTGTGGATCAATTGAGACTCATCTGCATTGGAAAAATCAGGAATATTAAATGATTTAAAAACACTGTCATAATCATATAATAAAGGAGGACCACTCGTTGATTGTTGAGGTGAATAAATAGTGATTTCCATGTTAAATACAACCTCAATTTTACCAGTTTTTAGATTAAAAACCCTTTATTCTGTGTTCCAGGCATATAGCCTAGAAAGTAACCCTCTTTAGCTACCTCACCGAATTTTTGCTTGTCTTTATTTCGCACAATTGTGCAGGGTAGTCCAAATGGTTCAAAGCCTTTTAAGTTTCGTTTTCGGTTAAACAATGGTTCCTGACATGTTTAGGACATAATCTGGCTGTTGACACCATTGCTACCACGTGTACACAAAGATCATCCAGTTGAAAACATCATAAGTGATGCTGCTGCAGGTGTTCAGACAAGAAGAGGTGTGATCGAAGGTTCCTGTTTGTTTACTTCGATTCAGAAGACTTTGTTTAGGACATAACACGCTATGTTCATAGCTTCTCCCCAGAAAAGAACTGGAAGTTTTGAATCAGAAAGCAAAGTCCTTGCAGCTTCAATCAACGTCCTGTTTTTCCTCTCAGCGACTCCATTATGTTGAGGTGTATAAGGGGCAGAATATTGATGTTCAATTCCATTGCAAAGACAATAGAGATCCAGAATATGATTCTTGACCTCCGTGCCATTATCACTCCTTATACTCTTTATCCATGCATCATGGACATTTTCCAATTTTATAAAAAGATTTATCAGCATCTCCGCTGTCTCATCTTTTGTACCTAAAAAGAAAACCCATGAAAATCGTGAGTAATCATCTGTGACAACTAAACAATAGTACTTTCCACCTATGCTCTTTACGTTCACCGTACCAAATAGATCCATATGAAGTAATTCATAAGGGGTATCTATAATGTCGATAGCAATTGGCACCTAAGCCTTGTGATTCTAAAACCGTTAATGAACTAATTTGATTAAACCAAGTCTAAACGTGTAGTAACCCTGGGTCATACAATTGTTGAACCAAGTGTGAACCTTGTTCCAATAATTGCTTAAGTTTTCGTAGTCTAATAATTGCAAACAAACTTGTCGATTAAATTTTTCATAGTCTAATCATTCAATCAAGTTTTCGTGAAAATCTCAAGTGTTTAAGTTTTCGTAGTCTAATAATTTCAAATAAACTTGTCGGTTAAATCCGACATCTCTTTCAACCAAATAATCATTTCAATTAAACAACATAGCAAGCTTCATAAAAAGTTACAATACTTGTTGAAAATCAATCTTGTCCACACAAAAACTACAAACTCTTCATGGTTCGACCCCTTACTACCACTAACACATTGTTAAGGCTAATTATGGTATATAAATATCATCTCTGACCAGGGTGCGACACTCCGATCAAATTTTGGCGCTATTGCTGGGGATTAAGGAATGTGTTATGAATTCCAACACTTTTCATCCGGGATTAAGGAACCATCCAATTTTCGGTATGGTAATGCTTCAAAATAAATGAACCCCAACTTTCAATCGGGTAACCAAAGTGGGAATCAAGGAGGATCAATGTATCAAAACCGTCAAGGCGGTAATCAAGGGGGAATCAAAGAAATTACAACCAAGGTAGTAGTTAAGGCTATAAGAATCGTGAAGGTGGTTATCAAAGGGGCTACAACCAAGGCGGTAATGGAGGTGGTAACTCTAATCCTCAAATGGGTAATGAAGACTCCTTGAATGCAAAGCTAGATGCAATCATGAATGCCATCACTACTCCGAATCAAGAGATAAAGATGGAAACGAAAAAGGAGTTTGAGGTACATGACAAATCGCACAAAGCTTTAGAGAAGCAAGTGGTTCAAGTTGCGGAGGAGATGGCACAAATGCGAGGAAGTGGCGGAAGATTGCCAAGTAACACCACAGTGAACCCTAAGCATCAAGGGTCTAACTCAAAGAACACGCGTGAGGTACCACTTAATAAAATTTTGTTACATAGTGGTCGAGTGTGTTAAAAATGGTGTGTTATCACCACCTCAGTTTGTTGAAGGGGTGGTGGAAGAGGCTAGTGATGATGAGGTTGTTGACGGTCAAATGGGAGAAAAAGAAAATGTTTTGAAAAACGATAAAAGTACAACCGTTGTGACCGTTCCTGTCCCGAAAGCTAAAGAAAAGGGTTGGAGGTTAATATTGCCCCTTATCCCGAAGCTTTGTTGGGACTATCTAAAAAAGTGGTAAACAAAAGAGGTCCCCACCAAAAAGAAATGTGGAAATATTTAAGCAAGTCAAAATCAATTTACCACTTTTAGATGCCATAAAACAAGTACCTTCATATGTTAAGTTCTTGATGGACTTGTGCACTCAAAAACGGACTCACAAATTTCGAAAGAAACTAGATTTAACTGAAAATGTGAGTTCGGTCCTTTCGAGTGCACTTCCACCTAAGTTACAAGACCCAGGAGCGCCCATCATCTCCATTCAAGTTAGAGAGTTTAAAATGACAAGGGCACTCTTAGATCTTGGCGCTAGTGTGAGTATTCTACCGGGTAGTTTATATCACCAACATGAGTTTGGTCCACTTCAAGCGGCAAACACTACTTTAGTGCTAGCTGACTTGATTCCTAAACTACCCCGTGGGATAGTCATGGATGTAATTGTCAAAGTCAAGGACTTTTACTATCCGTTGAATTCTTAGTAGTCGATTACGTTTCGTTGGACCTAACCAAGCAACCTACGTTTATTCTCGGTAGACCATTCTTGGCAACATTAAATTCCTAAATTAATTGTAAAACGGGTACGTTTGACATGACCTTTGGTAACCACCGGTTGCGGTTAAATGTCCTTTCTAGATTATGGATCCTCTAGTTAATGACGAATGCTATATGGTGGACGTTGTTGACGAGTGTGTACCTCTCTGTGATAGGGGTGTTGAGGAGGAAAACACAATAGAGGAATGTTTTATGTTTAACAGATTACAAATGGAAACGAATCAAAGCATTGATGTAGAGGAGAAGACGATGGAGGTGATAGCGGTGAAAGAGGGAAGACCACCTTGGACACACCAAGTAGAAAGTCTTCCCGAGAATATTGACAGCAAGTTGAAGCCATCGTTGGCAGAACCTTCGAATGTCGAATTGAAGTTGTGCCCAAGCATTTGAAATATGCTTATATGGGTGAGGGCAACACGCTACCGGTCATCATTGCATCAAACCTGATCGGAGAGCAAGAGAAGAAGCTAACGGAGGTGTTGGTCGCCAATAGAGCTACTATTGGGTGGACCATTGCAGATTTGAAGGAAATTAGCCCTTCTGTATTGATGCATAAAATCATCACTGAAGACGGTAGTACTCCCTCTAGTGACACACAACGGAGATTAAATCCCAACATGCGAGAAGTTGTTAAGAAGGAGGTACTAAAGTGGCTAGATGTGGGTATCATATACCTCATCTCTGATAGTCAATGGGTGAGCCCTACACAAACTGTTCCCAAGAAGGCGGACATTCAAGTCGTCACAAATGACGCATGGTGAAGAGGTCGCCACTCGGCCGGTAACCGGGTGGCGTATCAGTATTGATTATAGAATGCTAGAATTCAGCAACTTCTAAAGACCATTTCCTTTACCTTTCATTGACCAAATTGTTGAAAAGTTAGCGGGTCAAAAATATTATTGTTTCCTGGATGGGTATTCGGGTTATAATCAAATTGCTATCCATCCGAAGATCAAGCTAAGACCACGTTTACTTGCCCGTACGGTACCTTCGCATTTAGGGCGAATGTCGTTTGGGTTATGTAATGCCCCCGCACCTTTCAAAGGTGCATGATGGGTATCTTTTCAGATAGATGGGGGAGTCATTAGAGATCTTCATGGATGACTTTTCAAGTTTTGGGTCATCTTTTGATGTTTGCCTTGACCAACTCGAAAAGTTTTAAAAAGATGCATTGAGAAAAATTTGGTTTTGAGTTGGGAAAAGTGTCATTTTATGGTTCAAGAGGGAATTGTGTTGGGACACGTGGTGTTAAGTCGTGGGATAGAGTTTGATAGGGCAAAAGTGCAAGTTATCTCTATTTTGCCATATCCCACGAGCGTTAAGGGTATTAAATCATTTTTGGGTCATGCGGGGTTTTATAGATGGTTTATAAAGGGTTTTAGTGACATAACAAAACCCTTATATAATTTATTGTTAAAAGACCAATCGTTTTACTTTAATAAAGATTGTCAAAATGTTTTTAACATGTTGAAAAAGAAATTGGTTGAGGCCCCAATCTTGCAATCACCGAATTGGGCTTTACCGTTCAAAATCATGTGTGATGCAAGTGACTATGCAGTGGGGGCCATTTTGGGTCAAAGGGTAGAAAAGAACCGTTGCTATATACTACGCGAGTAAGACTCTTTCGGATGCTCAATTGAATTACACAACAGCCGAGAAAGAGTTACTTGCGGTGGTATATGAGTTGGATAAATTATGGGCTTGTATTTGGGGTAATAAAGCGATTGTATATTCTGACCATTCTGCTGTCAGGTACCTCATGGAGAAGAAAGATGCAAAGCCGCGTTAGTTTGATGGGTACTTTGCTACAAGAGTTTGACTTGGAGATACGGGATAAGAAGGGTAGCAAATATGTGGTGGCAGACCACTTATCTCGGTTGTTGGTGGAAGAGGGTTTTCTCGTGTAGAGATTAACAAGACCTTTCCAGATGAGCATATTCTAAAAGTGTCAATATTACCTTGGTTTTCTAATCTTATCAATTATTTGGTGACATTTGATTTACCGGCTCATTGGGATAGGAGAAGGAGATTTCATTTCCTCTCTGCAAATTAAATACTACACGTTGGAAGAACCAGATCTGTTCAAGACATGCTTGGATCAAGTCTTTAGGAGATGCATACCGGACGAGGAGATCCGAGTGTCTTGATACACATGCATTCTTTTGCTTGTGGGGGCCATTTTAGTGGTTACAAAACGGGGCATAAAGTGCTCAATAGCGGCCTTTACTAGCCGACTATTTTTAAGATGCCTTCAATTTTGCAAAAAACTGTGTTGAGTGTCAATAATTAGGGGGTATTTCCAAGCGGGATGAGATGCCCATGCAACCGATTCTCATGTCGATATTTTTGATGTGTGGGGAATTGATTTCATGGGCCCATTCCCGAATTCACATGGGAATTTGTATATTTTGGTGGCGGTAGATTATGTGTCTAAATGGGTTGAATGAATCGCCACCAAAACAAATTACCATACCGTTGTTTGTAATTTTGTTCAAACTAATATTATTTCTAGATTTGGGATGCCTCGGGTGATTATTAGTGATGGGGGATCTCATTTTAAAATTTTAATTTCGGAAAATTACTAAAACGGTATGGTGTTGACCATAGAATTGCTACCCCTTATCATCCGCAGACATGTGGTCAAGTGGAAGTGTCTAATAGACAAATTAAAGAAATTTTGCAAAAGACCGTTAGACCGGACTGTAAGGATTGGTCAACGAAGTTGAATGATGCCTTATGGACCTATCGAACGGCACATAAGACAGCTATTGCACCACACCTTACCGTTTAGTTATGGTAAAAATTGTCAATTGCTGCTTGAACATGTACATCGTGCTTTTTGGGCTATTAAAGAAGTTAATATTAAGTATGATGATGCAGGTAAAGAACGCAAGTTGAAGTTGTACAAACTGGAAGAGCTTCGGGAGGAGGCATATGAGTGTGCTTGAAATACAAAGATGGCATGAAACGAGCACACGATGCCAAGTTGAAGCCGAAGGAATTTGTAGTGGGTCAAAAGGTTTGGCCTATACAATTCAAGGCTTACGTTTTTTCCTGGAAAGCTAAAGAGCAAGTGGATAGGCCCGTATGTGGTACACAGGTCAGTAAGCTAGGTGATGTTAACATTGAGGACCTAAAGGATGGGTCAAAACAAACGGTCAACACTCATCGTCTTAAACCTTTTCTCGATGGTAATGAGCAGAACAAAGACGCAAACAAGGAATTGGTAAGCTTTTCGGTAAGCGTGCCAACTTATGAGGTCAATTAAAGGGCCAAAACAATTGTGTAGAGTTTTGTACATTTTTATTGTTTGCGCATATTATTATGTATTTTATTGTGATCGTTTCGTACTAATCTCGTTAACATGTGAAGTTCGGATATTGCAAGCGGGTCATGAAGACGTAAGGTATGTCTTAAACCTTGCTTTATGTATTGAGAACAATACACTATTATTCGAGGGGTGGTAAGAATCGTAAACGTGTGCTTTCATAAAAAAAATTAACACCAATGATGCGTCTGGATGAGGCTTCAAGCCGTCGCCGACGGTGAGTCATTGGGGGCCGTCGGGTAAAACATGTCGTAGACACGAGGTTAAGCTATTGGGGGAATTGACCAATTTGGTGTGGCGTCGGCGACGGACCAAAGGACCGTCGGCGACAGCCCTTGGTTTGTCAGCCGATGCTGGTTGGTTTTAGCGTTTAAAGTCAGACCAAACACATTCTAAACCTATCTAAACTTGACCCGAACATCCTTTTAACCACATATCTGACCGGGTGAACCTTATCCAACCAACACCTCATTAAAAACCCTCAAATCTCTAAACATCAACCATCAATTTCATTCATCTTCTTCTTCTCCTTCAAAGAACCTTAACCTTCAATCACTTGTATCTTCTTAATTCTTAACCTAATCAAGCAATTTTTGAGCTATTCTGTGTAGATTTTCGAGTAGAACAAAACCCCTAACATGGTTTCTTTCAATTTTTCCCATTTGCAAGATTGGTGAAGTTGAAATTTTAGGTTTTTTGAGGAAAAGTGTTCTTCAAGTTTGACGATTTCATCATTTTGAGTTCTTTCGAGTATACAACATTAAAGGTATGATTTTTACTTAAATTTGAGCATGACTATCATATGGTTTGTGAATTTCTTCCGAAATTTTGAACTTTGTGTTTAAGAGTAGGTTCTTTATGATGCTAATGTGTGATATCTAGCTTGAGTTTGAGTAGGCACTTGAATTTGGTGGGATTGAACATGCAACAAGTCTAGCTATGAGATTATACTTGTTAGTTGCATGCTTGAACATGAACATGATGTTGAACCTTGTTTAAATCTTATGGATTTAGGATGAAAACATGAGAAATTAAGCTTTAGATGTTAACAAAATTGCCACTTTTGAAAGTTTAAACCGGCTAGTTATGTCTAATCAATTAATTTGTGGTTCAACTTTGTAGTTATGCTTAAGAAGTTGAGTTGAATTGAAGTTTTGATGTGATAGTTTACATGTTTGAAGTTTGACAATGCTTAATTGTTTTCTTTGTATTATTACCTGTAGATATGACGAGCCGAAAAAGAAGCAAGATTTCGGGTCAAGGCTCATCTTCGGGAGCCGGGTCTTCTTCAGGTTTTATAGCAAGAAAGTGGGAGCAATTAAGTGGGGTTGAGGAAAATGATGGGCTATAATATAGGAAGGATTGGGTTGGGAAAGGATTAGGGATAGTAATGTTGGTGAACCGTGGGAAAATACCAAGAAAAAGCCCCTCTCAAGGTTTAACAATAAAAGACTTGAAATTAAGCTTTGGAAGTGGAAGATGGTGCACGGGGTGACCATGTCTATCCCGAAAAGGATTGTTCCCGAGCGTACATTTGTGACATCCCGGCTTTTCAGGTATCTTAAACGCGCTACTTTGTTGTTATTCATCCTACGCTGATTTAATTCGGAGAATTAAATTACACGCTCGCAATAACTACGCTAACTTTGTGAATCTATTGGGTGAATTACGTGCTATGTGTTATTAGACGGGTTATATCTGAATTACGTGCTATGTGTTATTAGACGTTTGTAGATTATTGTATCATGCTTTGATTTCGTGATTATTAGTTATAAGCCTTATGTTACCGATTTGTAAAAAAAATATATATATAATAAATAAATAGCCGAACCGAACCGAGCCGTGAAACGTGTCGACCTTGCGACCCACACCTCCTTGCGGCCCAAGGAAATAACCTAAACTTGAGGCCCAAGCCACTTACCCAAACCCCCCCTATTGCGACCCCCTTCCCCTTGTTATATATAAATGTATGTATGCATGGGATGTTTTAAAAGAAAAAACAAAACCCTAATCCCTAGAGGGAGGTCGACGGCAGCCCCCCCCTCTCTCACGGTCGCAATTATGCTCCCGGATTGGTTCCAAGCTTGTCCCGGTTCGCTAATCATCATCGTTTCAAGGTTAGGGTTTAATTGTTTTGCGATTCACACCATGTTTTGTGTAATCTTGATCATGATTATGTAATGGTAGGATTATTAGTATGAAAAAGTGTTGTGATTTATGATTAGTTCAGATGAATGTGCGAATCTTTGCGATTGTGATGTTATGTTGAATACTAAAATCGTAGGCTGCGTTTTAGCGATAAAGATCATGTTATATATTTAGGGTTTGCATGAATATTGATATATATGATGATATTTGACAAGTTAACCTGTTGTTAATCGATACACCTAAGCGTCATCATCGTTTAAACATGTTCTAATGCGATAAAGTCGAAAACAGTTTGCTGATTGACATTTACAGCCAACTTTAGTTGGCTGTAACCTGGTCGTTTTTTATAGAAAAGTGGATTTCTGAAGCCTAAAACTTGAATTTTTGAAAAACGCTTCTAATGGCGCCACATTCATATTTTTCTGAGTTTTTTTGCTATTTTTAAGTGGTCATTTCAGCAACTGAAGCTGCGTAAATTCTGCAGAATTTGCTGGTTGTTTATTGAGTCGGATCTCATAGTATGTAGGGGGTTAGGTCAAGACATTTGTACAGTAACTGGAGACGGGAATTTCCGGAAATCTCCCACTGGAATTTTGTTAATTGGATGAACGATGATTTTTAAATAATTTTTCTCGTGGACTGCAGTCAGAAAGCAACGAATCTGACTGCAGCCCAGTATATAAATGTTTATAAATAATTGGTAAAGATTTAGGATTTGAAACTTTTACACAAAATTCTACTCTCTAATTGAAACCTACTGTTAAAACATTGGAATTTTTGGAACGTTGGAACTATTTTATAAAAATCCTCGAAAACAGCTCAGTTATGAGCGTACAAGCTGAAACATGATAAGTTGCGTTTGTGTGTACCTAAGTGTTGTATGAGTTAATCTGTGTTTATGACAAGTTGGTTTGATCACTATTTTGTATGATGATACTTTGCATGCATGATTGTGGTTTCGAATTGGTTATTACGTGTGCCGGACTGTGTGTTAGTTATGCGTAGGGTTTTGTGTCAGTGTGTTCACACACTAACTTTAAATCGGTTGACATGTTAGGACCGGATTAGTGGTCCCATCATTTGCTTCTTTTGTGTTATTCTAACCGAGCAATTTAAGGTGAGTTCCCGGCCCCTATTTTATCCCGTTTTAAACAACAGGGGGAGAAACATGTATACACTCTATAACTCTATCTTTTACGTTATGCGAAATTAACGTAGTTAACTATTCGGTAACTAAGTTAATGTTAATGTATGTTATGGTCACTAAGTAGCTTTATCACGGAAGTCCACAACCAACTCTCAAATCGTTAGTATTGGGTTAGATAGCGGGGAATTATAAGTAGTACTACTGGGCCCGACAAGCCCCACCCGAGCTAGTCGCGCTAGCCGACCGGGAATGGTCAACGGGTGATTAATTTGGCCTAACTTTCGCCATGGTCAGTGATAGACCTGGCAACACTAAGGCAACAACAGTCAGCTTCGATCGCGAACTCTTATGTGACGTAACTTTAGGCTCGCTACCTACATGTTAACATTGAACTTACTTACGAACCAACATTATTATTCCGGGTTAGGAATAATGGAACTATGTCGTTATCTCGGTTAGGGATAACAGGGAAAAATAAACTTTTAAACCGAACTTGTGAACTTATAAAAACCTGTGAACTCACTCTTCTTTAATGTTGACACTTGTTTCTTTACATGTTTCTCAGGACTCTAGGAGCGCTAGGTGCACTCACTTGCATTTGATCAAGACATTTTTATAGAGTCTTATTTACGAATAATGTTTGGGATTTTTGGTTTTGGCGTTTGTGTTGGCGCCCGTTACTTACTTTAATGCTTCCGCTAAACTTTGAAACTAGATATTTGAAAATGACTATGAATGGTTAAACAAATGTTTTTGGAAAACGTTTAAATAAATCCTATAGGGTCGTTCGATATTACTAGTGTCTGAGATTCTGGTTTGATCACACGCCTCGCGGTAAAACTCCGCAAGTGGAAATTGAGGGTGTGACACATTGAATGTTGAAGAGTTTAGGACGATTGGCATCGTCCAAATGTTCGCAAGGCTCGGTTGGGAGCGGGTTTTGGATTGGTATGAAGACATCACACCAAGGGTTTATTTGGCCGTTGTTTGTGAGTGGTTAGCTTCACTAAATTTTGTCAACCGGGATGGACCAACAAGTACGTGGCAATTGGTGGGAGATATGGACAGAGGTCAAATGATTATGTCCTTTGAGACTATGAATTGCATCGCGCGGATTGATTCGTTGGAGATTGACGTGTACTATTGTTACAACGTCGATCAATTCCTTAACAACAAAGTGAACACGGCGGATCCCGCTGTTATGGTTGGATCGGTATTGCCATTTGCTGAAGGTGGGGCAGCATTAGGAAGTCAACTATCAGTTGAAGGGAAAATTCTTCAACCCATCTCTCTCGAGAATATTATGGTAAGATTTGGGGATCGAGGGAAAGTTAAGACGTCTGATTTCTGAGTGCTCCATTCACTACTTTTTGGAGTACCAAAGTTTTCATGGTGGCATTTGGTGATGATTAACCCTTGGAATACCCGAGAGTCGTACACCCGAAAGATGATACCCTATGTACGACTCATCAGTGCCATGATAGTGTAGCAGAATAGGTTGCCGCCTGAATCGTTATAGGTTTCAAAACCCGTGGACCAGATCTGCTTTGCATCAATGAAGCAGCACTGGAAGATTCAAGTGCAAGTATATGGTCATCAATACACAGTGACTGATGATTAAGGGCATCGATTCTAGTTCACTGATCCGAGTGAGGCACAGGAAGCTGCAAGAGAGGAGGAGATGGTTGATGAGGAGGATGAAGATGAGCCTTAGGGTCCGAGGGGACCCCGGCAAAGGTATACCTGGCCGCATCGAGAGATTTCATCAGGAGTGGCCAGTTTTATTCCGAACCGGCGTAAACCCGGATATCCTAACTACAATCAGGGACAACAAGATGTATATGATAACGTCTCCACTTATATTAGGGAGAACTGGGAATACAAATAGAGGAGACAATAGTGGGAGCAGAACTGGGAGGCCCAACAACAATCTTATTGGGCCGAAGAGGCTGCCCATCGGGCTATGGAACAAGAATATTGGGAGAGACAGCATGAACAGTGGGCTGCCCAGCAAGCCTACATGGAAAGACAAGACTTGTACCAAGCACAAGAATTGTCTAGAAGGCAAGCATGGGAGGATGAACAGGAAAGGTTGCGTGTGGAGCATAACACGTTGGAAGACCGCCGATGGAATGCTATGGCAGTGGCTCAGGAGATGACGGAAAATAACACCAAACACTTGCACGCCCAAGAGCGCCACCATAGAGATTAGGAGGCGTGGCGAACATATCAAGAACACACGCCTTGGACGTCGTACGAGAACCTTCCTGTGCCATCTGGGTCTTCTGATCCATCTCCGCATTGGCCCGAAGCAGTCGGTTCTAGTTTCATCCCACCTCAGTTTGAAGCACCGGCTGAAGGTAAAAGAGGGCGTTTAGATGATTTCAATGACATGATGTCGGCTCTCACGGGATACCCTAACCATTCGTACCCACCGGTAGACACCAATGAGCGCTACCAACTGTCACAGCCCGTATTTCCAATCAAACACCAGTGGGCCCAGGTGGGGAATATCGTGACGTAAGTTGATATCATCATAGTCAATTAAACACATAACAACGAAAGTCTTGGAGTTTAAATTAATATTACAAACCAAATGTTCAAAGTAAAAAAAATAATATACAGACGGCTTGTAATGAAAGATCACAAGATCGTAAAGTATACAAAAATGTATAACAGACTTTGGGCAGATCTAAGGATTTGCAAGATCCTCTTATATCACTACCAAGCAGCTTCCGGCCTATTTCGTATTGTACCTGCAGCTTAGTCTTTTGAAAATACGTAACCTTTCGCTGGTAAATACACCCAACTGACTCGTTTTGAAAATATTTCAAAAATGTTTTAAGTACAGGGCACAAAAATCTTTATAACTTGGGAAAGTCACCTTGTAACCTTGTAAATAGATTCACATGTTTGTCCAAACATATGGGGCCTAGTACAGTGACGAAGACATGATTATCGTACACACCACTTATGACTCACGAAGGAGTTATCCCCAACTTGTGGGTAAAAATAATTTAGCATGAACATCTGTCAGGTGTATGCCTACACCCCGTGCTTTGGTCGTGGCCATTAACTAATGTAATGAGTTGAGGATATCCAGGAAACGGTCGTTAACCCCCAATGTTTAAGTTATCAAACAAAACTGATTAAAATACAATATGTTGATTTACTAACCATAATCCAGCATTCGATTGATCCCATTTTCGACCAAAGGGTAATAATTTACCGTAACCCAAGCCCGTATAGGGAAAATAAGACAAGAGTATTTACTTGAGCTAGTCGTGATTAAAGATGCAAGATTTAACATCTCAGCCGTATCCAAAAAGAAATAAGTGTAGATAGCATTTATGGGAAGCTCTAGTCTGGATTATGACATAAGCTAACCAATTAAAATGCTGACGGTCTTAATTTAGGTCATAGACCTAGACCGATTAGCGTACTGGATCGAAACGGTATATTACGCTAGATTAAGCGATGACCGGATATAATGTAGTTTAAACCCAACAAGTACCATGACTTGTATAATATGGGTAAACCGTAAGCATTATGGATTTTGAGACTAAATTGATAAGGTTAAACCCGTTTCGGTTAATTTCGTAAACTAGTTACATATAGTTAACCGTGCGCATTTTTAAAACTTAATTAAAATATTTTTATAGTAGGTACATAATATAAACTCAGAATCCCAAATTAATCATCAAATATGTGTAAAATGACCACAATGCCCCTGCGGTGCATAGTTTGGTCATTAATGATAAATTACACATATGATCAATATCTTATTGATATTATATCATAAATTAAATATTTTTGCAGAATACATATGATTATAACATCAAATATATTCAAGTTCCTTTTATACGGTATATAATTACCAAAACTCCCTTATGAGGCATAATTTCATTTTAAAACATTACCGGGCATGTAACTTGATATCCTACTGATATTACAACTTACTTAAAGTATAATGGCATATAGAACTTGTCCATGACTTATCCGGTTACCCGATATCGCTTATATGCGCACGGTTAACTATATGTAACTAGTTTACGAAATTAACCGAAACGGGTTTAACCTTATCAATTTAGTCTCAAAATCCATAATGCTTACGGTTTACCCATATTATACAAGTCATAGTGGGTAACAAGTCTTGGTTGATAAATATGGTTTAAAACCATATTATGCGTCGAAAGGACGTTTTTGTCGAAAAATGACGATTTGAGTAAAGTTTATGAAAACTTATGCTAAGACCAAGATTGTATGTTTTAGATATATTATTTAATATAACATATCAGTAGATAAAAAGGTTTGGTATAAAAAGTATGATTAAAACCATTTTATGCGTCAAAAGGGCTTTATCGTCATTTGTCGACATAATGCAAGGACTTGTAGGAAAACTCAGTATATAAACTGACTTGACATTCCAAATAATATTACTTATGATATTATATCAGTAGGAAATTTATTTTCATGTTTGTTATCGATTAAAACCTTATTTCACATAAAAAGGGCATTTTAGTCAAAATTGGCATAATAACGGAACTTGTGCATAAACTCAGATTCTGATCATGATCATGTAATATAACCTTAAGGGGTTATACTACATTATATTATGATCATAATTCAACCTTAGATCTGTAGCTAATAATCTAAATCGGGTCAGAATCGAAAGTCAAAGCAGAAGTCAAATTTTACGACTTTCGGTTGTGAACCGACCCTAGAACTGAAATTGACGAGTCGAACATATTCTCACATGTTCTAATAATTATTACCAACTTTTTTAAGTGTGAAAAAATGTTTCATAACATATATAAACTCGTATTATAATATTTTCAAAATCTGGCATGTTTGACTTTTTAATACTAAAACATTAACCCGTCAATTGGTCTAGCAAACGTAATATTTAGGAGGTGCCCTTAATAGGGATTAACACCTACCTTATTATGATCACTTAGCCATATTCGTTATGACAATGGCTCGACCATAATGGTCTTATCCAAAAGTTAAAGCGTTTTCCATAAACGCTTGACTTTTGGCTATGAAGAGCCTATAAATGTAAATGCAAGAGAAAGGAACACTTACAAGTGATTCCTAGGATGAAATAGAACTAAGTTGGATGTTCCTTTCAGTTAGGAACTTCCAGAGGATGGAGATAGAATGATTTATGAGAAAGGTGAAAGTTCAAGTGATGAACTCTTGCATCTATTAATAGTTGGAGAGCTTGAAAGAGGTGATGCCAGGTATTAGCAGCTGTTAGAGGGCGCCTACAAGTGTCCTAAAACGTGGCATAGCAGTTTGGAAGTCCATGGTTTCGAATCAAATGTTTTTTGGCAACATGTGTGGAGGCCAAGCAAAAATTCTGCAGATACAGTCCTCTAGCGGCCGGCGAGAGACAAGGCCCATGTCTCCCTCGGCCTGCGAGCGCCTCATGGGAACTTTCAAACTTTGTCACATTTAGCCCCTCAAAAACCTCTAAAACACCTTTATAAGCATAAATAGCCCTCCGTAGCCAACATTTGGCGTACCCGGGAGTATGCCCAGACATTGTCAAGCTCTCGGTTCGTTAAAAGGTCACTCAGAGGTATAAATTAACATGTTGACACTTTTAACCCCTCCATTGTCCAACTTGTACATATTTACATAATTAATCCCTCTCGTCCAACCAGTGGCTCATATGAGTGTTAGGACTTTGCAAAGGGTCACTCTAAGGCTCAGCGTAAGCATGTTGACACTAAAGGGTCACTTAGAGGCTAAGTTTAAGCATGTTGACACTAATGGTCACTCAGAGGCTCAGTGTAAGCATGTCGACACTAATGGTCACTCAGAGGCTCAGTTTTAAGCATGTTGACACTAATGGTCACTCAAAGGCTTAGTTTTAAGCATGTTGACACTAATGGTCACTCAAATGCTTGGTTTATGCATGTTGACACTAGAGGGTCACTTAGAGGCTTAGTTTGAGCATGTTGACACTAGAGGGTCACTTAGAGGCTTAGTTTAAGCATGTTGACACCTTTAGTCCTTATTAGTCCTTATTAGACTTAATATAAAAGTAATGACACGTGTCACTATATTATTGGACATGATTTACGAGGTGTTACATCCTCACCCCCTTAAAAGAAATCTCGACCTCGAGATTTATTAAAAAAGATGGGGTATTTTTGTCGCATAATGGACTCAACCTCCCATGTATATTCAGGGCCTCGAAGGGCATCCCACTTAACCTTTACTATAGGTATCTTTGTCTTTCAGAGCTTCTTAACCTGTCGATCCTCGATCAAAATCGGTTTCTCAACGAACCTCAGGTTTTCATCAATTTGCACATCATGATGTGACATTGCTAGCGACTCATCGGCTAGACATTTCTTAAGATTATAGATGTGGAATACATCATGAATTCCACTAAGCTCTTCTGGCAGCTTAAGCTTATAAGCTGCCGCACCCACACATTCGACTATCTCGAATGGTCCAATATATCTTGGGCTTAACTTGCTCTTCTTTCCAAATCTAATTACACCTTTCCAAGGTGATACTTTAAGCATGACCTTGTCCCCTATTTGGAACATAAGAGTTTTACACCTACGTCAGCATAGCTCTTCTGCCTATCACGGGCAGCTTTGAGTCTATCACGGATTTGTACAATCTTCTCTGTGGTTTCTAAGACTATCTCGGTCCTAATAGTTGGGCTTCCCCAACATCGGCTGAGCACATAGGCGCTCGACATTTTCTCCCATAAATGACCTCAAAAGAAGCAGTCTTGATGCTCGAATGGTAACTATTATTATAGGATAATTCTATTAGGGTTAAGTGGTCATCCCAACTTCCACCTAAATCAATCACACATGCTCTAAGCATGTCTTCCAAAATCTGAATAGTACGCTCACTTTGTCCATCCATCTACGGGTGGTAAGCCATAATAAAGTTTAATCTTGTGCCTAAAGATTGTTAAAAACTTTTTCCAAAAATGAGATGTATATCTAGTATCTCTATCAGATACAATAGATACCGACACACCATGTGGGGACACAATCTTTTCCACGTACAACTTAGCCAATTTGTGGGAATTATACGTTTCTTTAATTGGCAAGAAATGCGCTGACTTAGTCAGCCTATCCACAATGACCCAAATCGCGTCATTACCATGTTTTGTCTTAGGTAACTTGGTAATCAAATCCATAGTTACCATTTCCCATTTCCAAGTGGGAATTACAAGCTGTTGTAGCAGTTTGACGGTTTATGATGTTCGGCTTTAACTTGCAAACATGTCAGACACTTAGCACATAAGTGGCTATGGATTTCGTCAAACCCATCCACCAATAATTCTTTTCAAATCCTTATACATCTTGTCACCACCTGGGTGAACTGAGTATCTTGAATTATGCGCTTCCTCCAAAGATTGGAACCAAGATTCTACCATTAAATCTAAGGATTCCATCTTTTCCAGGTATTAACTGATCAACAGTTCCGCCTAATCCTTCATTAGGAACATTAGCCTCTAATAGCTTTTTATTTAAGCTATTTCTTAGCTCAATGCTCTTGGCGTTAATCCTAATAGGCTTAACCCTTTCCTTGCGACTTAAGGCGTCAGCAACGACATTTGCCTTGCCGGGATGATAGCGAATTTCACAATCATAATCATTAAGTGTTTCCATCCAACGGCGCTGTCGCATGTTCAAATCCTTTTGATTGAACAAATGTTGGAGACTCTTATGGTCAGTGTATATTATACACTTCGTGCCATATAAGTAATGTCTCCACAATTTAAATGCAAATACAACGGCACCCAATTCCAAGTCATGGGTGGGGTAATTCCTTTCATGCACCTTTAATTGTCGTGATGCATAAGCAATCACTTAGCCTTTTTGCATTAGCACACAGCCCATGCCAGTGTGCGAGGCATCAAAATAAACGACAAAATTCTCAATATCCTTAGGTAGAGATAACACAGGAGCATTGCTCAACTTATGTTTTAAAATATTAAAAGATTCTTGTCGTTTTAGACCCCAGTCAAACTTGACATTCTTACGGGTCAAGGTAGTTAAAGGACTAGCTATCCTCGAAAAGTTATTGATGAACCTCCTATAATAACCAGCCAATTGTAAGAAGCTACGAATATCCGATGGAGTTTAGGGTACTTCCCAATTCATTATGGCTTCTATTTTTGCAGGATCCACTTGCATACCACGCTCACTTACAACATGTCCTAGAAACTGGACTTCTCTAAGCCAAAATTCGCACTTAGAGAACATAGCATAAAGCTTCTCTTGTCTTAGAAATTCTAGGATGCACCCAAGATGTTTCTAGCGATTAACTTGATTATGACAGTAGATAAGTATGTCCTCTATGAAGACAATGACAAACTTACTAGGTATGGCTTGTAGACTCTATTCATGAGATCCACGAATGCTGCAGGTGCATTTGTGAGCCCAAAAGGCATCACTAGGAATTCATAATGACCATAACGGGTCCTAAAGGCAGTCTTAGGCACATCCTCACTTCTAACCTTCAGTTGATTATATCCTGATCTTAAATCAATCTTAGAGAAGTAACTAGCCCCTTGAAGTTGATCGAACAAGTCATCGATCCTAGGGAGAGGATAGCGATTCTTAATCATTATCTTATTTAATTCGTGGTAATCAATGCACATCCGCATTGAACCATCCTTTTTCTAAACGAAAAGGATAGGAGCTCCCCAAGGTGGGGGACTAGGCTGAATAAAGCCTTTCTCTAAAGGTTCATCTAATTGTATTCTTAATTCCTTCATTTTCGTCGGTGATAACTGATACGGAGCTCTAGCAATAGGTGCTGATCCTGGTAGGATGTCAATCCTAAACTCCACTTGCCTATCTGGAGGTAGACCTGGTAATTCTTCAGGAAAGACGTCGGAATATTCCGAGATGATTGGAAGGTCTTCAATATTTGGCTTAGGCTCGTTAATAGTTACTTGTGCCATGTAAATGACACAACCTTTCCCCAGACACTTGGATGCCTTATATAATGACACTTTGTCTAGCAATCCATAGTGTGAATCTCCAAGAATGGTAATCATTTCACCAGATGGGGTTTTAATTTCAATGAGTTTCTTATCACAGGCAATGCGTGCTTGGTTATGGGATAACTAATCCATGCCTAAGACTACATCGAACCTCGCCAATTTCAATGGAAAAAGAGAGATAGGAATAGAATGATTTTTAATGGATATAAAACATCCATCAAGAATGGAAGATGCTGATTCTAAAGTTCCATCGGCAAGTTCTACCTCATAAATTATGTCTAGAGTTCTTATGGTAAGTTTAATAGTTTACTAAACTTGTGGTCTACAAAAGACTTATCTGCACCTGAATAAAAAAGGACTCTAGTATATACGTCATTAATGAGGAATGTACCTGTTATGACGTTGTTATCATTAATAGCCTCTCTAGCATTCATCTGAAAGGCACGAGCATTTCCTTTCTTAGCCTCTCCAGGCTTTGCATCGTTACTTCTGGGGTTCTTAGGGCAATTAGGCTTAATATGCCCCTTCTTATTACAGCCATATCAGACTGCATCCTTAAGATTTTTGCATTCTAGGGTCTTATGCCCTTTTCTTTTGCAAATACCGCAGGGTTTAATCTGTGGGTCAGCATTGCATTGCCCCCAATGCCTGTGGTTACAGGTCTTGCACAAAAGTCTATCATTAGACGTGTGCTGGTTCTTCTTGAACCCACAATTTCCTCTCTTTTTAAACTTTTGGGAGTTATCATCCTCCCGTTACCTTTTTCCGTCAGTCTCAGTCCTAACTGACTTTTGCCTCACCAAGTCTAAGGTGAGAAAGAGAGATAGGTCAACAATAGACCAATAGGTACTAGGTTGAGCAGCCTTTACCATGCCCTTAATCTTGTGCGCTAGTCCATTAATAAAACGTGCAATGCGTTTGGGTTCAAGAGTGATTAGATAGGAGACTAATCTAGATAGGGAGTTAAAGTCAGAAACATACTTCCGACAGTCCAGATTTTCATGGTAAGAGTCAGAAAGTTAACTCTATCTTCTCCACTCATGAGGTGGGCAGTATGTCTCCTTGACTAGGTCAACAAACTTGGACCATCCCAAGTTGTACAGGTGTACTTTGCCTGTTGATTGGACCATTGCCTTCCACCAAATTAGGGCACCACCCTTGAAGGACTGTGATACATACTTTACCACATCCTTATCAGCACAACCGCTGTATCCACTATCGTCTCCATTTCATCAAGCCATCTCAAGGCTTCTACTACTCCCCTTATTCCATTACAATCTAGGGGCTTACACGGGACGAAGTATTTATAGGTACATCCGTCTTTGGACCTTTCATTAAATTCTAGTTTTCTTGGTTCACTCTTCGCATTTGAAGAGTGAACAGAGCTCTCCTTACGAGCTGATGATGGTGGAATAGATAAAGGTTTGGAGCGAGTAGCGGTCACTTCTTTTAATTTCTCCATGGCCTTTTCCATGGCCTTTCCAACAGCTGCATCTATGCGAGCTTGGAAATTATCATATCAATGGCTATGTTTTCAGCTTTGTTAGAGTTAATATCTCGGTGGCTACTTTGCGCCTCATCCGAGTTAGCCATTCTTGAACCTTTGGTTCTAAACACCAAATTAAACTTTGCTTAGCCATGGTATTAATAACCATATTGGCTTTAAAGTTGGATATATAAATCCATTGCCTATTTAAACTAGTGTCAATATAATCACAACTCTTAGGCTTAACATTACTATAAATGTTATCTATATTTGGCCTAGGTCTCAAAAGGACCATCAAAGGCAAATTACAATTTGGATATAGTCCATATATAATTTAGACAGTGGATCTTAATATCACAACTGCCATTGTCATAAGACAACTATAAATAGCTCATAGGCTTGTCACGAAGGACATTAAAATATGGCTCATAGGCCTATTAATGAGGACACATAAAATATAGCGCATTGGCTGTCACGAATGGATAAAAGGCATATGCATCACTAAAGCATAAATACGGCACATTGGCCTGTCACTAATAGACATAAAATACGGCACCTTGGCCTGTCACTAATGGACATAAATTTTGGGCAGAGGGTTATATTAACCACAACTGTCATTGTATTAATTGACAATATAATATTGCTCAAGGAAAATCATCACTAATGGATGTTTAATCATGGCCCGTAGGCGCTACATCACTAATGGATGTCAATTATGGCCCGTAGGCACTACATCACTAATGGATGTTTAATTATTATCATCGCATTGATGATATTAGCCAGGATCAAATTTGATCACATAAGTTATATAAGGTTAGGAAGTCGTCCATCACCTAGACGGCTTGTGTGGTTCCTCAAGTCACACTACCAAGAGTATTAACATTACTTGAATGTTAACAGGATTATCTTAATGGTCGATTAATACTCACGGTCGCATTGACCTTAATGACATGGAGGCTTGAACATAGTCCACCACCTCTGGATAGAAGGATAACTCTCCTTAACTATCATGATAGAAGGCTATTCATCCTTAATTATCATTTATAGCTAGTCAATTAATATGGTTTGTGCCATTTGGCTAATCAAAACCATTAAGATCTTTTGGAATTATATAGCTGATCACAAATTTCGAGTAAAATCGAGACGATCGTTTGAAGAGGATGAGTACAATATATATATATATAATTCCAAAATAAATTTCAATTAATATGAATAATAGAGAACTTACAATAGCTTCTCTGAAGAACTTATTCATCTTCTTCTCGTCTTCTCCGCGTATTGTTGCATTTCCTTCATTCGCTCCAGGCCTCATTAATAGCCTCAAGAGGGGGCGAAGGTTATGGTTGTGGTTAGGGTACAACAGGATACTGTACCCATAACTTGGTATCCAATAGATGGATAAGCAGGTGGGAAAGAGACGGGTAAAGTGCATTATGCATGACCGCTTTCATATAAGGGTCATGCGATATTGCCTGATAATTTACCGGCGTAGATGGGTTAAAAGGTTCATATCCAGATGTATCTAGATATGTAGGGATAAGGTTATTAAAACCCTATGGTGGTGGTTGAACCACTGGTGGTGGTGTCGGTTCCACTACAGGTGAAACATTGGAGGGTCCACTCATTTGTGGGTACTCGTGAATGGTAGGGTAGGTTTTGGGCAATGGTGACAGCGAACCCGACCATTGATATGCACGTACTGACATACGTGCTCCACGTTTCCTCCTTGGTGGCTCAGGTTGTTCCACCGGTTCCATTTGAACATCTTCTTGTGTAGGAGGTGTTGGGGAGTGGTGGGAAGGAGTGTTAGCAAAAGTGAATTGGTTCCAGTATTGGTCCCATTCGTTAGGACCTTGGTATGGTGATCCAGCGTAAGAGTTAGAATCGCTAGAGATTTCGATAGGGTGTCCATGAGATCCTGACGGTGGCATCTCCGGGTCGGAGTCCTCGTCCATAGGGTTGGGTTGATCTAACTGATTTGATCAGCTAGGGGTGTGTTGAAGTAGTGGTTAGGGTTAAACTCATCATGATATGAATTATGAGAGTTATGAGAATGGTGTGATTGGTGAGAATGGTAAGAGTGGTATGAGTTTTGTGTTAGAGTAGGTGAATGTCTCGCCAGTGGCCAAGAATCTCTCGTATCCTCATAAGGATCCGAGTGATGTGGTTGTGAAGGGATACGTCCAGATGGTGCTCCCCTCATATGTCCTTTACCTCTTCCTCTTATTCTTGGCCGCATTTTCCTGTTAAAATCAAGTCAAAACAATAATAACTTAATAATGAAATGAGTAATCCTAGGCCAATGTCTAGACTCGGAAGTCTAAGGAATGTGCTATTGTGTAAGTTTGAGAACAAGAAGGCTAGTGTTTAATTATCTCAAGCGTTGGCTCTGATAGCAACCTATCACAACCCGTATTTCCAATCAAACACTGGTGGGCCTGGGTGGGGAATATTGTGACGTAAGTTGATATCATCATAGTCAACTAAACACAGCACAATGGAAGTCTTGGAGTTTAAATTACTATTACAAACCAAATGTTCAAAGTACGAAAAATAATATATAGACGGCTTGTAATGAAAGATCCACAAGATCGTAAGAATATAAAAATGTGTAACAGACTTCGGCAGATCTAAGGATTTGCAAGATCCTTTTATATCACTACCGAGCTGCTTCCAGCCTATTTCATATTGTACCTGGAGCTTAGTCTTTTGAAAATACGTAAGCTTTCGCTGGTAAATACAACCAACTAACTCGTTTTGAAAACATTTCAAAAATGGTTTTAAGTGCACAGGGCAGAAAAATCTTTTATAACTTGGGAAAGTCACCTTGTAACCTTGTTAATAGATTCACATGTTTGTCCAAACATATGGGGCCTAGTACAGTGACCAAGACATGATTAACGTACACACCACTTATGAACTCACGAAGGAATTATCCCCAACTTGTGGGTAAAAATAATTTAGCATGAGCATCTGTCAGGCGTATGCCTACACCCCGTGCTTTGGGCGTGGCCATTAACTAATGTAATGAGTTGAGGATATCCAGGACACGGTCGTTAACCTCCAATGTTTAATTATCAAACAAAACTGATTACAATATAATATCTTGATTTACTAGCCATAATCCGGCATTCGATTGATCCCATTTCCGACCAAAAAGTAATAATTTACCGTAACCCAAGCCCGTATAGGGAAAATAAGACTAGAGTATTTACTTGAGCTAGTCGTGATTAAAAATGCAAGATTTAATATCTCAGCCGTATCCAAAAAGAAATAAGTGTAGATAGCATTTATGGGAAGCTCTAGTCTGGTTATGACATAAGCTAACCAATTAAAATGCTAACGGTCTTAATTTAAGTCATAGACCGAGACCGATTAGCGTACTGGATCGAAACGGTATATTACGCTAGATTAAGTGATGACCGGACATAATGTAGTTTAAACCCAACAAGTACTATGACTTGTATAATATGGGTAAACCATAAGCATTCTGGATTTTGAGACTAAAATGATAAGGTTAAACCCGTTTGGGTTAATTTTCGTAAACTAGTTACATATAGTTAACCGTACGCATATAAGCGATATCAGGTAACCGGATAAGTCATGGACAAGTTCTATATGCCATTATACTTTAAGTAAGTTGTAGTACCAGTAGGATATCAAGTTACATGCCCGTTAAGGTTTTAAAATGAAATTATGCCTCATAAGGGCGTTTTGGTAATTATATACCGTATAAAAGGAACTTGAATATATTTGATGTTATGATCATAAGTATTCTGGAAAAATATTTAATTTATGATATAATATCAGTAAGATATTGATCATATGTGTAATTTATCATTAATGACCAAACTATGCACCGCAGGGGCATTTTGGTCATTTTACATAGTTTTATAATTTATTTGGGATTCAGAGTTTATATTATGTACCTACTATAAAAATATTTTAAATAAGTTTTAAAAATCAGTAGCTAACAAGTCTTAGTTGATAATATGGTTTAAAACCATATTATGCGCCTAAACGGCCTTTAGGTCGAAAAATGATGATTTGAGCGAAGTTTTAGATATGTTATTTAATATAACATATCAGTAGATAAAAAGGTTTGGTATAAAAAGTATGATTAAAACCATTTTATGCGCCATAAGGACTTTATCGTCATTTGTCGACATAAAGCTAGGACTTGTATGTAAACTCGGTATATAAACTGACTTGACATCCCAAATAATCTTATTTATGATATTATATCAGTAGTAAATTGATTTTCAAGTTCATAATTGATTAACCTTATTTTATGTAAAAAGGGCATTTTAGTCAAAACTGGCATAATAACGGAACTTGTGCATAAACTCATATTCGGATTATGATCATGTAATATAACCTTAGTGGCTTATACTACATTATATTATAATCATAATGCAACCTTAGATCAGTAGCTAACTAATCTAAATCGGGTCAGATTCGAAAGTCAAAGCAGAAGTCAAACTTTGCGACTTTCGGTTGCGAACCGACCCTAGAACTAAAATTGATGAGTTGAACATGTTCTCACATGTTTTAATAATTATTACCAACTTGTTTAAGTGTCAAAACATGTATCATAACATATATAAACTCAGATTATAATATTTTCAAAATCTGGCCTGTTTGACTTTTTAATTTTAAAACTTTGACCCGTCAATTGGTCTAGCAAACGTGATCTTTAGGAGGTGCCCTTAATACGGATTAACACCTACCTTATTACGATCACCTAGCCATGTTCGTTATGAACAATGGCTGGAGCATAATGGTCTTAACCGAAAGTCAAAGCGTTTTCCGTAAACGCTTGACTTTTGGCTATAAAAAGCCAATAAACGAAAATGCAAGAGAAAGGAGCACTTACAAGTGATTCCTAGGATGAAATAGAACAAAGTTGGATGCTCCTTTCAGTTAGGAACTTGAAAAGGGGGAGATAGAATGATTTATGAGAAAGGTGCAAGTTCAAGTGATGAACCATTGCACCTATTTATAGTTGGAGAGCTTGTAGGAGGTGATGTCAGGTGTTAGCAGGTGTTAGAGGGTGCCTACAAGTGTCCTAAAATGTGGCATAACAGTTTGGAAGTCGATGGTTTCAAATCAAATGGTTTTTGGTAACATGTGTGGAGGCCAAGCAAAAATTCTGCAGATACAGGCCTCTGGCGGCCCGCGAGAGACTAAGCCCTGTCTCTCGCGGCTCGCGAGTGCCTCATGGGAACTTTCAAACTGTGTCACATTTAGCCGCTCAACTTATTATACCTCCAAAACATCTTTATAAGCATAATTATCACTCTGTAGTCAACATTTGGCGTACCCGGGAGTATGCCTAGACATTGTCAAGCTCTCGGTTTGTTAAAAGGTCACTCAGAGGTATAATTTAACATGTTGACACTCTTAACCACTCCATTGTCCAACTTTTACTTATTTACATAATTAATCCCTCTCGTCCAACCAGTGGATCATATGAGAGTTAGGACTTCGTAAAGGGTGACTCAGAAGCTCAGCGTAAGCATGTTGACACTAAACTTGGTTTATGCATGTTGACACTAGAGGGTCACACAGAGGCCTAGTTTGAGCATGTTGACACCTTTAGTCCTTATTAGACTTAATATAAAAGTAATGACACGTGTCACTATATTATTGGACATGATTTTACGAGGTGTTACACCAATGATGATCACCGGTATGTTTTTTTGTTGTGGTATATTTTTATTTAATTATTCATTTTATGTTACTTTTATTGTTAGTAGTTAAATGAACTTTGTGGGTGTGTTCCCTAGATAATCCTCACGAGACTTACTCGTCCTCCTGAGCTATCAGGAGGTTTAAAGGGCTTATTACATGCGCTAAATGCAACCGTGATTCCTACGAAAGTGATTTTTGTATGTTGTTGTAAATTCTTTTTCCAAAAAAAATCAAAGTTGAATAAAAATATGACTTGGTAATTTCTTTTTGTAAAAATGGTAGAACTAAGTAGCTAACAAGTTTTAATGGTTGTGAGAAGCTTGCTTCTACACAAAGGTTGAGATTTGTAGGTAAATTATATTCACTAGACGACCATTTTTGTTGAAAAAATGAAGAGCACACGAAGAATGAGCGAAAAACTAGGTGCATACTGAAGAAGCACCGGTTGAACCTAGGTATATCCGGGGATATATAAGTCACAACCAGGGTGTTTCTTCATAAATGGTTAATCAGCAAGCTCACTCTGGCTGATCTGCAAAACTAGCAACGCCATTAGTCTCGCAATAGGAGAGATGAAGTTCTTTCTAGGACTGCAGGTTGATCAGTTGCCTGATGGTATCTTTATTCATCAGATGAAGTATGTTCATGACATATTGGAGAAATTCAATATGACAGGAACTAAATCAGCATCTACCCTGTTAGCTCCAAATCACGGCATTTGTCCAGATCTTATTAGAGAAAGAGTTGACGAAACTTTATATCGCTCCATGATCGGATCCTTGATGTATCTTACAGCTTCTCGACCTGATATCATGTATCCAACGTGCCTATGCGCCCATTATCAATCTAATCCAAGAGAGTCACACCTGATTGCCCTCAAACGCATAATGAGATATATGAAGGGCTTTCCAAGCACCGGCTTGTGGTACCCTAGACATGATGATTTTAATCTTGTTGGATACTCGGATTCTGATTTCGGATGCTGCAAACTGAATACTAAATCTACAACGGCCGGCTGCCAGTTCTTTGGAAACCCGTTTGGTAACGTGGCAATGCAAGAAATAGATCGCGGTCGCTCTCTCTACTTGTGAAGCTTAATACATTTCAGCATCCAGTTGTTGTGCCCAGATTCTCTGGATTCAACAGTAGATGAGATACTTCGGACTGCAATTTCTTGATATGCCAATATATGTAGATAATCAGGCCGCGATCGATATCACCAAAAACTCATGTCAACACTCACGCACTAAACATATCGAGATTCGACACCACTTTATCTTGCTACGAGAAAAAGTTGGTTAGAAATGAGAAAATCCACACTGATGACCAAAAGGCAGATTTTTATACCAAAGCTTTTGATAAAACAAGATTCAAAAATCTTTTAAAGTTAATGGTTTATAAAATCTGATATCAGGGGATATACATGAGGTTGAGTTTGAGGAGGATGACGACCTATGTGAATTTTTCATCGGTTAGATGCTTTTCTGTTTATTCTTTCTTAAAAATTCAAAAATCCAAAAATATATTTTTTATTTTAGGGGGAGAATGTTTGGGAAAATCCAAAAACATGAAAAAATTCAAAAAGAGTTGTTGTGAAAAAGGAGATATCATATTATATCAAAAAGACAGTCACATATGCTAAAGAACTAGAATGATAAACAAGTGTTTAAATGTCTTACTGAGGATGTGCGAGTAGACTTTACTCATTCAGTAAATTGCTTTCTGGATATAAACATAGAAAATCAAACTGAATAATTTGTGGGTTAACATCTCTCGGATATATGGACTTAGTACTCCGAAATTTCGTTTGAGAGAATGCAGATTCTGCGATACTAGATTTTATTTTGATCGATATCTGGGGTATTAGCCGAGTTCTTCTGATTTTGCGGAAGCAATGGCCTAGAACTTGTATAATACTTTATGCATTATTCGCCCAAGCTGCATAAAAATGATTATGTCATAATCTTTGTGACAAATACAGTATAAAAGATTCCATGAATGGAACACCACCAAAGACGAGCCTTCATCTCTTTGTCTGTATGGAAATACTAACCTGAGCTCTAAGGTCTCGCACTCACCCAATTACATATCAATTAGATATATTCACCTGTAAAATGAAATTCTGGGAATCTCGATGCGGTAGTATATTCAGAGACGGGAAACACAGTTATTTCATGTTCTTAAATTTATTTAACATATCTTGAAACAATTGAGAAACGAGAAGAAGTTTAAAAGGACAAATATATTGGCAATCCAAGTAAATATGGTTAACAACTTAATGAGTATACTAAGATCAACGGTACTTGTGTTTTTGTTATGTACTTGATATGATTCTCTAAAAACAAAAGAACTCACAAAAATATGAATGTCAATTTTGTTAAATTTCTTAAAAACCCAAAAAGATTTTTAGTTTTCTTAGCTTGATTATATTTATTTTAGTCTACCGATGTTGAAGACCTGATGGTTGAAATCAAAGCAACATCATGCTGAGTGAGAACTGAAACCATGGGTTGGGAGCTATTCTCTATTGGAAATTTATCTTAATGACAATAAAGTTCATTAATTTGAGACTTTACATGTTCAAATAAATCTGTTTTGGTCAAAATTGGTCATCCAAGGTCATTAACTTGGACTTGGTAGACAAAATTGGACAATCAGGGTCATTAACTTGGACTTGGTTAGCCGAGTGGATCTTAAACAGATAAAAAATGGATAAAATGAAAATTTAAAAATAAAAAATCAAAAAAGGTCAAGTTTTTCAGCAATGATTCGTACGAAATCTTATTTCGTATGAATAGGAATTTATTATTTCGTATGAACCAACTATTTCGTACGAAGCAAGCCATCTCTATATAAACTTCTGAACTTCGTACGAAATAGAGTAATTTAAAAATTTGCAGCCAAAGTAGATTGTGATTATTTTCTAGGATACTCAACTAATGCGAAAGCCTACAAAGTGTTCAACACAAGGACTAGGTGTGTAAGAAGTTCAAGACTAACAATGCAATACACCATAGTCTTCTTATCAAGATTATGGATTTGACATTGTGATCCCACAATATAAAATCACTTCCATCACCAGAGGAACAAATGTTCAAAATAACTATCAAAACTCTGCCACTGATACATCAACAGTTGTTGATCCTCAAACCTCTGCCGCCTCATCCAGTCAATGTACTATTGAAAAAAGTCCATCATCTGTGAACAAAAGTCAACCCATTTTTACACCTATTCCACCCATGCCTCCCCTCCATTCCGAACATCAGTTAACTCTTCAAAATTGTCAACACATGTTAGCTCAGATGATTATCATCTGCAGCCTTCACCTCTAAATGTCATCATTCCATACAAGGAGATCTAATATACCTTTAAAATCATCCACCAGACCAAGTTATTGGCAACATCAATGAAGGGGTACTCACAAGAAGTCAATTCCAAAACATTTGTCTTTTTGCTGGTTTTCTATCACTCACACAACCTGTCAAGTACCAATAGGCACTAAGAGACAATAGTTAGGTAGAGGCATGTAGGAAGAGCTTCTACAGTTCAAAAGACAACAAGTATGAGAACTTGTACCATTGCCTAAGGATGTATGTCCAATCGGCACAAAATGGGTTTTCAAGAACAAAACAGATGAAAGGGGCATTGTTGTAAAAAACAAAGGTAGGATTGTGGTTCAAGGCTATAAACAAGAAGAAGCATTTGATTCCCGGTAGCAAGATTAGAGGCCATCAGATTGTTTTTAGCTTTTGCTGTGGTATCAAATGGATCAAATGTGCATTCCTTTATGGTAAGATCCAAGAAGAGGTATATGTATGCCAACCCCATGGTTTTGAAGATGCCTTTTATCCTGATCATGTCTATAGGCTTAATAAAGCTTTGTATGGCTTGAAACAAGCACCAAGGGCCTAGTATGAAACTCTTTCCATATTTCTTTATTCATAGGCTTCACAAGAGGTAAAATTGATAAAACATTGTTTTTAAAACTGGAAAGGAAAGGATTTGATGATTGTCCAGATTTATGTGGATGACATCATTTTTGGATCCACATGTAATTCCATGTGTGAAGAGTTCATGGAACTCATGAAATCAGAGTTTGAGATGAGTGCCATGGGTGAATTTCAATGCTTTCTTGGTATCCAAGTTAAGCAATTGCAAAATGGTACGTTATTCATCGAAGTAAATATGTCAAAGAACTATTAACAAAAATTGATATGAATGATTGTAAACCATATAGTACACCCATGACCACCTCAAAATTGGTCACTGTTGATGATAAAGATGACTTGGTTGATCAAACACTTTAAAGAAGAATGATTGGGTCATTATTGTATGTAACTGCCTCAAGGCCAGACATCATGTTTGCCACATGTGTCTATGCTAGATCCCAGTCACCACCTAGAAAGTCCAACCTTATAGCTGTGAAAAGGATATTCTGATACATAAAAGGTGCTCCCACACTTGTTATCTGGTATCCTGCGAAATGGAAATATTAAGCTTTCAAGTTACTCAGATAATGACTTTGTTTGGTTGTCATACTACAAGGAAGTCCACTTCAGTAGGTTGTCCGTTTATAGGCAATTGCTTGGTTTCTTGGCAAAGCAAAAAGCAAGCAGCGGTTTCAACATCAACAGTAGAGACTGAATACATTGTTGTTGCAAGCTGTACAACTCAACTCCTGTGGCTTCAAAATCAGCTACTGGATTATGGTGTGACTGCTTTAAGACTCCTCTCATGTTGGATAGTCAAGCAGCTGAAAACATCATTAAAATCCAGTTTCTCATTCTACAACCAAGCACATTGACATCAGACGTTACTTTGTGAGGGATTGCTATGAAAAAGGTTTGATTTATCTGCATCATGTTCTAACCAAGTATCAGCTGACAGATGTCTTGACAAAAGCTTTAGACACATCCACCTTTGAAAGTTTGATCTCTAGGATTGGTATGCTAAACTTGGATTAAAAGAAAAATTTTGTTTTCCATGATAAAAAGCATTAACATGTTTTCAGAAAATAAAAAATCCATCCTTAAAAAATAGCTTTGTTTGAAAAATTTTCTAATATCCTTAAAGTCTATTCCAAACCACTATTTTTAGAACCTTTGTTTGGCTAAAATTTATCCACTGCTGAAAAGTATCCTATGTTCTCTTTCACCACCATTTCATAACATCTGTTAGGATTCACCACTGTTTGCCCTAACCACAGATGTCTATCCTCTGATACACTAAAATCAGCCACTATTCATATCCATTGTTCCAAACCTCTGTTGCTTTCCAACAAAGGTATCTAACAATTGTTATCCACAAACAGAGGTTACCACTTAGACAAATGTTACCCTTCAAATCTTTCAAACAGATGCTGCCACGTCAGCATTCACTTTTTCACTTTATAAAAACCCCTGTTTCATCCAAACAGAGCTTTCACTGCCGAATTGAATTCAAAATTCATATAAAGCGGCTTCCAATCCATCTTCTTCAAAACTTCTCACCTTTCATCTCTAATCATGGCTCTGTAAATCAAAACTCCTCATAACTACCTTCCTTATTTCGAGAAAACAAACAAAAATAAATCCTTCCACTCAATAATTGATGTTTTGACATCATCAAAATACTACACCATTCTAACTGCCAATGCACCAATATACATGGATACCCTCCGACAATTCTGGGCAAATGTTGAAGTTCAATCGCAAAATAAAAAGCCCTTTGCTATAACGTGAAAGATTGGAGGAACAATTATTCAGATATCCCCATCTTCCATATCCACAATATTTGCTCTAAATGACCAGGCGGGTAATAGCAGCATCTTCACACAGAATTCATTGAGAGATGGTATGAGGGTCAATTGACAGGAGTTACAATTTTTAACCTCAATTACCTCTTGAAATAAGATATTTTTTCCATACCCTACTTGTATGTCTCTCGCCCAAGGTCACCTCATTTAATAAGATTCCACAAAAAGTACAATACTTAGGATATGCCATTTTGACAAACTCAGATTATAATCTATCCCAAGCATTGTTCTTGGACTTGGTTGCAAATGTAACTTCAAAAACAAGTGTCTGAAAAAGACTTTCAACAAGGTACAACTTTTAAAATAACAAGTCTTACAAATGAAACTTTTACTAGAATGCAAGATAAAGAGTCAAAAGTTTCTAAAACACAAGCAAAGAGGGATGAGCCATTTTGACAAATTCAGATTATAATCTATCCCAGGCATTGTTCTTGGACTTGGTTGTAAATGTAACTTCAAAAACAAGTGTCTGAAATAGACTTTCAACAACGTACATCTTTTAAAATAACAAGTCTTACAAGTGAAACTATTACTAGAATGCAAGATAAAGAGTTAAAAGTTTCTAAAACACAAGCAAAGAGGGATGAGTCTATTTTGGGATGAGTCCACATCTGTTGCACAAACCTCTGTTGCTGAGCCCACTGCTATTGGTGATCATAACACCACAACCGGTGTTGTGAAACCCACACTAGAAAAATCCAAAAAGAAACCCCCCCCCCATATTCAAAAAGCCCACAAAAGAGAAACAACATAAAAAGGCACCTCTGGAAGATAGATCTAAGAGGATAACCTTGTGGCAACACCAAAGCCACTATAAACCACTGTTGTTACTTCCTCAGAATAGATGGAAAGATCCCCACCCATCCTAACTCCTCTTGAATCCTCACAAAAGGATCAAGTTGTAAGAACAGGGACACCATATCAAGAGGCAGATATTTCACTTGAAAGTCTGTTTCTAAGCCTCTCTCCCAGGGCTGTCTCTCTTTCAACTCTACAACCCTCCACTCCAATACCACCAACATTTCTGTTTGAAGCAATTAATATCACTTAGACATAAATAAGTTACTCTCAATCGCCAATTAGTGAGAGCAAACTTCCATAAGTGACTGAGTCTGCGAAAAATCAACTTGCTAGCCCACAAACAGCTGAAGAGGCTACACCCCTTGAGTTGCATGTATCTCTTGGTTGTAGTTCAAGTGAAGCAGCCACTATAACTGGTGAAATAACCGTTTTTTAGTTGGACAGTGGTTTCTATAAGTCTTCCTTGACGGCAACAACTGTTGAGGATACAATTGTAATCTCTGTTCCAATTGGAAGTCCCAAGTACCAAGAAAAAAAAGGCATTTGGTTCTAATAATTTGAAGTCATCTCCTGTTATGGAACCAAATAAAACTACTTCTCATAGGGATTCAGATGATCCTATTAAGTTAGGTGATGAATTAAGATAAAAGAATTTGACGGAGAGAATGACATCTATGGAATCTTCAATAGATGAAACGAAAAGTATGATGAAACAAATGTTACAAATTAAGCTTGTGTGGAAATTAGTGCAACCAATCATCCAAGCTCAAAGGAATTTGACTAATATACACTACAACACTCACATGGAGTTGATAAGGAATACGGTTAAGGCTAGGTACAAAGTTACATAAGCTAATATCAAGGCCAATAGGGAACATCTCTTAAAACCACTAGTTTACCCCTCCAACTGTACAACAAGAAGAAGTAGAAGATGATGCCAAACAGGGGGAGAATGACAAATTAAGAAAGTTGCAGCCTTTATCACAAGCAAAACCATCAATGGTGCAACAACAAAAGCCATGGTCTGCTCCTAAAATATCAAGCACAACCTCTGCTAAGGCATCAGGTGTTGGAAGGGAAAAAGGGATTGATGAGACCCTGAACAAGAAAGAAGAAGAGATTGCCTCAGAAAAGCAACCTGATTGAACAAGAACAGGCAGGAAGAGGGAAAAGGAGGATATTGGCACTTCAAAAGGAGAAAGTCAGCAGAAATGTTAGACACCAATTTCCACCCCTCCTAAAACAACTGTTAGGTCTACAAGAAGTGTATCCTCTGCTACAACAAAAACCAAACCCTCACCATAAAAACCACCTCAAAAGGAACCATCACCACCACAATCTCCACCAAATCACCCAACAGAAGCTGGTACAACAGATGTATCAGCAGATCTTCCACAAACCACTGCCATGACAACCTTTCCCACATTAAAAAAACCATTTTCCACACTACCAAGAATTCCAACACGTCCATCTTCACCTAAAATCAAAGTCACACGCAAAAGAAAAACTTTTGTTGTGCAAGAAGATGATAAGGAGGTTCCTTTACAATCCCCCTTATCATTTGCCCCCATTCTAGCCACACCACTCTCATCACTTCCACCAAAATCAACTTCACTTCCATCCACTCAACCACAATCAAAGTCATCCCACTGGCTGCTCGGTATCCTCTTGATTCTTGCAATCCAAGGTGAAATTGAATCATTTTTCTCAACAGAGGACGCATCACAAAGATCCTTCCCATCACTTTTTGGTTATCTCAAGCCTAAGAACTTAGATGAATATTTGAAGTTAAAAGCAAGACAGGCTGAGAACATTGGAAAGGAGATGGGCAAAGGGAAGGATGACAGGACTGCCTAGGGGATCTTGTCGCTAGAACTTAGCAAGGTGAGAAAGATTGAAGATTTTTATAAGGACCTAAGCAAGTCCATGTCTAAGAAGCCAATAGATGTTGAGCTTGATAAGGAATTGAGATAAGATTTCCTTGATCACATAATGCAACATAGCCATACAAAGCAAATAGAGCACAGTTGAAAGATTGGTTAACAGTTGCTCTCAAGAAAAAATAGAAGAATTCAAAAGATGCTCAATGGTCCTTTACATAAGCCAACTCCACTAGATTGGAAGAAATACAAAAAGGTTGATCAAAACAAGACACTGAAGCTGAAAAGAATGAGAGAAGAACTTATTGCTGCTAAGTATGGTACTGCAAGGTCTGTTGCCAGATGGTAAGAATCAAGAATTGTTGAAATTTACAAGAGACTGGAACAACTGAAAGAAAGGATCCTATAGTTCTGAAGAAGCCAGTATATCCAACAGTGGTTGTCCCTAAACAGACCCTTACATCTAAAAAGCATTTACTCAGCATCTAGCTTAACCATAACTGCCTAAAATCAAGCAAAAAGGTAGAAGCAGATGTTTGAGGCTGATGTAAAGATGTATGAAGATGAATTCAGAAAAGAGGGACTAAAGAACCTGTCACACCCCAATCGATGGCGGAAACATCAGGGTGGGACGAAATAGATTGCTCGAGGCTTCACAACAATAATTTGCGACAAGTATTAAACCAACTAAATTTCATTTCATTTCTAAAAGTTTAAAGTGCATCGATTTAAAATCAAAATACAACAACATAATCAAGAATACGATCCAACACTACAACTAAATTAGATGGGTTTCTAGTTTAATCCTACTAAATTCCTTGCATCCTCGTCATCATCAATTTCCTGAACAATATTAAAGTATAGTTTAATACAAAAGGCATTGGCGGGTATAAAAGTTTCAATACTAGATAATAGAAGTTTAAGCATTCCACATGGCAAAAATTTTACTTAAACTAACATACAATACTAGTAATGCGACTATACATGTGAACCCAAAGTTTCCCGCTAGTGTAATCTAATCATAGCCATGACTAGACCATTTTGTTTACTTAACAGGACCTCACGAATACGGAAGTGCGTTAATCCTATAGTGCTATACATGTAAAGGGATGCTTGTACACCGTTAATAACGTAGTATAAAGCATTCAATTCTAGCATATAAGTTTGCAAGTATTCGTATTAAGCATGTATAAATGGATGTTTGTTTTGTGATTTAAGCATAAAGCTTCGTGATTTAGTGGGTTGATATAACATATATGTTGCACCCAAAGTGTAAAGGAAAAAGAGGGGAGTCGTGTATACTCGTAGTTTTGCAAAGCTTTCGAAGCAAACCATGAGTCACTATTTTGAAGGACAGAGTACCGAGAGACTACATAGGAGACAGAGGTGCGTGAGTATTCTGAGTTTGTGAGAGTTTCGGATTCTGAATAAAAGTTCAAAAAGTATACGTAAGGAAAAAGAACAATACCCCTTCGTACAAAGTGGCTGCTCACTTCATGCGAAGTGACCCTTCACTTCCTGCGAAGTGACTGTTCACTTCGTGCAAAGTGACTGTTCTAGGAAATGTAGCTCGTTTATTTCGACACTCATTATGTGAACGAGAGATTTAGGAACGAGGCAGAATAATCCAAGCTCACGACGCCTAACCATAAACTGGTTAATGTCATGATCTCGACTAGATAAATGTGAAAATACATTATAGTTAATAATGTATCGGTTATGTCCATAGTCCTTCAAATATACAAGCAAGGAGGTGTGAATCCTCATTATATGATTCACCATAGCTCAAAGTTTATCGACATAGTCGATAACCCGGTAGGTCTTAATTGTACAGAAAATACATGCAAAAAGTGCACAAGTGAGGTGTGGAACTTAATTCGGAAATCCAAGGCTCCCATCATTCTCACACATTCAAGAACACAAGTTCATCCATATGGTGAACTTGGTTAGCTTCCACACTTGGTACAAAAGAAAAAAAAAAGAAAATAAGAGTGACAAGTATGGTAAAGTAATATTGAGCTAAATCTCACTTAAAACGGCTGAGTGTATTCTGCCAAAAGTCTGGAATTTCACAGAGAAGATGAGAAAATTCAGAAAGTTTGAAGGAGTGAAGGAGTGTTCGTATTTGTAGAACAGAAGTGGCTGTCAACTTCACTTTGTACGAAGTGAGCTCCAGTTCGCATGAGGGCGTTGGGTTGGGCCATTTTTACGTATTTTAGTCGGTTTTTTAGGCATTTCAAGTATAAATGTGTAACGCATGAGTATTTCACGTATAAAAAGTACTGATTTGCATGAAAACACATATATAAATGATTGATTGCATGTATAACAAATATGAATAAAGCATGAATTTTCATTATGATCAAAGTCTCATATTACAGAGTTGGAAACGAAATATAAACATGACGTGGATACAAGTTTCCATAAATAGAATTACGATTACACTTTCTAAATATGGAAAGTACAAAATGCGACCCGTTACAGAACCAACTGCTATATCACGCAGATCCTGTCAGTGCCAAATTGCATGAAACACTTTCAAGTCTTATAGGCAGGCCACAATCACCAAACGCATCAAAAATAACCCTTCAGCCAAGAGAATCATCTGATTCAAAAATTCTAAAGTGGAAGTCATCCTCAGACACCTACGAATTGACTTTGCTTAGATCAGATGGTGATGTTCAAAGGATAAGAATGGAAGATGCATATTGTCTGAATGCAGATGACCTCCTAGATGTACTGAACCTTGAGCTAGAAAGGGATTTTAAAGTTATGATTTCCTTGAACTTTGAATTACAATTCAAAGGATAAATCAAGGAAAAGCTGATGAGGAATAAAGATTAAAATAAAGAAGTGTTTTGGTATCATCTGTTTTTGGGGGAGATTGTTGGATCTAGTGGACCCCACAAAAGAACAGATGATTGGAAAGACAAAATAATCTACAACCTCTGATTGCAAATAATAGTGCTTTGAAGATTTGTTCCTCCCAAATGCACTCTAAAGTTTGCCAAGGCCAAAGACTGTTCACAAGATTTGTTGAACACAAACTGTGCTTAAATCCAAATGTCTGCCAAAGAGAACCTCTACTGATGAAGACAAAAGTATGATGAAGTTAAGGTCGGTTGTGAATCAACATATGATAAAACTCAATAGAGGATTCTCAACAGATGATGATCAACAAAGTTTATCAATGTAACAGTGCTTAGTCTCTAGTAGATGTTAGGAGTTTGTTAGGCTGTTAGATGTCGTTGTCGGCTAAGAGGGAGTTGTAATTCTTCATGCATACATGAATTATTGAATTTATAAAAGCCTGTTGATAAAAGCAATATCTTTATTGTTGTGATTGAAAAGTTAAATATTTCGCTGCATATTTCATCTTTGTTTTATCTTCTTTCATTATTTTTATCTTAACATTCACAATAATTAAACTCAGATCCTAACAAGCATTTGTTTTATTTATACGGAGGTAAATGCATATTTGTATTGAGAACTAAATCGAATGAAGCGTAGTATATGGATACACGAATTGTCATAAAGTTATTCATGTTTGTATGATTACACATTACACGTATCATAAAGATACTAATATTAAATTGTCAATAGATGAATTACAATGTAAGTAACCAAGTTTTAAAGGCAACTACTTATTCGATCAATATAAAAAGTAGTTCATTTAACTTCACAATCATGTCTGTAACTTATACACTATAATGTAATAGTAGGCACCTTCGATCCTCCACATACTATACTACCCAAAATATCTAGAACTCGCGATGTCACAATGTATATTTTGTAGCCATCTGAACACCCATATCAGGCATAGACGTCCAATGTTCGGATAGCGTAACTCTAAGTAGATTGAGAAATTCAATATGTGGTAAATATCAAAGAAGATTTGAATGTCCCACCATTTTATTAAACTATGTTTTATACCTGTTTACTCTTTTATTAAATATTTTTTATCTTGAAGTCCTTCATCCCTTCAGAATTATGGTCACTTTTTACCGAGTATGATTATTTTGACATGATTGGTCAATTTTTACTGTTGTTTAACTGAGTAATGATATGTTTTGACTATTTATAAATTTTTTTGACGTGATGGGCCAATTTATATTGTGTTTGACCAAATATAGCAATGTTTGACTATCCATAGTTATATTTCGGTACTGCCCCATACGGGATGGTATTTCAGGATGGTGATGTCAAGAGTCGCTGTCGACTACTAGCACAAAGCCTATTTTAAAGTTTTTTTTCAAAAAAACAACCTTTAAATGCCTCCTTTATTTTATTCGTGTTCACAATAATTTTCTTTGCAACCTTTGTACACTTTAACTTCACACCATATTCTTTCCCAAAAATGTTACGATCAGTCAACGATCATCGATGCAACAATGCTTAAGAGAAATAGGTTCGAGCCGTGAAAAAGACAAGGATACTAGTTCACAAGAATTTCTGACAATTTGACTCTGCCAGACACCATTTAGCACAATGTTGTCTTCGTAACAACTTTAATATCAACCCAAAAAAGTTGAAAAAGTTGAGATGGTTTTAGGGGGAGGGTGAGGGTTGAAAACGTTGAGATGGTTTTAGGGGAGAGGGAGAGAATTGCAACACTAACATGAAAAAGAGAAGTAGTGAGAAAGTATGTTGTGTTTCACCAACTATGGATATGTTTGGGCAATTATTATTATGTTTGACCATGATTGACCAATTTTGACCATGGTGATCAAGTATAATTATGTTAACTATCATTGACCAACTCTAAATGTATTGACCATTATGTGCGTGTTGGCAAATCATGGCCCGTGTTAGCCAAGTATGGTTGTGAATACCCTAAACGAATAATAATACTAAAAATGTACAAGCAAAGATATTTACTCACGAATAGTTATTCCTACGGAATGTATCTATCGTGTAGTCATACTAGGGCTTAAACAAAAGGAAAGGTTGCTACAGGTTTGTTGTTATTGAAGAATTTAAACAAAAGGTGTAAGCTCTGTAATGACTATCTTTATATTTTGGTAAAGTAATTAACTAATTATCTGTACAAAGGTCAATGATCACATTCTTCCAAAGATCGAAGCAAAAGTGTACAAAGGTCAATGTACAAAAGTGTTAGCTTCGTAAATACAATCGCTGAGCTAAAAAATGAACTTGAAAAAATGAAAATAGAAACTGAACGGGTTAACAAATTGTTAATCAGTTATTCTACAAGTTCATACGTCATTGATCACATTCTTTCAAAGATCGAATGCAAAGAAGAAACAAAAAATGATGAAAACAAAGGTGCAAGTTATGATCGTGTTCCACCACCCATGTGGAATAACTATGCTAGTAAAAAACCATCAGGGGTGGAAAAGGTGCTCAATCTAAAATTGAAAACCAAACAGTCAAACAAGCTGCCTACGAACATCGATATAACTTACACCAAACCAGAAAATGAATGTGAGTCTGATGTGGTTAACACTGTGGTTGAAAGTGTTCTGAAGATTGAGTCTGAAAAATCTGAATCAAATGTCAAATCATCAGAAAATAGTTTAAATACTGATCCAAACGTCATCATATACAAATTACATGGATCTGATAAACTATATTCTGATGAAGATTTCCCAATCCAGAATGTCAATCCGGATCATGTTGGAAAGTTGTTCAAGCGGTGGGCCATTCTAATTTAGAAAAACACGATGTATCATTTTACTCTAGATCAAAATGTGTTAACAAATCCTACCATCAAAAAAACAGAGATTATCCTGAAAACAGGAGGGCTGGGTTGGGTTTTCAAAAGAAAAAAACAAACAACAAGTTTCAAAAGTTGAATTTTACAAAGAAAATCAATTTTGTTTATGGAACGACTACAGAAAGAGAAAAGAAATCATTGGTAAACAATCCAATGATGAATTCAAGAAAGAAAAAAAAGAGTAGAAAACAAGTTTTGGATTCCTCTGTCCGAAAAGACAGCAGAACGTGCTACAAGTGTAAAAATGTTGGGCATATTGCATGACATTGTTCACAAAGAAATTCAAAACTTATTTCTAACTCCAATAGATCTATCAAAGATGTGACACAAAAGACACCCATGGTTGTACCCAAACAAATTTTGAAAAGAAACAATGAATACAACAAAAATGTTAAATCAACAATTCGACTCAATTCTAAATTTGAAATTGGTGAAATCTTCCACTAAGAATCGTCAAAAGGATTCAAAGTTTTATTCAAAAGGGCAAATTTGAAAACACAAACATGGGTTGCAAAAGTCAAACCATCTAAAGTACATCTAAAACCACCTGTTCCAACCAAAACAGAGCCTGAACAGAATGTCAAAAACAAAGTTGGTCTGAAGTTTGATATTCCAAACCCACCCAAGACCAAGAAGGCTTGGGTTTCTTTGTTTAAATAGTTTCTTCCTCATATGTGCAGGGACTCCCAAGATTGATCATGTCAAAATGGATTACGGATAGTGGAGCTTCCCGACACATGACTGGGATGCTTGCGTTGTTGCACGACGTCAAAGCTATCCGAGGAGGTTACGTAGGTTTTGCTGGAACTCAAGGTGGAAGAATCATCGAAGAAGGTATTCTTACGAATGGAGTGGTTTCATTTGACAAGGTGAACTACATTGCGGAGATAGAGAACAATCTTTTGAGTATTTCGCAAATGTGTGACAAAAAGTTCACAACACACTTCAACGACAAAGAATGCTTAATTCTAAAGCCAGGATTCAAGATCCTGAGGAGTGGATCCTCATGCGTGCTCCAAGAGAGAATGATCTATATGTCCTTGATATGTGTGTCGCGTACACTACATCTAAGAAGGTTCAGTTCTTTGTTTCTAAAGCAACCGAGAATGAGTCAATCTTATGTCATCAGAAGATGGGACACATACACTTGAGAAAGATGAATTATTTGTTGCACAACGACCTAGTGGAGGGTGTTAATCTGAAGAATTTTCATTTATCTGATGATTGTCTGAGCTGTAAGAAGGCGAAACAGCATAAGAAATCACACCCAAGAAAGCTTCTAAATTCTATCAAGCTACCACTAGAGAGGCTTCATATGGAGCTATTCGGGCCAGTAAACGTCAAAAGCATTTCTAGAGATCTATATTGCCTGGTCGTGACAGATGATATCTCAAGATTCTCATGGGTTTTCTTTCTGGAGAGCAAAGATGAAACGTTTTGGAAGTCTTATGATTCTCTTCAGGAGCTTGAAAACCTGTATTACCTGCCTATCAAGAGAATCTACAGTGACAACGGTACCGAGTTCAAGAACAAAAGGATGCTCGAATTCTGCAACGAAAAAGGGGTTCTTCACGAATTCGGCACTCCTTATACTCCTCAACAAAATGGGGTTGCTGAATGTAAGGATCGCACAATGACCGAGACTGCCAGAACCATGCTCGCTGATTCAAAATTGCCAATAAGTTTCTTGAGTGAAGCAGTCGCATCAGCGTGTTACACTCTCAATCGTGTGTTAACAGTCAAGCCTCACAACAAGACTTGTTTTGAGCTACTAAACCATCGAAAGACTAACCTTGCATTTTTGGAGCCTTTTGGATTGCCGTGTACTGTTTTGAACCCGGACGGTAAATTTGGAGCCAAATCCTTGGAAGGATTTTTCGTCGGTTATGCTAGTCCACAAAAGCGTGTCTTCTTGCCGAGTCTGAACCAGGCTATTCTTGCACAGCATGTTGATTATCAACGATATACTACGCCAACACAAAACATGGGGATCCATGGCTGTTTAACTACGAAGGTTTGTGGAATTCATTTGACCTGCCAGAAGTACCATCTGAAGAAGAACTTATTATGCTCTTTCAATAATATCAAATCTCGAATCAAGAGCAAGTTTCTAGACAGTTGGTGATTTCCCCGTCACTTCCTGTCTCTAACACTTCTGATGTAGGTCCGAGCAACACTTTGCAGGAATCAGTCTTTGTACCTATCTTGAACACTACTGAATCATCTGCCCAACAACCGCTTAATGTCGACTCTGATCATGAACCAACTTTTGATGATGGAGGATCTAGTTCCGATGAAGGATCTGAGCATATTGAAAGCTTTCTGAATGCTCAAGCTAATCAATCAAATGTTAGAAATGAAGCTACATCTTCTGCATCGGTTGTCGATGAAGTGATCACGAATTTTTAAAGTCATGTAGATGTTCCAAGTGAAGTAATGCCAAGAACACTTTCTTACCATCCATCAGAGAATATCAATGGCAGCTTACAAACCGGAGTGCAAAGTCGCAATCAGATCAACAAGGATCTAAGTTGCTTTTATAACAGTATTGCTCCAGTGCAAACCAGACTTTCTTACAATTGTTTTGTTTCATAGGTTGAACCTGGAAACTGGAGAGACGCGTTGAAAGAAGAAAGCTGGGTGGAGGCAATGCAGGAAGAGTTGCTTCAATTCCAGAAACTTGGTGTCTGGAAGCTTGTTGACCTACCTAATCATCAAAAAAAGATTAGTACTCGATGGGTCTTCAAGTGCAAACGAGATGACAGAGGTGTAGTGGTCAGAAACTAAGCTCGGCTCGTGGTCTACGGCTTTCACTAATAAGAAGGGATAGACTACACTGAAGTCTACGCCCCAGTCTCTCGTCTTGAAGCTATTCGCATATTCTTGACCTTAGTACTCCGAAATTTTGTTTGCAAGAATGCCAGATATTGCGATACTAGGTCTTTATATTTAATCGATATCTAAGGTATTATATGAGTTCTTCTGATTTTGCATAAGCAATGGCCTAGAACTTGTATAATACTTTACGCTTTTTTCTCCTACAAAAGCTGAACAAAAAATGAGTATGTCATAAACATTTACGACATCTGCAGTTCAAAAGATTCCTTAATGGAACACCACTTAAAGTCGAGCCTTCATCTCTTTGTCTGTATGGAAATACTAACCTGAGCTCTCAAGGTCTAGCAATTCACCCCATTTACATATATCAGTTAGATATATTCACCTGTGAAATGATATTCTAGGAATCTCGATGCGGGAGTATATTCTAAGATGGGAAACACAGTTACTTCGTGTTCCTTAATATTACCTAACATATCTTGAAACAATTGAGAAATGCGTAGAGGTTTAAGTGGATAAGTATATTGGCAATCTAGGTAAATTTGCTTAAGAACTTAAAGTTACTACCAAGATCAATGGTACTTGTGGTTTTGTCTAAATACTTGATATGATCCTCTAAACACAAAACTTACAAAAATATATATGTATATATATCTTTTCTTATTATTTCTTTTCAAGAAAAATCCCTCAGTTTACTTTTAGCAATATTATCTTAGATTTTAGTCTACCAATGATGAAAACACCGTTAGTCCAAGTCAAGGCGATGATTGCTGGAGGAAAGCTGGAGTTCACGGGCTGGGAGCTAATCAGAAAAGAAAAGATTTCCTGAAACGTCAATAGTTCATTAATTTGAAACTTTACATTTTATAATAAATTGTTTTGGTCAAACGTCGGTCAACCAAGGTCATTAACTTGGACCTTGGTAGGCAAATCGGACAATCAGGGTCATTAACTTGGACTTAGTTAACTGAGTGGGTTATAAAAATAGATAAAAATTCAGAAAAATCATAAATAAAAAAAGTTTAACAAAGTGTGAAAACTGACTCGTACGAGCGACCCTTTGACTCGTACGAGTGACAAATGTCTTCATTCGCACGAGTCATTGCTTGTACGAGTGAATCTTGAATGAGTATAAAAGGGATGCTCACGCATGAGTCAGACTATTGACTCTGTGCGATTGAGAGCAGACTTTGTGCGAACGAGTTCTTTTCACTTTATTTTCTTGATCTACGATCCCTATCTATATGTTAGGGAGGTTGATTTGCACACCTCTTTCAATGGGAAATGTACTAATGCTTATTTTGAGCCGTTATAATGCCAAAATTGGACCAAAAGGACATAAAACGTAGATTTAGGTTAACTGGATCGGTAAAATATAAAATTGAACTTAAAATTGTTAAAATCGGTCCTGAACCTATAAATCAACATTCAATTTGTTAAAATCTACTAGTTTTAAGTTCGATTTGATAAGGTGTTATTTCGTGTGAATTACAACTCGTACGAATCATCACTCGTACGAGCAAGGATGTCAAGAGTATGTTTATCATATTCACTCGTACGAGTGATCATTCATACGAGCATGTCCTTTAAAATCTATAACTTGATGACTCGTATGAAGCATCACTCTTACGAAGAAGTTCTGGCCAAAACTTAAAATCTGTTAAGTATAGTTTCCATTCGTACGAAGTATTGGCTCATACGAGTTAGGTTTTGACTCAGACATAAATGTTTCAAAGTTAATGACTCGTACGAATAGTGACTCGTATGAGTGGTTAAGAAATTAAAATTTTTGAAAATTATTCTAAGTGTTTGAAATTTCTATGCTTGCAGATCAAGAAGTCTTCGTTTTCGCTGTTCCATAATATTTGTTGTCTTCTGGACGAGACTATTCCAAAAATAGCTGCATCTAGAGAAGTCTTGGATTTTCTAAGAAGACTTCCTATCACCAAATCTCTCACTGATCCTCATATAGCATATCGTTCTCACATTGAATATTTCTGGAATGCTGCTAAGTTTGATGAAGAAGAGAATGCGATTTTGTCAGCAGTACGGATAAATGACGAAGACATTCAAGTTAAGATTACTGAAGATCTGATCAGAATAATGCTAGAATTCAACGATCATGAAGACGACCCTACTGGTTTTCCTGAGCATATGGTTAAAGGGTGTTTTTACAGAATGGGTTATGTCAGTTTCGCTAACGCATCTCCGTTCAAAAAGGCTAATCTCAGTGCTCCATTTCGATATATAGCACACTTCATTATTCACACTCTCAGTCATTGAAAAGGGGGATTTGACGATTTGATCGATTCTCAGATGTGCATGATCACTGCACTTATTCTGAACTTGCCTTATAATTTCTCGAGAGTGATTTTCTCCCAAATTGTCCAAATTTTCAGCGTGAAAAATTTCTGCAGTATCCACGCTTTATTCAGATGTTACTCAACCATTTACACCCGAATTTGAAGAAAAAGAAAGATGATATTTTGAAGCTGGAGCATATGGATGTCTCAACTCTAAAGAAGATGAATCTGCATCTCAAAGCTTTTCCAAATGCGAAGCCAGTTTTCGGAGCTATCATTGATAAAGATTATGTCGCACCATCTTAAGGGAAGTGGAGAAATGACGATAATGGAGACGAAGATGAAAAGCTTGAAGCATTAGACGGTTTCATTGCTAAGAGAAGTTTGTGGTCTTTGGAAGAAGGAAAAAAGGGGGTAAGGGGACGAAAAGAAAACAAGCGTCCACATCTTCCTCCAATGCCCCTCAGAAGAAACAGCGAGCATCTGAAAGCTTGAGATTGGTTAATGAATAAGATCCAGAAGAGAATGTTGAAACTATGGCTGCGGAAATCGAAAGGGAAGCATTTGGAGTTCGAGAAGGAGAGGTTAAAGAAGCATCATCTTCGAGTACTGATACGGAAGATAGAATTGCTGGTGAGAAAGAAAGAGCTAAGGAAAGAGAGGTTGAACGTCAGGCTGAGCTTAAACGTAAAGCCGAAAAGAAGAAAGAAAAGTGTCAGGAGAGGATGATACGACATATATGCCTTCGGGTTCTGATAGCGATACTCCTGTTCGCAAAACTCCTAAGAAATCTTCTAGGCGTCTTAAAAGGCCAGCAGTTAGAAGCTCTGATTCTCTGATAGACAAATCCAAAAGAAATGTGCAGAAAAAGATTGTTCAAGAAGAAAATGTTGAGCCGACTCCACAGCCACCACTATCTTCACCACCACAGCCAACACCACAACCACCACCACAACCAACACTGCAGCCAACACCATAACCACCACCCCAACCAACACCGCAGCCAACACCACAACCCTCCCAATCTCAACCCCAGTTCAATTTTGATTTGATTTCGGTGATATACCAGGGGAGGATTTCTCTGCAAACATGTTTAACGATTCGCGTATTGAAGAATTAGAGAAACAAGTAATGTTAAGCAGTGTCAAAATTGCTGAACTTCAAGAGCAACTCAATGGGCTGAATGTAGAAAAACAGCTGCTTGAAGCTATTTTGGCGAGTATAGTATCTGAAAGGAGCGAAATCGAATGGCAGAATATGATGAAGAACGTCTCAAGATTCAAAGAAAGATGAGTCTATTCGAGAAGATACTCACAAAGAAAATCGGAATCAATATAGCTGCTGAAATGATGAGATTAAGAGAGTCGAAGCAAGAGAAAGGGTTGTCGAGCGTGAACGGATTGCCAAAGAACTATCTGATGCTCAGTGCAAGGGAAAGGCAAAATTTGGTGAGGATCTCGTGATGGTTTCAACTGAGCCAGAAGCTAAATTTGTGCCAGTATCTTTTTGGGTGGTGGTGTATTCGATTTCGAAAAAGTTTGTGTTGGTGGGAAAGCCTAAAGATGTTGATATTGACACGTCGAATCTTTCAGCAAAGCATCGAGAATGGCTAAATAAAAGGAAGATGAAGAAAGAGATTGAAGCTGAGACAGATGAATTTGATGAAAATGCTGAAAAAGAAAAAGAAGACTTAGATGATTTCGATGATATATTTTTTGACAAGTCTGATGTTGATAATGATGGTGGTGATGATGACTTAGGTGGATCGGGTGTCCTTGTAACAGAGTCTAATTTGAATGATGATATTGATTTTTCTGTGTACTTGGATAACTTAGTGAATCAAGTTGAAGAAGATATAGATCAAGGAAAGTCTGATAACTCTAAGGATGCTCAGCAGGCAGGAATCTTCATGATGTCCGAAATGTATACCGTTCCTGTCGTGCCAAAACCGAAGATTTTATATTTAGAGCAGGATGTAGAGGAAGGGGAGTTTGTCCACAATTATTCTAAAGAAAAAATTGCTAATATGCTGGGCATGGACAAAGAAAGTTTTGAGTTTGATTTCGAAGAAGAACTTAACGACATCAGTGCTTTCGAGCCTGTAGATTATGTCTTCAAACATGTGTCTGATGCACATGACTATGATAAAGTTGTCATTGAGGATGATTCTGATGAAGATGATACAGATATTGCCGATAAGGGTACAGATGACTCCCCAACTTTTAGCAATTTGTTTGCAGCCGAAAATGATGATCTTTTGAAGCGTAAAGTTGAAGAGGGTGTTAAACAAGGAACCGTTCCTCAACAATTATCTGCCAAAGAAGTTGCTGAAATGAGGAAGCGGTGGTTTAAAGTAGCACCAGCTGAGCGAAAGTTCAAACGTCCCTTAGCATTCTTTACGCGTGATGCGGATATTTCTTTGGGAGATATTATAAGCTGGTACTGGATCAAGGAGCTAAATGTTTATGCGATTAAACAGGAATATGGGATCCAGCATTTTCGATACTTAAGCGACATCAAGACCCTGCCATTCTGGGATATCAAAGAGCTCGTTCAAACAAAGATGATTAATTTGAAGTTGAAATTTCATGACCAGCGGCTATGGAAACTGATCAAGCTTGAAGCAACTCAGGGATTTAGACACTGGAAGCCTCATATACCTAAGCAAATTACGAAGATCGATCCAGTAACACAAGAAAAAGATGTGACACTAATCGTAAAGAGGCTGAAAGTGATGATGAATATGCCTCTTATTAAGATGGAACAAGACTTCTACAAGATCTTCAAATGGTGGCACTACGATTCTAGTACAAGTGAAGCTGTTATATGTGTCCATCCAGTTGATGATTCTTAGAAGATTACAGAGGAATTAACCGAAGCCATCATAGCACACAAACGTGTGAACGGGAGATCGGCTCCTCAAGTGAGCAACTGGTCTGATCTAACTCAGCTAGCAGAGGCGGAATTCATTGCTAGAGAGGATGACAAACAAACAAGAGAGAGATATTGTTTAACTGCTCTGAATTGTATTTAAAGACGGGCAAAGTACAGATGCGAGTAAACAAACCAGAAGGGTTTCGCCATACCAATTGAACTAACACTACTGAGCTCTGACACAACACTCCTCTATTTATAGGTCGATATGACTCGCACTGGAGTGTGTGTAAAACAGAAGTTGTGACTCGTGAGAGTGGTTGCTTCTTACGAGTGACAGAGTGTCACTCGTACGAGCCAACTGACTCACTCGTACGAGTCAACTACAAACATATAAAACAATTTATAACATTTATACAAATGATGTTTAAGTCCTATATACAATATCAACAAATCCTAGACGTAGGCAATAGACATAATGCAACAACAAACTCCCCTTGAATGTTGCCGCAGTCTGGATAGTCTTCAAAAAATCTTCACAAGATTTGGCGCTTAACGACCAAAAAATCTCTTCGGTGGCTTCTGACGCTCCTCAAATGCAATTAGCATTTGATCTATTGGAGGAGGTCGGTTCACTGTATTGCCAAACCAAAAAATCCTTAGCGATACTATGCGAGCACGCTCAGCTATTCTAGCTTCCTTCTTTTCTTTCTTCTTCTGCTCAGTCTCCTCCAGCTTCCTCCATGATGTATTCCATGACGATCCAGAATGAATATCATTTGCAAAGCAGACATAAACAACCTTCTGGAACTGGAGAGCTTGCTCTTTATCTTTTTCTTCATAACTGTTTTTGCTATAAAACAAGCAATCAATATCCTTCTTCGTGCAATTGACTCGCCACATCGGGTCTAGTACTCGAATGACACGCCATAGCCCGTATATGCGTTTGTGAGCTAAAACGGCTTCAGATAGTTCCTCTGTAATCTTCAACGAGTCTTCATCTGGGTGCAAGCAAATACTAGCCTCTCCTGTGTTCGAATCATAATGTCACCATGTGAAGCTCTTGTAGAAATCTTGCTCCATCCGTAACATAGGCATATTCTTCATTACTTTCGGCCTCTTTACGATGAGCGTCACATCCTTCTCCTTAGTCACTGGATCGATCTTCGTGATGCGTCGAGGAAAGTGAGGTTTCTAGTGTGTAAATCCATGTAAAGCCTCAACCTTAATCAACTTCCAAAGCCTCTAGTCATGAAATTTCATCTTGAGATTGGTCGTCGTTGTCTGCACCAATTCTTTTATATCCCAGTAAGGCAAAGACTTGATGTCGCTCAGATATAGAAAATACTAAATACCAAACTCCTTTTTAATCGCATAGGCATTAAGCTCTTCAATCCAACCCCAGCTTATGATATCCCCTAGAGAAATATCAGCATCACGAGTAAAGAATGCTAGAGGACGTTTGAATTTACGCTCTGCTGGTGACTTTTCAAACCACTTCTTCCTCATATCATCAATTTCAGCTCTGTTTAACTGTTGAGTAATTTTGCCTTGCCTTGCAGCTTCTTCAACTTTTCGTTTCAACACCTCTGCATTTTCTGCTGCAAATAATTCGGTAAAAGTTGGGGAGTCCTCTGTACCCTGATCGGCAATATTTGCCTTGTCATCAGAATCATCCTCCACAACAACTCGATAATACTCATTAGCGTCTTCAACAGGTTCAAAAACATAATCATTTGGCTCGAACACGCTAATCTCGTTTAGCTCATTCTCAAAATCAAATTCAAACTGTTCTTCATCCACTCCTAGCATTTCTGCGATCTCTTCTTTAGAATAACTGTGAATGAATTCGCCTTCCTCAACATCATGCTCAAGATAGAAAATCTTTGGTTTTGGCATGACAGGAATGGTAGATATATCAATCACTAGAAGGATTCCTGCCTGCTGAGCATCTGAAGAACCTTCTGTTCTATCCTTAACACCTTCTTTAGTAGTTTAGTTCGCGGAATCATCGAGGTACACTGAATAATCAATCTCTTTATTCACATTAGAATCAGTTACACGAACACCAGTACCTCCAACATTATCATCATCATCATTACCCTTATCAGAATCCGAATCAGAATCACCATCAACATCTAAACCTTCATCTTCCTTTTCAGCATCTTCCTCAAACTCTTCAGTTGCTTTCTCAATTCTTTGTCTAACTTTTTCTTCAAAAGCCATTCACATTGTCTCACAGATAGATTTGACATATCAATCTCCCCATCCTTAGGCTTCCGATCAATATAAACTTGTTCGGCACTTGGCACACAACGATATCTGTACAAGTAACTGGCGCTGATTCAGCTTTTGGCTCAGTTTCAGCATTCACAGGATCCTCTACAACCTTCTCTTTTCCTTTGCCTTGCGCGTCAGATAACTCTTTAGCAAGGCGTTCCCTTTCAGCAACTCGTTCTTTAGCCTCTGCTCGCTCAGTCTCGTCTATTTCTGCGCAATGTTCACTCCCAGCTTTTTCACTAGAATCTTCTCAAACAAATTCATTCTACGGTCACTGCGGAGCCTTTCTTCCTCATACTAAGCCATTCGAAGACGTAAACGTTCATTCTTTGAAACTATACTTACAAGCATGGGTTCTAGTTGCTGCTTATCTTCAGTCAAAACATTGATCTGATTCCTGCAACTCTGCTATCTTCACAGTATTCAACAAGACCTGTTTTTGTAACTCATCAAACGTGGGTTGTTGAATGAAAAATCTTCACCCCCGGAATATCTCCAAACTCAAAGTCAAAATCAAACTGAGATTGGGGCTGTGAAGTGTGTGGTGGCGGTTGCGGTGTAGCTTGTCTCGGTGTTGGTTGTGGAGGCGATTGAGGTGAAGATTGTTGTGGCGGAGTAGATTGTTGTGGTGGTGATTGTGGTGCAGCCTGACGAGGTGGTGATGTTAGAATTTGCTGAGCTGGTTCAATAATTACCTCTTCCTCAATCGTCTGTTCTGGCATAGTCTCTTTAGATCTAACAGTTGGAGACTCAGAACTTCTGGCAGCTTGGCGCTTAAACCTTCGTGCCTTTTCTTCATCGGTGTGCGAACAGGAGTATCTGTATCTGATCATGAAGGTACATACGTTGTATCATCTTCTCCTACTGCTTTGTGCTTTCGCTTTTCTGCTTTTCTCTTTATCGAGACTGACGCTTTGCCTCAATCTCTTTGGCTCTTTTACGTTCACCAGCGTGTCTTTCGTCTGAAGTAGTGCTCGAAGACGATGCATCTTCAGCTTCTTTCTCTCCACCAAAAGCTTGTCGCTCAATATCTGCAGCGATGTCTTCCATGTTTTCTTCAACTTTAGGTTCATCTCTAAGCCCAGAACTTTCAGCTGTTGTCTTTTTCTTTTGCGATGCTGAAGTAGATGTAGCAGACGCTTTTCTCTCAAAACCTTTGTCTCCATCTTTCATAAACCACGAACTTCGCTTAGCAATAAAACTTTCAAGCGCAGTTAACTCATCGCTCTCATCACCACTGTCATCTTTCCTCCACTTACCCGGTGCTAAAGAAATATAATCTTTGTCAACTATAGCACAAAAAACGGGTTTAGCATTCGGAAAAGTCTTCAAATGTAAATTCATCTTCTTGAGTGTAGAAACATCCATGTGCTCTAATTTAACACATCGTCCTTCTTCTTCAAGTTCGGTTGCAAATGATCTAACAACATCTGTACGAACCGAGGGTATTGTAAAAACTTTTCCTCTGTATGCTTTGCACCATCTGTGTAAATATAACTTTAGAGAAGTTATATGGAAGATTTAGGACCAGTGTAGTAATCATAGACATTTGGTAGTCTACCAAATCATCAAATCCCCCCTTGCGATGATTCATTGCGTGAGCAACAACATGAGCAATATAACGGAAAGGCGCACTGAGATTTCCTTTCTTGAACGGCGCGACATTGACAAAGCCAGCATATCCCATCCTGTAAAAACATCCCTTCACCATGTATTCCGAAAACCTGGTAGGGTCGTCTGCATTATCCTTGAAATCCAAAACCTTTCGGATCAACTCTTCCGTTATCTTAACCTGGCCCATCATCAATCTTTATCGCCGACACAATCGCATTTTCTTCAGAATTATACTATGATGCGTTCCAGAAGTATTCGACATCCAATCTATAAATGGTATGACGATCTGTGAGCGCTTTTATGATCGGAATCATGCCCAAAAAAATCTAATACATCTCTGTACGCAGCTATCTCCGGAATTGTCTCATCAATCAGACAACAAATGTTGTGAAACGGAGAAAATGACGTTTTCTTGGCTTGTATAAAGAGAATTTAAAACCGTTAGAAAAATATTCAAAATTTTCAACATAAAATATCATTCGTACGAGCCAAGCATCCGTACAAATCAACACTTAGACATTATTACAAGTTTAGAACAAGTTATCATTCGTACGAATCACTACTTCGTACGAGTGATTTAAGAGTTAAACAATTTTCTAAACACTTCACCAAACTTGCTTCGTATGAACGTAGCTTCGTACGAACCATCAAAACTTAACAAACTTAGTTCGTACAAATGGTCCTTCGTACGAACATTGAACCGTTCCAAAAACACCAAGTTTAAACCGAACCCAAACATGTTGTTTTTAACAAATTGATAGTCAATTTAGAGATTATTAGGGCCGATATTAACATTTTTAAGGTTAATTTTAAGTTTTACAGGTCCATCTCCCTAAATCTATATCTTAAGTGCGTTTGATCCAAATTCGGCGTTATAACGGCTAAGATTGAGAAAAATTACCTTGCCCATTGAAAGAGGTGTGCGAATCAACCTCCCCAATGTAATAGAACTCGGTAAATGTCAAGAAATGTGAAGTTTAGAACGTATTAGCACAAAAGTTCTCTTAGTTCACACAGTAGCATACACTTGATTCGTGCGAAGAAAGTGAGCTTTTATACTAGTTAGGGTCGTTCGTACGAACCAATGGTTCGTGCGAAGGAAGCCCAAACTTGGTTCGTACGAGTTAGTGAGACTCGTACGAATCAGTTCTAAAACTTTTTGAACTTTTTGATATTTTTTATTTTTTATGCAATTTTTATCTGTTTAATACCCACTCAGTTAACCAAGTCCAAGTTAATGACCCAGGTTATTTGATTTGCCTACCAAGTCCAAGTTAATGACCTTGGTTGACCATTTTTGACCAAAACAGATTTATTTTAAATTGTAAAGTTTCATATTAATGAACTTTATTGACGTTCAAGAAATTTTTCGATTAAGATTAGCTCCTAACCCATGGTCTTCAGATTCCCTTCAGCAAGATGTCGTCATGACTTCAACTATATGTGTTTATATCATCGGTAGACTTAAAACAAAAACTAAAAAGCTAAGGAAACTGAAAATCTTTTTCGGTTTTGGAATCTATAACTTGATGACTCGTATGAAGCATCACTCTTACGAAGAAGTTCTGGCCAAAACTTAAAATCTGTTAAGTATAGTTTCCATTCGTACGAAGTATTGGCTCATACGAGTTAGGTTTTGACTCAGACATAAATGTTTCAAAGTTAATGACTCGTAAGAATAGTGACTCGTATGAATGGTTAAGAAATTGAAATTTTTTAAAATTATTCTAAGTGTTTGAAATTTCTATGCTTGCAGATCAAGAAGTCTTCGTTTTCGTTGTTCCATAATATTTGTTGTCTTCTGGACGAGACTATTCCAAAAATAGCTGCATATAGAGAAGTCTTGGATTTTCTAAGAAGACTTCCTATCACCAAATCTCTCACTGATCCTCATATAGCATATCGTTCCCACATTGAATATTTCTGGAATGCTGCTAAGTTTGATGAAGAAGAGAATGCGATTTTGTCAGCAGTACGGATAAATGACGAAGACATTCAAGTTAAGATTACTGAAGATCTGATCAGAATAATGCTAGAATTCAACGATCATGAAGACGACCCTACTGGTTTTCCTGAGCATATGGTTAAAGGGTGTTTTTACCGAATGGGTTATGTCAGTTTCGTTAACGCATCTCCGTTCGAAAAGGCTAATCTCAGTGCTCCATTTCGATATATAGCACACTTCATTATTCACACTCTCAGTCATCGAAAAAGGGGGATTTGACGATTTGATCGATTCTCAGATGTGCATGATCACTGCACTTATTCTGAACTTGCCTTATAATTTCTCGAGAGTGATTTTCTCCTAAATTGTCCAAATTTTCAGCGTGAAAAATTTCTGCAGTATCCACGCTTTATTCAGATGTTACTCGACCATTTACACCCGAATTTGAAGAAAAAGAAAGATGATATTTTGAAGCTTGAGCATATGGATGTCTCAACTCTAAAGAAGATGAATCTGCATGTCAAAGCTTTTCCAAATGCGAAGCCAGTTTTCGGAGCTATCATTGATAAAGATTATGTGGCACCATCTTAAGGGAAGTGGAGAAATGACGACAATGGAGACGAAGATGAAGAGCTTGAAGCATTAGACGGTTTCATTGCTAAGAGAAGTGTGTGGTCTTTGAAAGAAGGAAAAAAAGGGGGTAAGGGGACGAAAAGAAAACAAGCGTCCACATCTTCCTCCAATGCCCCTCAGAAGAAACAGCGAGCGTAAGCTTGAGATTGGTTAATGAATCAGATCCAGAAGAGAATGTTGAAACTATGGCTGCTGAAATCGAAAGGGAAGCATTCGGAGTTCGAGAAGGAGAGGTTAAAGAAACATCATCTTCTAGTACTGATACGGAAGATAGAATTATTGGTGAGAAAGAAAGAGCTAAGGAAAGAGAGGTTGAACGTCAGGCTGAGCTTAAACGTAAAGCCGAAAAGAAGAAAAGAAAAGTGTCAGGAGAGGATGATACGACATATGTGCCTTCGGGTTCTGATAGCGATACTCCTGTTTGCAAAACTCCTAAGAAATCTTCTAGGCGTCTTAAAAGGCCAGCAGTTAGAAGCTCTGATTCTCTGATAGACAAATCCAAAAGAAAAGTGCAGAAAAAGATTGTTCAAGAAGAAAATGTTGAGCCGACTCCACAGCCACCACTATCTCCACCACCACAGCCAACACCACAACCACCACCACAACCAACACTGCAGCCAACACCATAACCACCACCCCAACCAACACCGCAGCCAACACCACAACCCTCCCAATCTCAACCCCAGTTCGATTTTGATTTGATTTCGGTGATATACCAGGGGAGGATTTCTCTGCAAACATGTTTAACGATTCGCGTATTGAAGAATTAGAGAAACAAGTAATGTTAAGCAGTGTCAAAATTGCTGAACTTCAAGAGCAACTCAATGGCTGAATGTAGAAAAACAGCAGCTTGAAGCTACTTTGGCGAGTATAGTATCTGAAAATGAGCGTTTGAGAAATCGAATGGCAGAATATGATGAAGAACGTCTCAAGATTCAAAGAAAGATGAGTCTATTCGAGAAGATACTCACAAAGAAACTCGGAATCAATATAGCTGCTGAAATGATGAGATTAAGAGAGTCGAAGCAAGAGAAAGGGTTGTCGAGCGTGAACGGATTGCCAAAGAACTATCTGATGCTCAGTGCAAGGGAAAGGCAAAATTTGGTGAGGATCTCGTGATGGTTTCAACTGAGCCAGAAGCTAAATTTGTGCCAGTATCTTTTTGGGTGGTGGTGTATTCGATTTCGAAAAAGTTTGTGTTGTGGGAAAGCCTAAAAATGTTGATATTGACACGTCGAATCTTTCAGCAACGCATCGAGAATGGCTAAATAAGAGGAAGTTGAAGAAAGAGATTGAAGCTGAGACAGATGAATTTGATGAAAATGCTGAAAAAGAAAAAGAAGACTTAGATGATTCGATGATATATTTTTTGACAAGTCTGATGATGATAATGATGGTGGTGATGATGACTTAGGTGGATCGGGTGTCCTTGTAACAGAGTCTAATTTGAATGATGATATTGATTTTTCTGTGTACTTGGATAACTTAGTGAATCAAGTTGAAGAAGATATAGATCAGGGAAAGTCTGATAGCTCTAAGGATGCTCAGCAGGCAGGAATCTTCATGGTGTCCGAAATGTATACCGTTCCTGTCGTGCCAAAACCGAAGATTTTATATTTAGAGCAGGATGTAGAGGAAGGGGAGTTTGTCCACAATTATTCTAAAGAAAAAATTGCTAATATGCTGGGCATGGACAAAGAAAGTTTTGAGTTTGATTTCGAAGAAGAACTTAACGACATCAGTGCTTTCGAGCCTGTAGATTATGTCTTCAAACATGTGTCTGATGCACATGACTATGATAAAGTTGTCATTGAGGATGATTCTGATGAAGATGATACAGATATTGCCGATAAGGGTACAGATGACTCCCCAACTTTTAGCAATTTGTTTGCAGCCGAAAATGATGATCTTTTGAAGCGTAAAGTTGAAGAGGTGTTAAACAAGGAACCGTTCCTCAACAATTATCTGCCAAAGAAGTTGCTGAAATGAGGAAGCGGTGGTTTAAAGTAGCACCAGCTGAGCGAAAGTTCAAACGTCCCTTAGCATTCTTTACGCGTGATGCGGATATTTCTTTGGGAGTATTATAAGCTGGTGCTGGATCAAGGAGCTAAATGTTTATGCGATTAAACAGGAATATGGGATCCAGCATTTTCGATACTTAAGCGACATCAAGACCCTGCCATTCTGGGATATCAAAGAGCTCGTTCAAACAAAGATGATTAATTTGAAGTTGAAATTTCATGACCAGCGGCTATGGAAACTGATCAAGCTTGAAGCAACTCAGGGATTTAGACACTGGAAGCCTCATATACCTAAGCGAATTACGAAGATCGATCCAGTAACACAAGAAAAAGATGTGACGCTAATCGTAAAGAGGCTGAAAGTGATGATGAATATGCCTCTTATTAAGATTGAACAAGACTTCTACAAGATCTTCAAATGGTGGCACTACGATTCTAGTACAAGTGAAGCTGTTATATGTGTCCATCCAGTTGATGATTCTTAGAAGATTACAGAGGAATTAACCGAAGCCATCATAGCACACAAACGTGTGAACGGGAGATCGGCTCCTCAAGTGAGCAACTGGTCTTATCTAACTCAGCTAGCAGAGGCGGAATTCATTGCTAGAGAGGATGACAAACAAACAAGAGAGAGATATTGTTTAACTGCTCTGAATTGTATTTAAAGACGGGCAAAGTACAGATGCGAGTAAACAAACCAGAAGGGTTTCGCCATACCAATTGAACTAACACTACTAAGCTCTGACACAACACTCCTCTATTTATAGGTCGATATGACTCGCACTGGAGTGTGTGTAAAACAGAAGTTGTGACTCGTGAGAGTGGTTGCTTCTTACGAGTGACAGAGTGTCACTCGTACGAGCCAACTGACTCACTCGTACGAGTCAACTACAAACATATAAAACAATTTATAACATTTATACAAATGACGTTTAAGTCCTATATACAATATCAACACATCATAGACGTAGGCAATAGACATAATGCAACAACAAACTCCCCCTTGAATGTTGCCGCAGTCTGGATAGTCTTCAAAAAATCTTCACAAGATTTGGCGCTTAACGACCAAAAAATCTCTTTGGTGGCTTCTGACGCTCCTCAAATGCAATTAGCATTTGATCTGTTGGAGGAGGTCGGTTCACTGTATTGCCAAACCAAAAAATCCTTAGCGATACTATGCGAGCACGCTCAGCTATTCTAGCTTCCTTCTTTTCTTTCTTCTTCTGCTTAGTCTCCTCCAGCTTCCTCCATGATGTATTCCATGACGATCCAGAATGAATATCATTTGCAAAGCAGACATAAACAACCTTCTGGAACTGGAGAGCTTGCTCTTTATCTTTTTCTTCATAACTGTTTTTGCTATAAAACAAGCAATCAATATCCTTCTTCGTGCAATTGACTCGCCACATCGGGTCTAGTACTCGAATGACACGCCATAGCCCGTATATGCGTTTGTGAGCTAAAACGGCTTCAGATAGTTCCTCTGTAATCTTCAACGAGTCTTCATCTGGGTGCAAGCAAATACTAGCCTCTCCTGTGTTCGAATCATAATGTCACCATGTGAAGCTCTTGTAGAAATCTTGCTCCATCCGTAACATAGGCATATTCTTCATTACTTTCGGCCTCTTTACGATGAGCGTCACATCCTTCTCCTTAGTCACTGGATCGATCTTCGTGATGCGTCGAGGAAAGTGAGGTTTCTAGTGTGTAAATCCATGTAAAGCCTTCCAAAGCCTCTAGTCATGAAATTTCATCTTGAGATTGATCGTCGTTGTCTGCACCAATTCTTTAATATCCCAGTAAGGCAAAGACTTGATGTCGCTCAGATATCGAAAATACTAAATACCAAACTCCTTTTTAATCGCATAGGCATTAAGCTCTTCAATCCAACCCCAGCTTATGATATCCCCTAGAGAAATATCAGCATCACGAGTAAAGAATGCTAGAGGACGTTTGAATTTACGCTCTGCTGGTGACTTTTCAAACCACTTCTTCCTCATATCATCAATTTCAGCTCTGTTTAACTGTTGAGTAATTTTGCCTTGCCTTGCAGCTTCTTCAACTTTTCTTTTCAACACCTCTGCATTTTCTGCTGCAAATAATTCGGTAAAAGTTGGGGAGTCCTCTGTACCATGATCGGCAATATTTGCCTTGTCATCAGAATCATCCTCCACAACAACTCGATAATACTCATTAGCGTCTTCAACAGGTTCAAAAACATAATCATTTGGATCGAACACGCTAATCTCGTTTAGCTCATTCTCAAAATCAAATTCAAACTGTTCTTCATCCACTCCTAGCATTTCTGCGATCTCTTCTTTAGAATAACTGTGAATGAATTCGCCTTCCTCAACATCATGCTCAAGATAGAAAATCTTTGGTTTTGGCATGACAGGAATGGTAGATATATCAATCACTAGAAGGATTCCTGCCTGCTGAGCATCTGAAGAACCTTCTGTTCTATCCTTAACACCTTCTTTAGTAGTTTAGTTCGCAGAATCATCGAGGTACACTGAATAATCAATCTCTTTATTCACATTAGAATCAGTTACACGAACACCAGTACCTCCAACATTATCATCATCATCATTACCCTTATCAGAATCCGAATCAGAATCACCATCAACATCTAAACCTTCATCTTCCTTTTCAGCATCTTCCTCAAACTCTTCAGTTGCTTTCTCAATTTCTTTGTCTAACTTTTTCTTCAAAAGCCATTCACAGTGTCTCACAGATAGATTTGACATATCAATCTCCCCATCCTTAGGCTTCCCGATCAATATAAACTTGTTCGGCACTTGGCACACAACGATATCTGTACAAGTAACTGGCGCAGATTCAGCTTTTGGCTCAGTTTCAGCATTCACAGGATCCTCTACAACCTTCTCTTTTCCTTTGCCTTGCGCGGCAGATAACTCTATAGCAAGGCGTTCCCTTTCAGCAACTCGTTCTTTAGCCTCTGCTCGCTCAGTCTCGTCTATTTCTGTGCAATGTTCACTCCCAGCTTTTTCACTAGAATCTTCTCAACCAAATTCATTCTACGGTCACTGAAGAGCCTTTCTTCCTCATACTCAGCCATTCGAAGACGTAAACGTTCATTCTTTGAAACTATACTTACAAGCATGGGTTCTAGTTGATGCTTATCTTCAGTCAAAACATTGATCTAATTCCTGCAACTCTGCTATCTTCACAGTATTCAACAAGACCTGTTTTTGTAACTCATCAAACGTGGGTTGTTGAATGAAAAATCTTCACCCCCGGAATATCTCCAAACTCAAAGTCAAAATCAAACTGAGATTGGGGCTGTGAAGTGTGTGGTGGCGGTTGCGGTGTAGCTTGTCTCGGTGTTGGTTGCGGAGGCAATTGAGATGAAGACTGTTGTGGCGGAGTAGATTGTTGTGGTGGTGATTGTGGTGCAGCCTGACGAGGTGGTGATGTTAGAATTTGCTGAGCTGGTTCAATAATTACCTCTTCCTCAATCGTCTGTTCTGGCATAGTCTCTTTAGATCTAACAGTTGGAGACTCAGAACTTCTGGCAGCTTGGCGCTTAAACCTTCGTGCCTTTTTCTTCATCGGTGTGCGAACAGGAGTATCTGTATCTAATCATGAAGGTACATACGTTGTATCATCTTCTCCTACTGCTTTGTGCTTTCGCTTTTCTGCTTTTCTCTTTATCGAGACTGACGCTTTGCCTCAATCTCTTTGGCTCTTTTACGTTCACCAGCGTGTCTTTCGTCTGAAGTAGTGCTCGAAGACGATGCATCTTCAGCTTCTTTCTCTCCACCAAAAGCTTGTCACTCAATATCTGCAGCGACGTCTTCAATGTTTTCTTCAACTTTAGGTTCATCTCTAAGCCCAGAACTTTCAGCTGTTGTCTTTTTCTTTTGCGATGCTGAAGTAGAAGATGTAGCAGACGCTTTTCTCTCAAAACCTTTGTCTCATCTTTCATAAACCACGAACTTCGCTTAGCAATAAAACTTTCAAGCGCAGTTAACTCATCCTCTCATCACCACTGTCATCTTTCCTCCACTTACCCGGTGCTGGAGAAATATAATCTTTGTCAACTATAGCACCAAAAACGGGTTTAGCATTCGGAAAAGTCTTCAAATGTAAATTCATCTTCTTGAGTGTAGAAAATGCCATGTGCTCTAATTTTAACACATCGTCCTTCTTCTTCAAGTTCGGTTGCAAATGATCTAACAACATCTGTACGAACCGAGGGTATTGTAAAAACTTTTCCCTCTGTATGCTTTGCACCATCTGTGTAAATATAACTTTAGAGAAGTTATATGGAAGATTTAGGACCAGTGTAGTAATCATAGACATTTGGTAGTCTACCAAATCATCAAATCCCCCCTTGCGATGATTCAATGGTGAGCAACAACATGAGCAATATAAGGAAAGCGCACTGAGATTTCCTTTCTTGAACGGCGTGACATTGACAAAGCCAGCATATCCCATCCTGTAAAAACATCCCTTCACCATGTATTCTGAAAACCTGGTAGGGTCGTCTGCATTATCCTTGAAATCCAAAACCTTTCGGATCAACTCTTCCGTTATCTTAACCTGGCCCATCATCAATCTTTATCGCCGACACAATCGCATTTTCTTCAGAATTATACTATGATGCGTTCCAGAAGTATTCGACATGCAATCTATAAACGGTATGACGATCTGTGAGCGCTTTTATGATCGGAATCATGCCCAAAAAAATCTAATACATCTCTGTACGCAGCTATCTCCGGAATTGTCTCATCAATCAGACAACAAATGTTGTGAAACGGAGAAAATGACGTTTTCTTGGCTTGTATAAAGAGAATTTAAAACCGTTAGAAAAATATTCAAAATTTTCAACATAAAATATCATTCGTACGAGCCAAGCATCCGTACAAATCAACACTTAGACATTATTACAAGTTTAGAACAAGTTATCATTCGTACGAATCACTACTTCGTACGAGTGATTTAAGAGTTAAATAATTTTCTAAACACTTCACCAAACTTGCTTCGTATGAAGTAGCTTCGTACGAACCATCAAAACTTGACAAACTTAGTTCGTACAAATGGTCCTTCGTACAAACATTGAACCGTTCCAAAAACACCAAGTTTAAACCGAACCCAAACATGTTGTTTTTAACAAATTGATAGTCAATTTAGAGGTTATTAGGGTCGATATTAACATTTTTAAGGTTAATTTTAAGTTTTACCGGTCCATCTCCCTAAATCTATGTCTTGAGTGGTTTGGTCCAAATTCGGCATTATAACGGCTAAGATTGAGAAAAATTACCTTGCCCATTGAAAGAGGTGTGCGAATCAACCTCCCCAATGTAATAGAACTCGGTAAATGTCAAAGAAATGTGAAGTTTAGAACGTATTAGCACAAAAGTTCTCTTATTCACACAGTAGCATACACTTGATTTGTGCGAAGAAAGTGAGCTTTTATACTAGTTAGGGTCGTTCGTACGAACCAATGGTTCGTGCGAAGGAAGCCCAAACTTGGTTCGTACGAGTTAGTGAGACTCGTACGAATCAGTTCTAAAACTTTTTGAACTTTTTGATATTTTTTATTTTTTATGCAATTTTTATCTGTTTAATACCCACTCAGTTAACCAAGTCCAAGTTAATGACCCAGGTTATTTGATTTGCCTACCAAGTCCAAGTTAATGACCTTGGTTGACCATTTTTGACCAAAACAGATTTATTTTAAATTGTAAAGTTTCATATTAATAAACTTTATTGACGTTCAAGAAATTTTTCGATTAAGATTAGCTCCTAACGCATGGTCTTCAGATTCCCTTCAGCAAGATGTCGTCATGACTTCAACTATATGTGTTTACATCATCGGTAGACTTAAAACAAAAACTAAAAAGCTAAGGAAACTGAAAATCTTTTTCGGTTTTGGAATTTTTCGAAAAGAAATAACAAGTAAAGATACATATTTTTGTGAGTTTTGTGTTTCAAGAAGATCATATCAAGTGTTTAACAAATCATCATATCGTTGATCTTGGTATACTTCTTAACCAGATTTACTTAGATTGCCAATATTCATATCCACTTAAACTTCTTCTCGTTTCTCAACTGTTTCAAGATATCTTTGTTAATATTAAGAACATGTGAATATATCTAACTGATATCTGTAACGGGTGAATTGCGAGACCTTGAAAGCTCAGGTTAGTACTACAGTACAGACAAAAAGATGAAGGCTCGTCTTTAGGTGGTGTTCCTTAAAGGAATCTTTTGAACTGCAGATGTCACAAAGGTTATGACATTATCATTTTTATGCAACTTATATAGGGAATAAAGAGAAAAGTATTATGCAAGTTCTAGGCCATTGCTGATGCAAAAACAGAAGAACTTGGATAATACCCCAGATATCGATTAAATAGAAAGACCTAGTATTGCAGAATCTGGCATTCTCTCAAACGAAATTTCGGAGTACTAAGTCCATATATCCAAGATATGTTAACCCACAAGTTATTCAGTTTTTTTCATTTAGATTTATATATTGAAAACAATTTACTGAACGAGTAAAGCCTATTGGCACATTCTCAATAAGACCTGTTTAATTACTTGTTTAAATATTCCAATTCTTTAGCATATTGTGATTGTTATATTGATCTAATATGATCTCCCTTTTTCACAAAAAACTCTTTTTGACTTTTATAATGTTTTTGAATTTTCCCAAAATTTCTCCCCCTAAAATCAAAAACATATTTTTGGATTTTTAAAATTTTTAAGAAATAAAGTACAGAAATTTCGTCAAACCGATGAGTTATCACGTCAAGTCGTCGTCATCCTCAAACTTAACCTCGTGTATATCCACTGATGTCAGATTTCTTAAACCATTTAATTTTAAAAGATTTTTAAATCATGTACGATCAAAGGCTTTGGTATAAAAATTGTTTTCTGGTCATCAGTGTGAATTTTTTCAATTCTAACCAACTATTTCTCGTAGCAATCACGGATAAAGTGGTGTCAAATCTCAATATGTTTGGTTCGAGAATGTTGACATTAGTTTTTAGTGATATCGATCGCAGCATGGTTATCTACATATATAGGCGTATCGAGAAATTGCAGTCCGAAGTCTCTCATCTGCTGTTGAATCCAGAGAATCTGGGAACAACAACTGGATGCTGAAACGTATTCAGCTTCACAGGTAGAGAGAGCGACCACGGTCTATTTCTTGCACAACCATGTTACCGAACAGGTTCCCAAGAACTGGCAACCAGCCGTCGTAGATTTGGTGTTGAGTTTGCAGCAACCAAAATCAGAATCCGAGTAACCCGCAAGATTGATGTCGTCATGTCTAGGGTACCAAAAGCCGGTGCTTGGAAATCCCTTCAAATATCTCATGATACGTTTGACGGCGAGCAAGTGCGAATCTCTTGGATTGGATTGATAACGGGCGCATAGACATGTTGGATACATGAAATCTGGTCGAGAAGCAGTGAGATACATCAAGGATCCGATCATGGAGCGGTATGAAGTTTCGTCAACTTTGACTCCAGTAAGATCTGGACAAATGCCGTAATTAGGAGCTAATGGGGTTGATGCTGGTTTAGCTCTTCCATATCGAATTTCTCCAATATCTCATGAGCATACTTTGTCTGATGAATAAAGATACGATCAGGCAACTGATCGACCTGAAGTCCTAAAAAGAACTTCATCTCCCCCATTGCGCTCATTTCAAATTTGCGCTTCATGACTTCTTTGAAGTCTTTACACAGCTTGTCATTTGTCGATCCGAAGATAATATCATCCACATATATCTGTACGATAATCAAATGCCCCTCCACTTCCTTCGTAAAGAGGGTAGAATCTATGGTTCATCTGATAAAGCCATTGTCTGTAAGATGTAATGACAGCATTTCGTACCAAGCTCTTGGGGCTTGATCTAGACCATATAAGGCTTTGTTCAGAAGGTAGACCTTGTATTTATGCATTGGATCGACGAACCCTGGTGGTTGGCCGACATACACCTCCTCTTTTACTTTTCCGTACAGGAAAGCAGATTTGACATCTAACTAGTACACCTTGAACCCTTTCCACGAGGCAAAGGCCAAGAATATGCAGATTGCTTCAAGACGGGCGACTGGGGCATAGACTTCGGTGTAGTCTATCCCTTCCTGCTGATGGAAACCCTGAACCACAATCAAGCTTTGTTGCACACTACAATCCGTCTATCATCACGTTTACACTTGAAGACACATCTAGTGTTTATCTTTTTGTGATGATCAGGTAGGTCAACAAGCTTCCAGACTCCCAGTTTCTGGAATTGAAGCAACTCCTCTTGCATCGGGTCCACCCAGCTTTCTTCCTTTAACGCGTCTTTCTAGTTCCCGGCTCAACCTGAGAAACAAAACAACTATTAGAAAGTTGGGTTTGAAGTGGAGCAATACGAGTATAGAAACGCTCAGATCCTTGTTGATCTAATTGCGAGTTTGCACTCCCGATTGTAAGCTGCCTATAATATTCTCCAAGGATGATATGAAAGCGTCCTCGGCATCACTTCATTAGGAACATCTACTTGTGTTTGCAAATTTGTGATAACTTCATCCACCACCGGTATAGATGAAGAAGCTTTATTCCTAACATTTGACTGATCAGCTTGTGTGTTCAAGAAGCTTTCAATCTGCTCAGATCCTTCATCAGAACTGGATACTCCATCGTCGAAAGTCGGTTCCTGATCAGAGTCAGCATTTGGCTGTTGCTGGGCAGATGATTCGGCAGTGTTGACATTAGGTACAAGAATAGATCTTGAAGAGTAGAGCTTGGACCTACATCAGATGTGGTAGACACAGGAAGTGACGGGGAAATCACTAACGGTCTGGTAACTTGTTCTTGATTTGATATTTGATGCTGTTGAAATAGCATAACAAGTTTTTCTTCTGATGGCATATCTGGCAGGTCAAAAGAATTCCACAAACTATCGTAGTTAAACAGCCATGGATCCCCAGGTTTTTTAGTTGGCGTAGTATATCTTTGACAATCAACATGCTGCGCAAGAATAACCTGGTTCAATCTCGGCAAGAAAACACGTTTATGAGGAGTAGCATAAAGCACAAAGAATCCTTCCAAGGATTTGGCAGCAAATTTACCAGCCGGGTGTAATACAGTATACGGTGATCCAAATGGCTCCAGAAATGCAAGGTTAGGCTTTCGCTGATTAAGTAACTCGAAACACGTCTTGTTGTGAGGCTTAACTGTCAACACACGATTCAAGGTATAACACACTGACGCGACTGCTTCACTCCAGAAACTGATTGGCAATTTCGAATCGGCTAGGATAGTTCTGGCAGTCTCGATCAGTGTGCGATTTTTCGTTCAGCAACTCCATTTTGTTGTGGAGTATAAGGAGCACTGAATTAATGAAGAATCCCCTTCTCATTGCAAAATTCGAGCATCCTCTTGTTTTTGAACTCTGTACCGTTGTCATTGCAGATTCTCTTGAGTGGTAAGTGATAGAGATTTTCGAGTTTTCTGAAGAGAATCATTAGAGTTTCAAATGTTTCATCTTTGCTCTCCAGAAAGAAAACCTATGAGAATCTTGAATAATCATCTGTAACGACAAGGTAATATAGATCACCAGATATGCTTTTAACATTTACTGGCCCAAAAAGATCCATATGTAGCCTCTCTAGTGGTAGCTTGATAGAATTCAACAGCTTTCGTGGGTGTGATTTCTTGTGCTGCTTCCCCTTTTACAGCTCAAGCACTCATCTGATAATTGAAAACTCTTCAAATTAACACCCTCCATTAGGTCGTTAGGCACAAGATAATTCATTTTTCGCAAATGAATGTGCCCCATCTTTCTATGCCATAGTATTGACTCTTTCATGGTAGCTTTAGAAACAAAGCATTAAACTTTCTTTGATGTTGTTGATGCAACACTCATATCAAGAACATACAAGTCATTTTCTCTTGGCGCAACAGAATCCATTCCTCTGGAATCTTGAAACCCGTTTTAAGATCAAGCATTCTTTATTATTGAAGTGCGTCGTAAATTTCTTGTCATAAATCTGCGAAATGTTGAGTAGATTGTTCTCAAGTTCAGCAATGTAGTTCACTTTATCAAACGATACAACTCCATTCGTGAGAATTCCTTCACGACAATCCTTCCTCCTTGCGTTCCGGCAAAACCTACATATCCTCCGCGGATAACTTTAACGTCGTGTAACAACGTGTAACACCCTATAAAATCGTGTCCAATAGTATAGTGACGTGTGTTGTATTTTAAATATAGTCTGTTAAAGACCAATAAGGACTAAAGGCGTCAACATGCTCAATCTGAGCCTCTAGTGACGGTCCGATGTCAACATGCATAAATAACAGCCTCTGAGTGACTGATATGTCAACATGCTTAAATCATTAGCCTCTGAGTGACTGATATGTCAACAAGCTTGAAATTTGGCCTTTGAGTGACTGATATGTCAACATGCCCAGCCTCTGAGTGATATCGGAATCAACATGCTTATAATAAGCCTTTGAGTGATCCTTTGTGAAGTCCTAACTCTCATACGTGCCATTTGTTGGACGAGAGGGTTCAATTTTGTAAATATGTGAAAGTAGATAACGGAGGGATTAAAAGTGTCAAATGTTAATTCTTACCTCTGAGTGACCTTTAATGAAGCTCGACAATGTCCGGGCATAATCTCGGGTATGCCAAGTATTGGCTACCGAGGGCTAAAAGTGCCAAAAAGGTGTTTAAAAAGGTTTTTATAAGCTTTTTAAAGTTAAGGGGCTAAAGTGTCAAATTTTGAAACTGACCAACGGGCGGTCGCGGGTCGCGAGAGACATGGCATGTGTCTCTCGAGCCCGCGAGACAGGCTCTGACGCAGAAAATTGTTTGGAAGCCAAGCAAAAGTGCCAAAACCATTAATCCGAAACCATGGCTTCTTTAAACTATTATGCCACGTTTTGGGACACTTGTAAGCTTCTTCTTTCACCCCTAAACACCTGGCTTCACCTCCTTTGAGCTCTCCAACTATAAATAGGTGCTTAAGTTCACCATTCCAACTTACACCTTTCTCATTAATTCACTCTTCTCCCTCCTCTGGAAGTTCCTAGCTGAAAGGAGCATCCAACTTAGTTCTCTTGCATTGTAGGAACCTCTTGTAAGTGTTCCTTGCTCTTACATTTCGTTTATATGATTTTATATTCAAAAGTCAAGCGTTTTCATAAACGCTTTGACTTTCGTTAAGACCATTATGGTCTATCCATTGGTCGAAATGAACATGGCTAAGTGATCGTAATAAGGTAGGTGTTAGTCCCTATAAAGGGCACCTCCTGAAGATCACATTTGCTAGACCAATTGACGGGTCAAAGTTATGATGTTAAAAAGTCAAACATCCATTTTTCAGAAAAATCATAAAATGATCTTATATACGTTATGAAACCTGTTTTGGCACTTAAACAAGTTGTTAATAATTATTAGAACATGTAAGAACATGTTCGGCTCGTCAATTTCATATCTAGGGTCGGTTCGCAACCGAAAGTCACGAAGTTTAACTTTTGCTTTGACTTTCATTCTGACCCGATTTAGATTAGTTAGATATGATCTAAAGTTGCATTATGATCACAATATAATGTAGCATAACCCTTTGAGGTTATATTACATGATCATAATCAGAATCCAAGTTTATGCGCAAGTTCCATAATTATGACATCTTTGACCAAAATGTTCTTTTTGCATAAAACTAGGTTTTAAATAGTAATGAACTTAAAAATGAGTTTCTACTGATGTAATATTATAACTAGGATTATTGGGATGTTAAACCAAGTTATAAACTAAGTTTTCAAGGAGGTCCTTAAGCTATGTCGATAATTGACAATTTTAGCCCATGTTGCTTATAAAAATAGTTTTAATCAAATATTTTCAAGGTAAATCATTTACCTACTGATATGTTATACTAAATAACATATTTTAAACATTTTAAATCCAATTTTAACATCAATTTTCATAAACATCACTTAAAGACGTCATATTACGACATAAGCATCCCTTTAGGCACGTAGTATGGTTCTCAACCATATTAATGGACCAAGACTTGTTACCTAATGATTTTAAAACTTATTTTAAACATGTTTACAGTAGGTACATGTTATAACTTAGAATCCCAAATAATTTATAAACGATGTGTAAAATGACCAAAATGCCCCTTCGATGCATAATTTGGTCATAAAAGATAATTTACACATATAATTGATATCCTACTGATATTATATCATAAATAAAGTATTTTTCCAGAATACTTATAATCATAACATTAAATTATATTCAAGTTCCTTTTATATGATATGAAATTACCAAAATGCCCTTATGAGGCATAATTTCGTTTTAAAACCTTTACGGGCATACAAGTTGATATACTACTGATATCTTAACTTATTTAAAGTATAATGGCATATAGCACTTGTCCAGACTTATCCGATTACCCGATATCGCTAAAATACGCATGTTTACGTATATGTAACCATTTTACAAAATCAACCGAAACGGGTTTAACCTTGTCATTTATGTTTCAAAATCCAGAATACTTATAGTTTACCCATATTATACAAGTCAAGTACTTGTCAGGATTAAACTACATTCTATCCGATCGTCGTTTAATCAAGCGTTATACGTAATGATCATGTACACTATTCGGTTTATTATACCGTTAGTATTTAATTGGCTAGCTTATGCCATAATCCAGACTAGAGCCTTCCCGGCAAATGCTATCCGCACTTGGTACTTTTGTATATGGGTGAGTTATTTAAAAATAAAAGAAGAAGACTAGCTCAGGTAAATACTCTCGACTTATGTTCCCTATAGGCTTGGGATGCGGTAAATTAATACCGCTTGGTCCAAAATGGGGTCAATCGAATGCCCGTTTATGGCTAGTAAACCCATATTTTGTTTTAATCAGTTTTGTTTGATAACTTAAACATTGGGGGTTAAATTACCGTGTCCTGGATATCCTCGACTCAATACAATAGTTATTGGCCACGACCTTAGCACGGGGTGTAGGCATACACCCTTTGATGCTCATATGCTTAATGCCCAAGATGTTGGGATAACTCCTTCGTGAGTTCCTGAGTGGTGTGTATTTAATCATGTCTTGGTTTCTGTCTCGGGTCCTAAATGTATTGACAAGCATGTGAATCTGATACAAGGTTGAATTTCAACTTTACCAAGTTAATAAAAGATTTTGTGCCGTTTTACACTTAAAAACCATTTTAAAATTTTCAAAATGAGTCAGTTGAGTGTATTTACCTGCGTAAGCTGACGTATCGTCCAAAGACTAAACTGCAGGTACAATACGAAATAGGCCAGAAGCTGCTCGGTAGTGAATAAGAGGATCTTGCAAATCCTTAGATCTGCCTAAAATCTGTTTTATATTCTTTCTTGTACATTTTAATGATCCGCCTGTGGATCTTCTATTACGAGCTTGTATATTATTTTATTTTGAACATTTGGTTTGTAATAGTAATTTTACTCCAAGACTTCCGCTATGCTATGTTTAATTGAGAATGATGTTATCAACTTACGTCACGATACTCCCCACCCGGGCCCACCGGTGTATGGATTTCGGGTTGGAAATCCGGGGTGTGACAAGTTGGTATCAGAGCCAACATTTGAGAGAATTAAACACCATCCTTCTTGTGTTTAATCTCAAACTTACAAGAGCAATTCCTTAGACTTCTGAGTCTAGGCATATTACTCATTTCATTATTAAGTTATTAGTATTGTTTTTGAATTGATTTTTGACAAGAAAATTCCGCCACGTGTACGAGGACAAAGCGGGAGAGGGAAAGGTCCAATGAGAGGAGGACCATCGGGGCGTATTCCCCCTCAACCTCATAATTCAGACCCTTACCAAGAAACAGGAGATTCATCTCCTTGGCAACCAGCGAGACGTTCTGTCTCTAATAGACACTCACCCTCACATTCCCAAAACTCTTACCACTCTCATCACTCTTATCATTCACACCATACCCATCATTCCCATTCATATTCTTACCATGAGGAATTTAACCCTAACCATTATTTTAACACACCTCCAGCCGATCAAAATCAGTTGGACCAGCCGAACCCTTTGGACGAGGACTCCGACCTGGAGATGCCACCCTCGGGATCAAATATGCATCCCATTGAAATTTCGAGCGATTCAAACTCTTATGCTGGATCGCCCTACCAAGGTCCTAATGAAGTGGGACCAATACTGGAACCAATTCACCTTCGCCCACACTCCTTCTCACCACTCTCAACCACCCCTATTCAAGAAGATGTCCACATGGAACCGGTGGACCAACCTCAACCACCACCTGAACCACCCAGAAGGAAGCGTGGAGCACGTATGTCGGTACGTGTCGGACAAAGGTCGGACTTTGCCCAATTCCTACCCCACAATTCAAGAGGACCCAAAATGGGTGGACCCTCTAATGTTTCACCAATAGTGGAACCGACACCAACACCTGTTGTTCAACCACCACCAACGGGTTATACTACCCCAATCCCTACATATCCAGACACGTCTGGATATGATCCTTTTAACCCGTCTACACCGATAGACTATCAAGCATGGTCGCAAGACCCTTATATGCAAGCTGTTATGCACAACGCACTTTACCCGTCTCCTTTCCCACCTACGTATCCACCGACTGGATATCCAACTTATGGGTACCAATATCCGATTATGCCTCAACCACAACCACAACCTTCGCCACCACTAGAGGCCATTAATGAGGCCTTAGAACGGATGAAAGAAATGCATCAGCAGGCGGAAAAAACGGAGAAGAAGACAAATAAGTTCTTCAAGAAACTCTCCAAATTGGTCAAAAGAAAGAAGGACGAGTAAAGTCTCTTCTAATTATATGTAGTCCCTGCAAGGACGTTGTTATTTCCTTAGTCCCTGCGTGGACATGTTTATTTCTTTTAAAGTTTTTGCATAGACAGTTCATTTCTTTTTCTGGTATTGTAATTTCTTATGGAAATTTAATGAAGTACTTTGAATTATTAATATATATATATATAATATAAATTATATAAATATAATTATAAAGTATTCATCCTCTTAAAACAGGTCTCGATTTTACTCGAATTTATGCTCTGCAATATAGTTCCAAAAAGATATTAATGGTTTTGATTTGCCAAGTGGCACAACCACATATTTGGCCAAATATATATAAATGATAGTTAAGAAATGAAGGCTCTTCTATCATGATAGTTAAGGGAAATTACCCTTCTATCTAGAGGTTTTGGACTAGGTTCAAGCCTCCAAGTCAATAAGGTCAATGCGACCGGGACTTATAATCAACCATTAAGATCCTCTTATGATAACATTCAAGTAATGTGCATACTCTTGGTAGTGTGACTTAAGGAATCACGCTAGCCTTCAAGGTAATGGACTATGTCTTAACCTTATATAGCCCTTGTGATCTATTTAATAATGGACATGTCTTAACCTATATAGCTTGTAATCTATTTATCCAGCTAATATTGTAACTTGACCAAGTGCGGTGATAAACATCCATTAGAGATGTATTTTAAATAGCCCTTATGATCCATTTGATCCCGGCTAAATAGCCCTTGTGATCTGTGTGATCCCGGCTATAGATCACCAGTACGGTGATGAATAAAACATCCATTAGAGATGTATTTTAAATAGCCCTCGTGATCTATTTGATCCTGGCTAAATAGCCCTTGTGATCTGTTTGATCCCGGCAGTGCGCATGATATAATAAAACATCCATTAGTGATGTATTACCCTTTCGGGTTATAATTTATTTTATATAGCCTATGTGATCTATCCTGATCCCGGCTAATATCACGAGTGCGGTGACTAAAATCCAATAGTGATGTAGTGCCTATGTGCCCTATTATATGTCCATTTGTGACAGGCCTATGTGCCATATTTAGTGTCCTTTGTGACAAGCCTATGTGTTATAAAATTTTCAAATATGACAATGACGTTGTGACATTGCGATCCCCTGTCTAGTAATAAATGGACTATGTCCAGATTGTAATTTGCCTATGATGGTCCTATTAAGACCTAAGCCAAATATAGTTATATTAAGCCTAAGAGTTGTGATTTATTCACACTAGTATGGGCAATGGATCTTCTTATATCCAATGCTTAAAAGCCGATATGGTTATTATACCATGGCTAAGAAAAATTTTATTTGGTATATAGAACCAAAGCTTTGAAGAATGGCTAATTCTAATGAGGCACAACATAGCCATCGGAACGTCAACTCTAAGGACGCCGAAAATGTAGCCATAAATGATAATGACTTTCAAGCTCGCATTGATGCGGCTGTAGAAAAGGCCATGGGTAAGGCCATAGAAAAGCTAAGAGAGTCGAGTGCTACTCGCTCTAAGCCACTATCTAATTCCACCATCTTCAGCTCATAGGGAGAGCTTCGTTCACTTTTCAAATGCGAAGAGTGAACAAAAGAAAATTGATTTCGCTGATAAGTCCCGTTCTGCTAAAGACGGGTGTACCTACAAATATTTCATCTCTTGCAAGCCCGAGACTTTAACGGGGAAAAACGAGCAGTTGAAGCCCTAAAGTGGCTAGACGAGATGGAGACGATAGTAGATATCAGCAACCGTGCTGATAAGGATGTGGTTAAGTACGTATCACAATCCTTCAAGGGCGATGCCCTAATATGGCGGAAAGCCATGATTCAATCAACAGGTATGGTACACCTGTACAACTTGGGATGGTCCAAGTTTGTTGAATTAGTAAAGGAAACATACTGCCCAACCCATGAGGTGGAGAAGCTAGAGACAGACTTCTTGTCTCTATCAATGAAAAACCTAGACTTCGGAAGTATGTTTCCGATTTCAATTCCCTATCTAGGTTAGTTTCCTATTTGATCACCCCAGAATCCAAACGCATTGTGGTTTTATAAATGGATTGGCGCTCGAAATAAAGGGCATAGTGAAGGCTACACAACCTAGCACCTATAGGTCCGCTGTAGACCTATCTCTTTCCCTCACCCTAGATCTGGTAAGACAAAAGTCAGTTAGGACTGAAACTAATAGAAAGAGGAAACGGGAGGATAATAACCCCAAAGATTTAAGAAGAAAGGAAATTTCGGGTTCATGAAGAACCAGCACGTGTCAAATGACAAACCTCTGTGCAAAAACTGTAAATATAGGCACTGGGACAATGTAGTATAAATCCACAAACCAAACCCTGTGGTATCTGCAAAAGAAAAGGGCATAAGACCTTAGATTGCAAGGATCTTAAGGATGCAGTTTGCTATAACTGCAATGAAAAAGGACATATAACGTACAATTGCCCTAAGAAACCCAAAAGTAATGATGCAAAGCCTGGAGGGGCCAAGAAGGGGAATGCCCGTGCCTTTCAAATAAATGCAAGAGAAGCTGTTAATGACGACAATATCATAACAGGTACTTTCCCCATTAATGATATTTATGCTAGAGTTCTTTTTGATTCAGGTGCGGATAAATATTTTGTTGATCATAAGTTTAGTAAACTATTAAACTTGCCCATAAGAACTCTAGACAAAATTATGAGATAGAACTCGCCGATGGAACCTTAGAAACTGCATCTTCCATTCTTGATGGATGCTCTATAACCATTAAGAATCATTCCATCCCTATCTCTCTTTTGCCAATGAAATTGGCGGGGTTCGATGTTGTCTTAGGCATGGATTAGTTATCTCATAAAAAGCTCATCAAAATTAAAACCCCATCTGGTGAAATGATCACCATCCCCAGAGACTCACACTATGGACAGCCAGACAAGGTGTCATTATTTAAGGCATCCAAGTGTTTGAGAAAAAGATGTGTCAATAACTTGGCAAAAGTAACCATAAATGAACCAAAGCCGAACCTTGAAAATCAAGCAGTTATCTCAGAGTATCACGAGTTTTCCCTGAAGAATTATCAGGCCACCTCCGGATAGGCAAGTGGAGTTTAGAATGACATTGTACCAGGATCAGCACCAGTTGCTAGAGCTCCATATAGGCTAGCACCAACAGAGATGAAGGGATTGACGACGCAGCTAGACGAACTCTTAGAAAAAGGCTTTATTCAGCCTAGTTGCTCGCCTTGGGGAGCTCCTATACTCTTTGTAAAGAAGAAGGAGGGTTTTGATGGAATGTGCATCGATTACCGAGAGCTAAACAAGTTAACAATCAAAAAAGATATCCTCTGCCCAGGATCGATGATTTATTTGACCAACTTCAAGGGGCTAGTTATTTTTCTAAGATAGATTTGAGATCAGGATATCATCAACTGAAGGTTAGAAGTGAAGATGTTCCTAAGACAGCCTTCAGGACCCGCTGTGGTCATTTTGAATTCTTAGTGATGCCTTTTGGGCTCACAAATGCACCAGCAACGTTTATGGATCTCATGAATAGAGTCTGCAAGCCATATCTATATAAGTTTGTCATTGTCTTCATAGACGACATACTTATTTATTCTCTTAATCAAGCTGATCATGAGAAACATCTTCGGTGCATCCTAGAATTATTAAGGCAGGAGAAACTTTATGCTAAGTTCTCTAAATGTGAATTTTGGCTTAGAGAAGTCCAATTCCTTGGACATATGGTAAGTGAGCTGGTATTCAAGTGGTCCCACCAAAATTGAAGCCATCATGAATTGGGAAGTGCCTAAGACCCTAACGGAGGTTCGTAGTTTCTTAGGATTGGTTGGATACTATAGGAGGTTCATTGAGAACTTTTCAAGGATAGCCACTCCTTTAACCTACTTGACCCGTAAGAATGTTAAGTATAATTGGGGTCCAAAACAACAAGAATCTTTTGAGATTCTAAAACACAAGTTGAGCAATGCTCCTGTGCTATCTCTACCCGAGGGTAGTGAGAACTTTGTTTCTATTGTGATGCTTCACACACCGGTATAAGTTGTGTGCTAATGCAAAACTGGCAAGGTAATTGCCTATGCATCACGACAATTAAAAGTGCATGAAAAGAATTACACCTACCCATGATTTGGAACTGGGTGTCGTAGTATTCGCACTAAAACTGTGGAGACATTACTTGTATGGTATGAAGTGTATTATATACACGGACCATAAAATATTCAACACCTGTTCAATCAGAAAGAATTGAACTTGCACAACGCCATTGGATGGAAACTCTTAATGATTATGATTGAGAAATTCGCTACCATCCGGCAAGGCAGATGTAGGTTGCTGACGCTTTAAGTCGCAAGGAAAGTGTTAAACCCATTAGGATTAATGCCAAGAGCATTGAGCTCAGAAATAGCTTGAGTAATAAGCTATTAGATGCGCAAAAACAAGCCTTGTTAGAGGCTAATCTCCCTAATGAGGGATTAGGCGGAACTGTTGATCAATTAACGCCTGAAAGGATGGAATCCTAAGATTTAATGATAGAATTTGGGTTCGATCTTTGGAGGACTTAGAGATCTAATCCTCCAAGAAGCACATAGTTCAAGATACTCATTTCACCCAGGTGGTGACAAGATGTATCAAGACTTAAAGAAGTATTATTGGTGGATGGGTTTGAAGAAATCCATAGCCACTTATGTAGCTAAGTGTCTGACGTGTTCGTAAGTTAAGGCCGAACATCAAAAACCGTCAGGACTTCTACAACAGCTTGAAATTCCCATGTGGAAATGGGAAATGGTAACTATGGATTTGATTACCAAGTTACCAAAGACCAAAAGTGGTAATGACACTATTGGTTGGGTCATAGTGGCATTCTTGCCAATTAAAGAGACTTATAGTTCTGATAAATTGGCTAAGTTGTACGACAGATTTGTCCTACACGTGTGATGGTATCTATTGTATCTAACAGAGATACTAGATACACATCTCACTTTTGGAAAAGTTTCCAACAATCATTGGCACAAGATTAAACTTTAGTACGGCTTACCATCCGCAGACTGATGGTCAAAGTGAACGTACTATCTAGACACTGGAAGACATGCTTAGGGCATGTGTGATTGATTTAGGTGGAAGTTGGGATGACCACTTACCCCTAATAGAATTCTCCTACAATAACATTTATCATACTAGCATCAAGGCTGCTCCTTTTGAGGCCTTGTATGGGAGAAATGTAGAACGCCCGTGTGTTGGGCAGAAGTTGGGGAAGCCCAACTATCAGGACCTGAGATTGTCCTGGAGACCACGGAAAAGATTGTGCAAATTCGTTGATCGTCTGAAAGCTGCCAGGGATAGGCAGAAGAGCTACGTGAACAAGAGGCGTAAACCTCTTAAGTTCCAAGTAGGGGACAAGGTTATGCTGAAAGTATCACCGTGGAAAGGTGTATGCGTTTTAGAAAGAAGGGCAAGTTGAGCCCAAGGTATATTGGACCATTCGAGATAGTCGAATGCGTCGGCACTGTAGCTTATAAGCTCAGGTTGCCCGAGGAGCTTAGTGGAATTCATGATGTATCCCACATATCTAACCTTAAGAAATGTCCAGCCGATGAGCCGCTAGCAATGTCGCACGAAGATGTGCAGATAGATTAAAACCTGAGGTTTGTTGAGAAACCAATTTCGATCGAGGATCGACAGGTTAAGAAGCTCCGAAGAAAAATGATACCTATAGTAAAGGTTAAGTGGGAAGCTTTTAGAGGTCCCGAGTATACATGGGAGGTTGAGTCCACTATTCGACAAAAGCACCCCCATCTTTTTGAATAAAATCTCCAGGTCGAGATTTCTTTTAAGGGGGTGAGGATGTAACACCCTGTAAAATTGTGTCCAATAGTATAGTGACACGTGTTGTATTTTAAATATAGTCTATTAAAGACCAATAAGGACTAAAGGCGTCAACATGCTCAATCTGAGCCTCTGAGTGACGGTCCGATGTCTACATGCATAAATAACAGCCTCTGAGTGACTGATAGGTCAACATGCTTAAATCATTAGCCTCTGAGTGACTGATATGTCAACATGCTTGAAATTTGGCCTCTAAGTGACTGATATGTCAACATGCCCAGCCTCTGAGTGATATCGGAATCAACATGCTTATAATAAGCCTCTGAGTTATCACACCCCGACCCACAGTGGAATAAGAGTCGGGGCATAATTGGGTTATCACCAAAGCTCATGATATTTACTAATATGTTTCATATTTATTAAAGTCAAAATTACATTCTCAATAATCCAAACATGTCCATACAAATACAAAGAAAAATAACCAACTAAACAATCCAAGCTCTAAACCAGTTTATTCTTCTAAGCCAATCCTATATGTTTCTTGCTGCAGCTGGTTCACCTGTATCATATGTAAAAATGGGGGTTTTTGGTCAACATAAGTTGGCGAGTGAACCTTGTTAGTTAAACATTTATTATTGATTTCTTGTTATTTTTGGTCAAGGAAAAATTGTGCAATAGTCATATGCGAGCAAATGTAAATAATCCAACAATAACAATAACAATCCACAAACAATAACATACAATAACATATGAACTTGCATGAATATATAACATGAATGAAACTGTATATGTTGGCAACGTCACGTTCACGCTCATAATGTAATGGGGAACGGACGGCCTATGATAATGTCTGTGCGATCAAGGCTCAATCAAACGGAGCCGATCGTATGTTGGGAACGCCAGGTTCACGCTCATAATGTAATGGGGAACTGCTCAACGCTCATAATGTAATGGGGAGCGACGGCCTATGAAATTGCATGTACTGAAAATAATAAATTAAATCTAAACAATAACCACACAATAGTTGATACAAGCTGAATACACATTTGTTCATGATATGATGTATGCACAATGATTTAAATATAATAAATGGTAGGACACATGATACACCCCAAAAACGTGATTAAAACGGGGAATTTGTAGAGATTCACTCACATTGGGTGCGTTCGGTTGGAGATGATGAGATGCGCACGAGTTTGAAGGATTGATCAACGAGGATTAACTAACCTAAATAATAACGGAAGGTATAGTAAATGAGTGGATTTTATTAATAATTCTAATAGGATTTTTAGATATATTTTTGTGACTTTAAGGCTATTTCCTATCTTTAAAAACATTATTTTTAAGTATTTTTAATTGATTTTTAAATTAAATTAAATAAATAAAAATATAAAAAAGTTGACTTTTGCGTTGACCATTGACCATTGACTGTTTGACTGTTTGACCGGTTCTATTGTGTGAATGTATGCGCTGGGTGAGGCTCGAACCCGAGACCTCCCGTACGCGTGCACGCAGCTCTACCAACTGAGCTACGTGTCTAACCCGAAATATTTCTGTTTTTAATTATATTTATATACTGTTTTAATTTATTCAAATTTCATTTATTTTTAAAAAGGATTTTAATTATCAAACCGGTGCCGTCAACAGGTCTCGAACCCGGGACCTGTGATTTAATGTTACACACAGTCCACCGCTGGACTGTGTGTCTAACTTGGTTAATATACAGATTTTTATTATACTTAACATCTGATTGCGAAAGGATCCGGTTCAGTCAAAAAAAGAACATTTTAATTACAGAGAGTGTGTGTGTATCAAGGATCGAACTCGCGGCGTGTGATATATGCGTGCACACAGTCCACCGCTGGACTGTGTGTCTAACCCGAGATAATATCCAAATTATATTAAACTTATAATCAACCTAACTTCATCTTCTTCGTTACAGAATCACAGCCTACAGCTACTCTATTGTTTTCTTGTTTAATTCGATTGACAAACATTCAAAAGACTAAAATGAAATGGCAGAGACGATTTTGGAAGTAAACATACCGGAGAAACGATTTATCTCAGAGTTCCGGCAAGTCGTCGGCTCTGTTTTTATGAACTTCGACTGAGCGAACAAATTAACAGTTTTGATTATCTAATTGTGGAATTGAAGTACTAAACAAGAGTTATCAGAAGGTTTGAATGACTATACCGTTTTACAGCGGAAAATAGGAATTTTCAGAAGTTTTCCGGCGAGAGTGAATTATTCGATATCGACGTCTGCAACTGTTTCCGATTGAAGGTTTTGAGTTAGCAATAGCTTAAAAACTGATAGACGATGAAAGAATTACGAGACTTACTGATTTGATGGAAGACATGGTTTTCCGGCGATAGTCCGGCGAGTTCAAAAAGCTGCTCCGACGAACTGAAAGTTGTGCGAAAATGAAATTGAAGGTTTGCAGATGAGTTTGAGTCGCGAGAGGGGACTAAGGTTTGAGTAAATCAGGAAGTGCAGATTTTTCGGTTATTAAAACCGATCATCTTATGAATTCCAGTCCATTCAAGATCAAATTGATTGAAAGTGTCGGTGCATCGGTTATAATCGGTAAACCGCGAACAATCAAACGTTTTTGGACGTTTGGTGACCGATTTCGGTTACAGTTAGCGTAACCAGATCGATTCATGATTGACCATAAAATTTAATTGTTTCTTAGAATTCACAGAAAACATCAAGTGGTGGAGTGGTTGTATGTGTGTGTGATAAGTCTTTGAGCTCTTTCCGGCTGACCCGGGTTCGAGTCCCGGCAGCCTATTTTTCTTTTTATTTATTTTATTTTCACTTTTTATCAATTAAAACTTTTATATTCTAGTTTGTTTATTAATTATGCATCATTAAAAATTAAAATTGACATAAATACGCAACGAAACATTTATAACTTGATATTCGATTACAAACGGAGCGGGTTTGGAAAACCCGTTTTTGACAAATGTTACAGTATCCCCTACTTTTAGGAATTTCGTCCCGAAATTTAAGTAGTAGTAGTAGGAAAAAGATGGGGGTATTTTTCGCGCATTGAGTCTTCACGTTCCCAAGTAAACTCAGGTCCCCATTTCGACTCCCAGCGTACCCTAACAATTGGAATGCGACTTCGTCGTAGACGTTTTTCTCCGAAGTCCATGATCTCTCCTGGTCTTTCAATAAAATGCATAGATTCATCAGTCTGAATATCTTCCAGAGGAATATGGAGGTTCTCATCAGCGAGGCACTTCTTCAAGTTTGATACGTGGAACGTGGGATGAATCCTGTTGAGTTCTTCTGGTAGATCAAGCTTGTATGCTACAGGTCCTACTCTTTCGAGTATCTTGAAAGGTCCTACGTAGTGTGGTGCTAGCTTGCCTTTTTGACCAAAACGAACTACTCCCTTCCACGGTGATACTTTTAAAAGTACATGATCACCAATGTTAAACTCCAAGGGCTTTCGTCGTTTATCTGCATAACTCTTTTGACGACTTTGAGCCGCTAGAAGATTGTTTCGAATTTGATGGATCTTGTCTGTGGTTTCTTGAATCAATTCTGGACCGGTGATTTGAGCTTCCCCAATTTCGTGCCAACAAACTGGAGATCGGCACTTACGACCATATAAAGCTTCAAAAGGTGCCATGCCGATACTTGAATGATAGCTGTTGTTGTACGAAAATTAAACTAATGGTAGATGAGCGTCCCAATTTCCCTTGAAGTCTATGACACATGCTCGAAGCATATCTTCAAGAGTTTGAATGGTGCGTTCAGATTGTCCATCAGTTTGAGGATGATAAGCGGTACTGAGATCTAATCGTGTACCCAAAGCGGTTTGTACAGCTTGCCATGTTCGTGAAGTGAAACGACCATCACGATCTGAAATAATGCTTAACGGTACACCATGTCGGCTTACGATTTCGCTGATGTAAATACGAGCTAGCTTCTCGTTCTTGAAATCTTCGCGGATAGGAATAAAGTGAGCTGATTTTGTAAGACGATAAATGATTACCCATATAGTGTCATACCCACCAGAAGTGCGAGGTAACCCGGTAATGAAGTCCATGGTTATGTTTTCCCACTTCCATACAGGTATTTCAGGTTGGACCAGAAGTCCTGAGGGTCTTTGGTGTTCAGCTTTCACCTTGGAACATGTAAGGCACTTGGAAACAAAAACAGCAATATCCTTTTTCATTCCAGGCCACCAATAGGGGTATCGAAGGTCTTGATACATCTTATCGGCTCCTGGGTGTATAGAGTATCGTGTTTTGTGAGCCTCATTCATAAGAAATTCACGAAGGTTGTTGTGGTCAGGAATCCATATGCGATCTAGATAGTACAGAATACCGTCATATTTAGTTTCAATATTAAGTTCAGCTCCACAGGACAGCTCCTTTCGTACGTCGTCTTGATTTAGATTAGTTGGATATTGATCAAAAGTAGCATTATGATCACAATATAATGTAGCATAACCCTCTGAGGTTATATTACATGATCATAATCAGAAGCCAAGTTTATGCGCAAGTTCCATAATTATGCAATCTTTGACCAAAATGTCCTTTTTGCATAAAACAAGGTTTTAAATAGCAATGAACTTAAAAATGAGTGTCTACTGATGTAATATTATAAGTAGGATTATTTGGGATGTTAAACCAAGTTATAAACAGAGTTATCAAGCAGGTCCTTAAACTATGTCGATAATTGACAATTTTAGCCCCTGTTGCTTATAAAAATAGTTTTAATCAAATCTTTTCAAGGTAAATCTTTTACCTAATGATATGTTATACTAAATAACATATTTTAAACATTTTAAATCCAACTTTAACATCATTTTTCATAAACATCACTTAAAGACGTCATATTACGACAAAAGCACCGTTTCGGCACGTAGTATGGTTCTCAACCATATTAATGGACCAAGACTTGTTACCTACTGATTTTAAAACTTATTTTAAACATGTTTATAGTAGGTACATGTTATAAACTCAGAATCCCAATTAATTTATAAACTATGTGTAAAATGACCAAAATGCCCCTTCGGTGCATAATTTGGTCATAAAAGATAATTTACACACATAATTGATATCATAAATAAAGTATTTTTCCATAATACTTATAATCATAACATTAAATTATATTCAAGTTCCTTTAATATGATATGAAATTACCAAAACGCCCTTATGAGGCATAATTTCGTTTTAAAACCTTTACGGGCATACAAGTTGATATCCTACTGATATCTTAACTTATTTAAAGTATAATGGCATATAGAACTTGTCCATAACTTATCCGGTTACCCGATATCGCTAAAATGGAACAGTTACGTATATGTAACCATTTTACGGAAATCAACCGAAACGGGTTTAACCTAGTCATTTATGTTTCAAAATCTAGAATGCTTATAGTTTACCCATATTATACAAGTCAAGTACTTGTCGGGATTAAACTACATTCTATCCGATCATCGTTTAATCAAGCGTTATACATAATGATCATGTACACTATTCGGTTTATTAGACCGTTAGTATTTAATTGGCAAGCTTAGGCCATAATCCAGACTAGAGCCTTCCCGGTAAATGCTATCAGCACTTGGTACTTTTCTATACGACAGAGTTATTTAAAAATAAAAGAAGAAGACTAGCTCAGGTAAATACTCTCGACTTATTTTCCCTATACAGGCTTGGGATACGGTAAATTATTACCGCTTGGTCCAAAATGGGGTCAATCGAATGCCCGTTTATGATAGTAAACCCCATATTTTGTTTTAATCAGTTTTGTTTGATAACTTAAACATCAGGGGTTAAATTACCGTGTCCTGGATATCCTCGGCTCAATGCATTAATTATTGGCCACGACCTTAGCACTGGGTGTAGGCATACACCCTTTGATGCTCATATGCTTAATGCCCAAAGACGTTGGGGATAACTCCTTCGTGAGTTCCTGAGTGGTGTGTATTTAATCATGTCTCGGTTTCTATCCCGACCCTAAATGTATTGACAAACATGTGAATCTGCTATAAGGTTGAATTTCAACTTTCCCAAGTTAATAGAAGATTTTGTGCCGTTTTGCACTTAAAAACCATTTTAAAATTTTTCAAAATGAGTCAGTTGAGTGTATTTACCAGCTAAGCTGACGTATCGTCCAAAGACTAAACTGCAAGTACAATACGAAATAGGCAGGAAGCTGCTCGGTATTGAATAAGAGGATCTTGCAAATCCTTAGATCTGCCTAAAGTCTGTTTTATATTCTTTCTTGTACATTTTAATGATTCGCCTGTGGATCTTCTATTATGAGCCTGTATATTATTTTATTTTGAACATTTGGTTTGTAATAGTAATTTACTCCAAGACATCCTTGTGATGCTTAATTGACAATGAGTTATCAACTTACGTCACGATACTCCCCACCCGGCCCACCGGTGTATGGATTTCAGGTTGGAAATCCGGGGTGTGACACAACGCAAGCATCCCTGTTCATGTGCCTAGAATCTCCACTATCCATTATCAATTTTGACATTATCGATTGTGGGATTCCCTACACACATGCGGAAAAAACTATTTAAACAAATAAACCCAAGCCATCTTGGTCTTGGGTGGGTTCGGAATGTCAAATTTTGGACCAATTTGTTTTTAACGTTCTTTTTATGCTCGTTTTGTTTGGAACAAAGGTTTTGTTCTACCTTGGACGGTTTCACTTTTGCCACCCATTTTTGCGTTTTTCAGATTTGCCTTTTTAGCAAAAAGAATTATTGATGTTAGTTGATGTTTCACCAATTTCAAAATTTTGAATAACGTTGATTTGTTTAACATTTTTGTAGGATTCATTGGTTCTTTTCAAGATTGCTTTGGCGCAACCATAGGTGCTTTCTGTTTCTCGTCCTTGGTGAACTTTTTATAATGAGAAACAGGTTTTGGAGATTCTTGTGAGCAATATCTAGCAATATGCCCAACAGCTTGACATTTGTAACACGTCCTACTGTCCTTTCAAATAGGAGATTCCAAAACTTGTTTCCTATTCTCTTTCTCTTTCTTGAAATCATCATTCGACCGTGTTCTAATGATTTCTTTTTCCTTCTCTGTTGTTGTCCCAAAAACAAAGTTGATTTTCTTGGTAAAATTAAGTTTTTGAGACTTGTTGTTCATTCGGTGCTTTTGGAAACCCAACCCTGCCCTCTTATTTTCAGGATAATCTATGTTTTGTGATAGTAGGGTCCGTTGTCATATTTAGATTTAGAGTAGAATGATGCATTGTGTTTATCTAAATCAGCATGACTTACCTCCACAAGCTTGAACAATTTATCAACACGATCCAGATTCACGTTCTGGATGGAAAATCCTCATCAGAAAATAGTTTATTTGATCCTTTCATTTTATAAACTATGACGTTTGGATCATTAGTCAAACTACTTTCCGATGGTTCAGCATCAGACTCAGATTTTTCAGATTCACTTTTTAAATATTTTCTACCAACATTTTTAAACCACCTCAGAGTCACATTAGATTCAGATGTTGTGTAAGTTACGTTGATGTTTGTAAGCAGCTACATTTGATTGCTCAGTTTTCAGTTTTAGATTAAGCTCCTTTTCCACCCCTGCTGGCTTTTTACATGCATAACTATTCCACATAGGGGTGGAACTCGATCGTAACTTGCACTTTTGTTTTCAACCTTATCTGATTCTTCTTTGTTTTCAATTTAGGTAAAATGTGATCAATGACATAAGAGCTTGTTGTATAACTGATTAACAGTTTGTTAACCCGTTCAGTTTCAATTCTTACCTTCTCAAGCTGACTCTTTAGCTCAGCGATAGTGTTTAAGTGAATATTAATGGCCATTTGCTTGCCCATTATTGTCGGCTTAAGCATCAAGAGTGTTGCGTCACTTTCTCTTAGTGCTTTTGTGTATTGTTTAACGGAGTTACTTAATTTGTTCGTACACTTCTTTAGTTGATTTGTAATCACATGACAAATTATCTGTTAAACTTTTGGCTCAGTATATCGTGTGTCTTTTAAACACATTCATTGCATGGTTCAGCACATTTCAGAACGGTTTTCCAACCACAGACTCACTCTTAGACTCATTTACCTCATCTTTTCCATGCATGCCTTGCTGATGTCATCTGACAACTTCTCCATATCATCAACTTTTTGTTCAACATCAGGTGTCTTTTGCTCTGCGCAAGCTGATTGATGGCTCGGTGCAAAATAACCTGCAAAAGTTTTCAACATATCGTTAGGCAGGAGGTATTTAAATGCATTGTTTAAAAGTTCCTCCTCTTCTGATGATGTATGATAATAGTAATCATCTTCTGGTGCCTCATCAAAAGCTGCCTTCGATTCTTCTTCAGGTTCTTCGATTATCTCAGCAACCAAAGCCAAACTTTCATTCTTGGAAATATATTTGTTCCAGTTAAATCCCTCATCTTCTTGAGTAACAACTAGCGCTTTGTCTTTGGTCTCTGGCTGTTTATATTGATCTGCACCATGCGAGTTCTTGGTTGAGGACAGTGGTAAATAGCCTTCTTGTAATAGTCATCGCAAATGGGTTCTGGTTCCCTTGAGCTTCTCTATTTTGGCATTCACGCTTAAAGTGACCCTTTTCACGACACTTAAAACAAGTAACTTTGGGTTTATCGAATCCCAGTTTTCCATCCAAACCTCCCAAGTTCTCTTTCCCTGTAATTTCCATGAAGCGTTGTGTGCGTCGAACAATAGATGCCATACACCACTTTATGTCAATCAACTCCATCTCAACAAGGATCAATCTAGTTATAGTCCTCTCTTGTCATTTCCGAATTTCCTATCCTTCCTGCTACAAGACTATCATAAGATTCAAGAACCGATGCTAATAGAGACATGTGTTGCCTCGCGGTTTTCTCATCGAAGTTTTGTGCATTGTGGAAATCCACTGCGATATTGCACTGAAGAACCCTTTGAGTAGGATTTGACTGGCTACTCTGATTGATTTGAGGAGTGCTTGATCCATGTGATGACTATGGGCTTTGAGACGTGTGAGGATTAACTGTTGCAAATGATTGAAAGCTACTGTTTTTAGTTTGATGGTGAACTTGGCGAATTGTAAGCGCTGAAGGCGGTCTGGATCTTCGGAGACTGAATTTGAGTAGCAGAACTATTCTTAAAGTACAGATTAACATCTTGTTGAACTTGGACGGTTTTGTTCTTCGCCATCTTTTGCATTTCAAGTTCATGTCCTTCCAATCTTTCAATGAAACTGGTAATGAAAAATTACCATACTCGATTCCATTCTTCAAGATGGTCAAATACGTAGACCATTTGCCTTGCGGTAGAGAATCTGCCAACTTATCAACAAGTTCTTCGTTGGTCTTGATGATTCCCATTCTCTTCATTTGCATCACCAAATGACAGTATCTTTCGATTAATTGTATCACAGTATCTCCTTTAATCAACGTAAAGATATCAAACTCTTTACTTAACAACGCCCATTTACTCTTTCGAAGTTGAGCACTTCCCTGAAACTTCAAACGAGGAGCATTCCACATTGATTGTGCATCATCATCGTGTTGTAATAACGCCAGAATATTTCTTTGATGGATTGTTGTAGAATGTTCATCATTTTCTTTTTGTTTATGAACCTTTCCCTTTCAACATCCGAGAGTTGAGCTAGAGTCTTTTCAAAGCCATTTTCACATACAGGAGCTTGATATTTTACTTCGATAGCGAACCAGCAAGTAAAGTGATTTGTCTGGACCCAATTCATGAATCGTTTGCTCCAACTGTCGAAATCTTCTAGGTTCATTAACTTCGGCGGTTTGGTCATGGTACCCATCTCGTTTTCAAGATTCATGTTTTGAGCCGCTGTGGTCGTGACTAAAGATGTAGCAAATGCGTTGTAAAATTTGTCTGACATTTTTCTGTAAAAATTCAAAAACATACTTTTTGAACAACTAATTAGTGCGGAAAAATTCTTTCGTGCGGATAACAAAAACAATTCGTGCGACCAAGGATTTGTTCGTACGAACTTGAAATTTGTATGCACAAGGTGACTACAACAAGTAACTCGTGCGAACCAGAATGCAATTCGTATGGATGAAGTTTCACTCGTACGAACGAGATGCTCATACGAATGTGTAACTAGTGAGAATCACACTAGTAAATTTTGAAACTAGTAAGTTTTTAAGAATTTCTGATTATTTGTTCATACGAATGGTCCAAATTATACGGTCAGTTGTTCGTGCGAGTGGTCTCTCTACTCGTATGAAACAACTAAGTCTCCAAACGGATGAATTAGACCGATTTTTACATGATTAAGCTCGATTTTAGATCTGAAATTGTTAAGGATTGATTAGAATGTATTTTAACGTGAATTCCTAGAATCCTAGTCCAATTTGTCCATAATTTCGTCCAAATCCGAGATCAGTTTGGGTGAAATGTAGAAGAAAAAAGCTGCAACAGTGAATTTGATCTGAAACAGTTGGTAGCCTGCAGAATCTTGACGTTTGTCAGTAGATCAGGCCTCAAGGCTCTAATACCACTTGTGAATGGGAGATCGGCTCCTCTGATGAGCAACCAGTCTGATCTAACTCAGCTAGCAGAGGCGGAATTTATTGCTAGAGAGGATGACAAACAAACAAGAGAGAGATACCGTTTAACTGCTCTGAATTGTATTGAAAGACGTGCAAAGTACAGACGCAAGTAAACAAATCAGTAGGGCTTCACCGTACCAACTGAACTAACACTGCTGAGCTCTGACCAACAGTCCTCATGACTCACACTGGAGTGTGTGTAAAACAAAAGTTGTGACTCGTGCGAGTGGTTGCTTCGTACGAGTGACAGAGTGTCACTCGTATGAGCCAGCTGACTCACTCATACGAGTCAACTACAAACATATAAAACAATTAATAACATTATACAAATGACGTTTAAGCCCTATATACAATATCGACACATCTTAGACATAGGCAATAGACACAATGCACCAACAAAACGTATATATGGACTATGGCGTGGCATTCGAGTACTAGACCCGATGTGGCTAGTTAATTGTTCAAAGAAGGATATTGAATGCTTGTTCTACAGCAAGATTAGTTTTGAAGAGAAAGATAAGAACAAGCTCTCTAGTTCCAAAATATTTATAATGTCTGTTTTGCTAACGATGTACATTCAGGAACAGCATGGAACACTTCTTGGAGAAAGCTGGAGGAGATCGAGCAGAGAAAGAAAGATAAGAAAGAAGAAAGAATCACTTAGCGAGCACGATTGCTTTGCTAAGGAGCTTTCGGTTTGGCAATACAGTTAATCGGCCTCCTCCTACAGATCAGACGTCGATATCTTTTAAGGAGCGTCACAAGTTGCCAAAACGTTTCTTCGGTCGTTAATTGTCAGATTTTTTGAAGAACTTTTTGAAGACTATCCAAGACTGCGGCAACATCCAAGGGGAGTTTGTTGGTGCATAATGTCTATTGTCCTACATCTAGGATATGTTGAATATGTATATAGGGCTTAGAATATCGAACATTGTATGTTAATGTATGATTTATTAGTTTTATACTGACTCGTACGAGTGAGCATCATGGCTCGTACGAGTGACACTCTGTCACTCGTACGAGGCATCACTCGCACGAGTCTCACACACACTCTCCTCATGTGCGAGTCATGTCGACCTATAAACAGAGGAGCCTGAGTGTTGTGTTAGATATTTGTTGGTGGATGTACGGCAAAACCTATCAAACTGTTTACTCCTCTGTAACTATCAAGTTTATCAATACAATTCAAGGCGTTTAAGCAGTAAATCTTACTTGTTTGTTTGTCAAACTCGCTAATAATGAATTCCGCCTCTGTTAGCTGAGTCAGATCAGTCCGGTGCTTATCGGAGGAGAGCCGATCCTCTCTCACAGCCATTAACTAATGTAATGAGCCGAGGATATTCAGGACACGGTCGTTAACCCCGATGTTTAAGTTAACAAACAAAAACTGATTAAAGCAGAATGTGCGGATTTACTAGCCTATTCTGGTATTCGATTGATCCCATTTCCGACCAAGCGGTAATAAGTTGAGAGTATTTAACCTGAGCTAGTCTTGATTTAAAAATGCAAGATTTAATATCTCAGCCGTATCAAAAATGAACTAAGTGCAGATAGCATTTACCGGAAGACTCTAGTATGGATTATGGCATAAGCTAACCAATTAAATGCTAACGGTCTTAATTAAGTCATAGACTTAGACCAACTAGCGTACAGGATCAAGAACGGTAAAATACGCTAGATTAAGCGGTGACTGGATAGACTGTATTTTAAACCCAACAAGTACTATGACTTGCATAATATGGGTAAACCACAAACATTCTGGATTTTGAGACTAAAATGATAAGGTTAAACCCGTTTCGGTTAATTTCCATAAACTAGTTACATATACTTAACCGTGCTAATATAAGTGATATCGGGTAACTGGATAAGTCATGGACAAGTTCTATATCCCATTCACTTTGAATAAGTTCTAATATATGTAGGATATCAACTTATATGCCCGTTAAGGTTTTAAAATGAAACTATGCCTCATAAGAGCGTTTTGGTAATTATATACCGTATAAAAGGAACTTGAATGTATTATAATATCATAATCATAAGTATTCTGGAAAAATATTTAATTTATGATATAATATCAGTAAGATATTGACCATATGTGTAATTTATCATTTATGACCAAACTATGCACCGCATGGGCATTTTGGTCATTTTACACATAGTTTTATAATTTATTTGGGATTTGAGTTTATATCATATACCTACTGTAAAATATTTTAACTAAGTTTTAAAAATCAGTAGGTAACAAGTCTTGGTTGATAAATATGGTTTAAAACCATACTATGCGCCGAAACGCGCGTATATCGTAAAATGACGATTTGTGTAAAGTTTAGTAAAAATTGATGTTAAAAATCAAGTTTAATTGTTTTAGATATGTTATTTAATATAACATATAAGTAGATAAAAGATTTGATATGAAAAGGTATGATTAAAACCATTTATGAGCCACAAGGGCTTTATCGTCATTTGTCGATATAATACAAGAACTTGTACATAAAGTCAGTATATAATCTAACTTGACATCCCAAATAATTCTACTTATGATATTACATCAGTAGGTAGTTCATTATCAAGTTCGTTATCGTTTAACCTTATTTTATGTAAAAATGCATTTTTATCAAAGTGGCATAATTGTTGAACTTGTGCATAAACTCAGATCCTGATTATGATCATGTAATATAACCTCAGGGGGTTATGCTACATTATATTACGATCATAATGCAACATTAGATCATTAGTTAACTAATCTAAATCAGGTTAGAATCGAAAGTCAAAGTAGAAGTCAAACTGTGCGACTTTCGGTTGCGAACCTACCCTAGAACTGAAATTGACGAGTCGAACATGTTCTCACCTGTTCTAGTAATTATTACCAACTTGTTTAAGTGTCAAAACATGTTTCATAACATATATAAGCTCAGATTATAATATTTTCAAAAACTGGCCTGTTTGACTTTTTAATAATAAAACTTTGACCCGTCAATTGGTTTAGCAAACGTGATCTTTAGGAGGTGCTCTTAATAGGGATTAACACCTACCTTATTGCGATCACTTAGCCATGTTCGTTACGAAAAATGGCTGGACCATAATGGTCTTAACCAAAGTCAAGGTGTTTTCCGTAAAACGTTTGACTTTTGGCTATAAAAGCCTATAAACGAAGATGCAAGAGAAAGGAACACTTACAAGTGATTCCTATGATGAAATAGAACTAAGTTGGATACTCCTTTCAGTTAGGAACTTCCAGAGGATGGAGATAGAGTGAAGAATGAGAAAGGTGTAAGTTCAAGTGGTGACCATGGCACCTATATATAGTTGGGGAGCTTAAAGACGGTGATGCCAGATGTTAAGGAGTGTTAGAGGGAGCTTACAAGTGTCCTAAAATATGGCATAGCAGTTTGAAAGTCCCTAGTTTCGAATCAAATGGTTTTTGGCAACATGTGTGGAGGCCAAGCAAATTTTCTGCAGACACAGGTCTCTGGCGGGCCGCAAGAGACCAGGCCAATGTCTCTCGAACCCCGCAAGCGCCTCATGGGAACTTTCCAAGTTTGTCACATATAGCTCCTCAACTTATTAACTCTAAAACACCTTTATAAGCATAATTAGCCCCCCGTAGCCAACATTTAGCCAATATCCGGCAACGTTGTCTGGGATTGATTCTGGGTGATGGATTGATGTTAGTAATGGTCTAACAATGGATTGAAACAGAAAGAGTCGAGGTATTTACCGTGTTGATGTGAGACTCGGTTTTCTGGCGAAAGTCCGGTGATGGCAGAAAAGTTTCGGCGAGTGAAATTGATTCGAGAATCGGTGCGATTTTGAGCGAAAAGATTACCAAAGGCTAGGGTGTGCATATATAGGGAAGAACAAGTTGAATTGGGTCTGTTTCAGGTCTCGATTCATTGGTCAGCCTTTCTCTGGCGGTTATGACTGATGTCGCGGAACTGGACAGGTTATAACCGATGGCGACATTAATACGTTAAGTCAAAAGTAACCGTCGATAATTGGCGAAATCGTCGGATTTTCCGGCGACTGCGAAATGGGCGCGCTGTTGACTGGGTTTGATTCCGAGTTTTGTTATATGTATTAATTGTTTCTATATATTATCAAATAACACAAGTGGCGGAGTGCTTGGATGTGTGTGACTTAAGTCTTTGAGGTTCCCGGCTGACCCGGGTTCGAAACCCGGCATCAGCATATTATTTTTATTTCATTTTTTAATAAATTTTCAATTATAAATTTTATATTCTAATATATTTATTAATTATGTATCGTATAAAATTAATTTAAGCATTAAATACGCAACGAAATTTTTAACTGGATGTTCGATTAATAACGAAGCGGGTTTGGTTAACCCGGTTTTTTACGGATGTTACAGTATCCCTACTTTTAGAAATTTCGTCCCGAAATTTAAGTAGTGGCATGTTTGTCACAAAAGGATGGTGTTTTAATTTGACAGTTACATACTCAGAAGGGAGTAAGAGTTTAAATTTTGTTTGAGGCGGTAACGTTCCTTGTAAGGGTTGAGTACCCTGCTACAGGAATCGCTTTTTGATGCCTATGATAAAAATATTGATAAACAGAGTTGATTCACTAAGTATGATTTCATGCGCAAGAGTTTTGATATGTTTGGAAAGATAAGGTTATATCCAAAAACAAAACTTCTACTACTAAAACCTACATGGAACTTCTCATAATCGCTTGACAATGCCTCTGATCCTTTGACAAGAATACTTATATATAGGAAGTACCAGCGGCGTATCCACCATATTCTTGTCAAATTTTCATTGGCTTTATCAGTAAATCATGATTGGTTCTATGATGTGACTCTAGAACATAAACAAACACAACAACCAAAGCCTGAGTCCTAATTCTGATAGTATACATGTTTGAATGGTGAGAATACCTCTCTCGTTTGTTATGATGGAGAGGTTAGTCTATGTAGAAATAGAACACAATCCAATTTATTTAAATGATGAGATGATATGAATGCTAAATCAGTGAGTATAAAACAAACTTCAACCAAGACATTACTAAATCCTACATGGAACTTCTCATAACCGCCTGACAATGCCTCTGATCCTTTGACAAGAATACTTATATATAGGAAGTACCAGCGGCGTATCCACCATATTCTCGTCAAATTTTCATTGGTTTTATCAGTAAGTTATGATTAGTCCTATGTGACTCTAAAACATAAACAAACACAACAACCAAAGCTTGAGTCTTAATTCTGATAGTATACATGTTTGAATGGTGACAGTTCCTCTCTCGTTTGTTATGATGGAGAGGTTAGTCTATGTAGAAGTGAGACACAGCCCAACTTCTTTAAATAATGAGATTGAAATACGTTGAGATGTATGATGATATGAATGCTAAAATCAGTGAGTATAAAACAAAACTGAAATAGTAATTCGCATAAGATTCTTGGATAAATTTCCAATTTATAACTGAGATATGTGAAAATTGAGATAACATAAAGAAAATATAAAAACTAAGCGGTTGGAGTTGAATCTTGATTTTTGGTGAAGGAGACTAGTTGGGTGGTTCGTTTGGACCGTCATTATCTTCAATAGGATTGGCGTTGATGTTGAAAACTCTTCCTCTTGCTGGTGGCCTAGTGGTTAGGTTTTCTTGATTTGCTTGGTTAACTGGGTTTGCTTGAGCTTGGGCGTTTATGATGTTAACCAATCGAGGACACGTGTTTCTAAAATGGGTAGGGTCGCCACAATTAAAACAAGCTCGAACATATGGGAACATGGGGTATTGGGGTTGTTGATATGTTTGGATCATGTTTTGAGTAGGGGGTGAGGTTTGGTTTTGAGAGGTGCGGCAAACCTTGCTCAAATGACCATAGCGTCCACAATTCGCACATAGTCGACAAGGTAAGGTAGAGGGACGGTGTTAAAGCAGGTGTTGCATTGAGGGTGAGGTCCAAGGTAAGGTTTCTTATTTGGGTAAGTTGAGTTAGGTGCTACTTGAGTGATTGGGATAGCTTGGAGGGGTATGGCTTGTGAGGCTGGTTGATTGCGTTAGGTGACAGCAAAAAGTTGCCCATCTCGTTTTCTCTTAGAAATGGGTTGAGAAGAGGATTCGGTTTGGGTGGAGTTTGAGGTTTCAGTTGATGCTTTATCCTTGTTCTTCTCCTCCTTGAAGTCCTTATTCCGTATGCGGTTCTCGGCGAGCTCTGTAGCTAACTCCATTGCTGCTTCCAAAGTTGCAGGTGTGGTACTTATTACAGAGTCTTGAATTTTTTAAGGAAGACCTCGAATGTAGTGCTCGATCAAATGGTAAAAAGGAGTGAACAAGTTGGGAACCATTTGATTTAACTCGAGAAATCTCTTGTTGTATGTGGTGTGGTCGCCTTCCTTTTGTTTCAAAGAATAGAACTCATCTTCCAATTTCTTGATTTCGCTTCTTGGGCAAAACGGTCTTGTCATGATTTCCTTCAACTCTTCCCAAGTCAAAGTCATAGCATCTTCAACACCTCGTTTGGCCTTCTCTGTATTCCACCATGTAAGTGCTATTCCAAGTAAACGACCAGTAGCATATCGCACTTTGCGATCATCGGGGCAAACGCAATTTAGAAAAGTGTTTTCCATTTCTTCAAACCAATGGAGGAGTGCGGTGACACCTTCAGTCCCTTCGTACTTTGGAGGGTCGCAGGATTTGAAATGCTTGAAGGTGCATTTAGTGGCTTTTGGGGGAGGATTGACAATGTTTTGATCTTCTTGATTGACGGGATTAGCGGTAAGGGCTTGCTGGACTTGAACTACAATGTTGGGTATTACGGCAGCCATTTGTTGAGCGATTTGGGCAGCCATGCGCTCGCGGGCTTTTCCTGATCTCATCTTCCTACGAGAGGAATTAGAAGACATCTACAAGGAATACATATCAAGAGTATGAGTTGGATGTTTTAGGGATCATGTGTCGTATTTAGGAATGAACATTCATAAAATAAATATAGAATAATAAATCTACTACATCCATAGGATGTCTTGGGCTTTGCTCGTAATTGGGCCTTGCATGCCGCCATACTTCACCTTCGTAATCATGTGGGCCCCCATGATTACCGGGTTTTTCATATGGTTCGCATGTGTTAGCCTGGTTACGTACATTAAAACCCGGAGAAAATCGAGAAATATGTATGTAACGTATGATATTCGGAATGTATCCAGGTGTGGACACGGTGACACCTCAAAGTGGGGTTAGTTCGAACGACGTTTGGTGTGGGCATGCTTTGGCCTAATAGGTCCTTTCTACTCTCATCGTTTGTCCCCAGGTAGGCAAACTGATCCGTTATATTGGATTTATACGAATGCCAACCTAGACAGGACGTTCCGACTACCGGTACTGGTACCCTTACAGTTACTACATGCCCGTCGCAGAACTCACTTTGATGAGATTTGAAAAATGAAAAATGCGACAAAATCTTGAATAACGGAAGTATGAAGATGATTTGAATATGTGAACATTGAAATATGTATGATGAATATGTATGTAAGTATGTATGTTTGACTGTAAGTATAATTCACTATGTATCACAAAATGTAATATTGGAAGTGTTTGCATGTATTTGTGTATGTAATAAATATGAAAGAAATAAACATCATGAGTTTGCATGTAACCACATAAACAATTAAAATCTAATCAACTATAGTATAGGCTCTAAGGGTCTAATAACTTATCCTATATCCCTATAGTCAAAAGCTCTGATACCAATCTGTCACACCCCGACCCGCAGCGGAAAAGGTGATCGGGGCATGATTGGGTTTTCATCAAAGCTCATGACATTTATTATAATGTTTCATATTATTATTACAAATTAAAGGAAATCAAACAATCATATCATACTAGTACAACATGTTCTATACATCTTCTAGCCTTCATTATTTTTCTTCTAAGGCACTTTTCCTATGTTTTCCTTGCTTCATCCTGTCCACCTGTATCATGTGTAAAAATGGTTTTTGGATCAACAAAAAGTTGGCGAGTGAATTCTATGAAAAACATTAAACGAGTTTATTGAATTGATTATAAAATAAAGTGCATAACGACATATGAGTAAATGTAAATTTATTCACAAAACACTTAATATTAAATATTGCACACACATACAACAATAGATTGTTTTGAGGCACGCGTTGTTCAACTCGTCTCTCACGAGGAACTGATGGGCCTAATGAATGAGTTTTGAGGAACGCGTTGTTCTACGAACTGATGGGCCTACTGAATGAGTTTTAAGGCACGCGTTGTTCAACTCGTCTCCCACGAGGAACTGATGGGCCTAACAAATAGTTTGCATACAACTTGACAATATGTAATACATAACAACAAACAATATTTACATTCTAAGTTTAGATCATAATATGGTATAGCACGAGTTTGAATAACGAATTAGTTTAAGCGACACATGATACACCTCAAAACATGAATAAAAAGGGGAATTTGTAAGAATTCACTTACAGTGGTTGCGTTTCTTGGATTGATGATGAATGCGCACGAATTTGGATTTAACCACGAGAGAAACTAACCTAGATAATAACATAACGGTTCGGTAAGTAAGCGGATTTTATTAACCAATTTTAATAGGATTTTTGGATATATTTTTGTGAGTTTAAGGCTATTTTCTAACTTTAAAAACGTTTATTTTTAAGTATTTTTAATTGATTTTTAAATAAATAAATAAATAAAAATATAAAAAAAATGTTGACTTTGACCGTTGACCGTTGACCATGACTGTTGACCGTTGACCGGTTCGGTCGGTTATATTGTTGCACTGAGTGAGATTCGAACCGGTGACCTCTCGTAAGCGTGCACGCAGCTCTACCAACTGAGCTACGTGTCTAACCCGAAATATTTCTGTTTTTAATTATATTTATACACTATTTAAGTTAATCCGAAAATCTTTTATTTAAAAAGGATTTAATTGTATCGAACCGGTGATCTCAACAGGTCTCGAACCCAGGACCTGTGGTTTAGTTTGGCACACAGTCCACCGCTGGACTGTGTGTCTAACCTGGTTAATATTCTGATTTTTATTATACTTAACATCTTACAGTGAGTTAACCCGGTTCGGTTTTAAAAAAACATTTTTATTTCCGAGGATAGGGTCGTGATAGGGATCGAACTCGAGACGTGTGTTTCATGTTTGCACACTGTCCACTGCTGGACTGTGTGTCTAACCCGTTTATTATTCTGATTTTAATTAATCTTATAACCATAATCAACTTCGTCTTCTTCGCTCAAGAACACAGACGGCGATCATTCAACTGTTACTTGTTAAATTAAATTAACGAACTTTATAAGCGATTGCAATGTGATGAACAGAGAGGGTTTGGGGAAAGAAAGTACCGGAACAGGTTGTCTTTTTCAGAACTCCGGCAAAGATCGTCGGCTCTGTTTTGTGAACTCCCTCTGTTCGGATCAATTAACAGTTTTGATTGATTAGACATGAAATTGAATTACTGAGTAACGATTATCAGGAGGTTTAGATGATCATACCGATTAACAACGTGATTTCAGAAATTCCAGCGATTTTCCGGCGAGTACAGAATATCCGGCAACGTCGTCTGGGATTGATTCTGGGTGATGGATTGATGTTAGTAATGGTCTAACAATGGATTGAAACAGAAAGAGTCGAGGTATTTACCGTGTTGATGTGAGACTCGGTTTTCCGGCGAAAGTCCGGTGATGGCAGAAAAGTTCCGGCGAGTGAAATTGATTTGAGAATCGGTGCGATTTTGAGCGAAAAGATTACCAGAGGCTAGGGTGTGCATTTATAGGGAAGAATCAAGTTGAATTGGGTCTGTTTCAGGTCTCGATTCATTGGTCAGCCTTTCTCCGGCGGTTATGACTGATGTCGCGGAACTGGACATCGGTTATAACCGATGGCGACGTTAATACATACGTTAAGTCAAAAGTAACCGTCGATAATTGGCGAAATCGTCGGATTTTCCGGCGACTGCGAAATGGGCGCGCTGTTGACTGGGTTTGATTCCGAGTTTTGTTATATGTATTAATTGTTTCGATATATTATCAAATAACACAGGTGGCGGAGTGGTTGGATGTGTGTGAGTTAAGTCTTTGAGGTTCCCGGCTGACCCGGGTTCGAAACCCGACATCAGCATATTATTTTTATTTCATTATTTTTAATAAATTTTCAATTATAAATTTTATATTCTAATATATTTATTAATTATGTATCGTATAAAATTAATTTAAGCATTAAATACGCAACGAAATTTTTAACTGGATGTTCGGTTAATAAACGAAGCGGGTTTGGTTAACCCGGTTTTTGACGGATGTTACAGTATCCCCTACTTTTAGAAATTTCGTCCCGAAATTTAAGTAGTGGCATGTTTGTCACAAAAGGATGGTGTTTTAATTTGACAGTAATATACTTAGAAGGGAGTAAGAGTTTAATTTTTTTGTTTGAGGCGGTAACGTTCCTTGTAAGGGTTGAGTACCCTGCTACAGGAATCGCTTTTTGATGCCTACGATAAAAATATTGATAAACAGAGTTGATTCACTAAGTATGATTTCATGCGTAGCAGTTTTGATATGTTTGGAAAGATAAGGTTATATCCAAAAACAAAACTTCTACTACTAAAACCTACATGGAACTTCTCATAATCGCTTGACAATGACTCTGATCCTTTGACAATAATACTTATATATAGGAAGTACCAGCGGCGTATCCACCATATTCTTGTCAAATTTTCATTTGCTTTATCAGTAAATCATGATTGGTTCTATGATGTGACTCTAGAACATAAACAAACACAACAACCAAAGCCTGAGTCCTAATTCTGATAGTATACATGTTTGAATGGTGAGAGTACCTCTCTCGTTTGTTATGATGGAGAGGTTAGTCTATGTAGAAATAGAACACAATCCAATTTATTTAAATGATGAGATGATATGAATGCTAAATCAGTGAGTATAAAACAAACTTCAACCAAGACATTACTAAATCCTACATGGAACTTCTCATAACCGCCTGACAATGCCTCTGATCCTTTGACAAGAATACTTATATATAGGAAGTACCAGCGGCGTATCCACCATATTCTCGTCAAATTTTCATTGGTTTTATCAGTAAGTTATGATTAGTCCTATGTGACTCTAAAACATAAACAAACACAACAACCAAAGCTTGAGTCTTAATTCTGATAGTATACATGTTTGAATGGTGACAGTTCCTCTCTCGTTTGTTATGATGAAGAGGTTAGTCTATGTAGAAGTGAGACACAACCCAACTTCTTTAAATAATGAGAAGACGAATGTAGGTGCCATGGTCACTCAGAGGCTAAGTTTAAGCATATTGACACTAATGGTCACTCAGAGGCTCAGTTTATGCATGTTGACATCAGAGGGTCACTCAAAGGCTTAGTCTGAGCATGTTGACACCTTTAGTCCTTATTAGTCTTTAATAGACTTATAAAAAAATACGACACATGTCACAATACTATTGGACACGATTTTACGAGGTGTTACATCCTCACCCCCTTAAAAGAAATATCGACCTCGAGATTTTATTAAAAAAGATAAGGGTATTGTTGTCGCATAGTGGACTCAACCTCCCATGTATACTCGGGGCCTCGAAGGGCATCCCATTTAACCTTCATTATAGGTATCTTTTTCTTTTGGAGCTTCTTAACCTATCGATCCTTGATCGAAATTGGTTTCTCAACGTTGATCGGGTTTTCATCAATTTGCACATCATGATGTGACATTGCTAGCGACTCATCGGCTAGACATTTCTTAAGATTACAGATGTGGAAAACATCATGAATTCCACTAAGATCCTCTGGCAGCTTGAGCTTATAAGCTACAGTGCCGACACATTCGGTTATCTCGAATGGTCCTATATATCTTGGGCTTAACTTGCCTTTCCTTCCAAATCTCATTACACCTTTCCAAGGTGATACTTTCAACATGACTTTGTCCCCTTTTTGGAACATAAGAGGTTTACGCCTCGTGTCAGCATAACTCTTCTGCCTATCACGGGCAGCAATGAGTCTATCACGGATTTGCACAATCTTATCTGTGCTCTCCAGGACAATCTCTGGTCCTGATAGTTGGGCTTCCCCAACTTCTGCCCAACACACGGGCGTTCGACATTTTCTCCCATACAAGGCCTCATAAGGAGCAGCCTTGATGCTCGTATGATAACTATTATTATAGGAGAATTCTATTAGGGATAAGTGGTCATCCCAACTTCCACCTAAATCAATTACACATGCCCTAAGCATGTCTTCCAAATTCTGAATGGTATGCTCAGACTGACCATGTCACACCCTGACCCGCAGTGGAAATAGAAGTCGGGGCATGATTGGGTTTTCATCAAAGCTCATGACATTTACTATAATTAAGTTTCATATTTATTAATTGAATTTAAAAGAAAATATCCAAACACAAAGGAACATACAAACACAAAAAATATTGTTCTAAACAAGACATATTTTATTCATCTTCTAAGGCCAATCCTAAGTGTTCCTCTCCTAAGCCTGTCCACCTGTATCATGCGTAAAATAAAAAGTTTGGGTCAACAAAAGTTGGTGAGTGAATCTAAATTAAACATTTAAACACTTTAATTACAATGATTAATTTAATAAAATTGTGCATGGACCATATATGAGCACATGTATATATAATCAAACCACAAACCACATAATATCAACAATGTACATATGAGCATGATAAACAATGAACTGTGAGATCAAGGCTCAATCAAACGGAGCCGATCTAATGAGGCACGCGATGCTCAACTCGTATCCAATGAGGAACTGATAGGCCTTATGTGAATGATTGCACTGAAATGATATAATGTAACCACATATATAACAACAAGATATACACATTAGATCACATAATGGTGTTTGCACAAGTATTTGAATATATAAAATATGTGAACGACACAATATACACCCCAAAACATGAATAAAAAGGGGAATTTGTAAGGATTCACTCACAGTGGGTGCGTTTCCTTGGATTGACGACGAACGCGCACGAATTTGGATTTAATCACGAGAGAAACTAACCTAAATAATAACGTAATAATTCGATAAATAAATAAAAGTTAATATTTTTAATTAATTCTTTTTATTAGATTTATAGGTTTATTTTTGAGGTATTTATTACAATTTTTTAACTTAAAAAGTCCTATTTATAAGTATTTTTATTTGATTTTTAATTAAAATATTAAAGAAACTGATTATAAAAAAATAACCCTTTTTTCAGGGTTTGACCGGTTGGACTGGTTTTACTATGTAATTATTGGTAGCGTGTGAGGTTCGAACTTGTGACCTCCCGTATACGTGCACGCAGCTCTACCAACTGAGCTACGTGTCTAACCTGAAATAACTCTGAATTTAATTACATATAGATACTAGTTAAGTTAATTCTGAAATTTACTTTATTTATAAAGTTTTTAAAATCATTGAATCGGTGCATACCCCACGAATCGAACCCGCGCCTGTGTTCTGCGTTGCACCCAGCCCTACGAACTGGGTTGGGTGTCTAATCCATTATAGTTCTGAAATTATATTATATTTATTAACTTATTGAGAGATGCTCTGACTGTTTTAAAAAAAACCGGTTTTTATTCAGAGAACCTATGCGTGATTCGAACTCGAGACGTATGTTTTATAATTGCACACAATACATCGCTGGACTGTGTGTCTAACCCGTTTGAAATAGCGAAATTAATTATATAATACATATATAAAACTTCATCTTCTTCATTAAACTAAAACCCAAAACCCGTTCCACCTATTAATCGATCATAACAGTTTCAATTAACTGTTTCAAATTTGCCACACATAATAAAGAAAGTATCAAAAAAGTTACGAGAGTTATACCGACTAGGAGACGAGTTTCGCTTTTCCGGTGGCGGATTCCGATGAAAACAGACTTGCTCAGGCGACTTGTTTTTGCACAGAGAGGTTTGGAATTGTTCAAGTGAATGAGCGAGTGATATGAATTGAGATAGTCCGGCATTTATAAACCATCATTGCTCGGATTTTAATTCAATCATTATTCTCTGACATTGATTTCGAGTTCTAAGTTTGAAACTGATTTACCAAAACGGTTATACAAGATTTTTATAATTGTAATCGTTGGTTGATATGAATTAAATCGGTTGTTAGTTTCTGATTTGAACTTCAAAGTTTGCAGGTTAGTGTGTGAATGCTATAAAGTTTTATAGTTTCGCTCTAGACACATGTGGTTTGTGTGGTCTAGTGGTGTTTTGGTGTGTGAGAGTTTGTGGGGACCCGGGTTCGACTCCCGGCTACCCCTTTTGTTTATTTTATTTTATTTTTATTATTTAAGGTTTAATTACTTTATTTATTCTTTTGTTGGTTTTTATTTTAATTATTTAACTTATTTATTAGCTATAAATAACAAAATTAAGTAACACATTTAAATAAATGCACAATGAACTTCTAATAAATAATTGATTCTCAAATGGAGCGGGTTTTGAAATCCGTTTTACATGAATGTTACAGTATCCCCTACTTTTAGAAATTTCGTCCCGAAATTTAGGTAGAAGTTGTAACTGGGAAAAGATGCTGGCATTTTTCGCGCATTGAGTCTTCGCGTTCCCAAGTAAACTCAGATCCTCGTTTTGACTCCCAACGCACCCTGACTATTGGAATTACGACTTCGTCTTAAACGCTTTTCACTGAAGTCCATGATTTGTATAGGTCTTTCAACAAAATGCATTGATTCATCGATTTGAATATCTTCTAAGGGTATATGGAGGTTTTCGTCGGCAAGACACTTTTTCAAATTTGAAACGTGGAATGTGGGATGAATTCTGTTGAGTTCTTCTGGTAGATCAAGCTTTATGCTACATGGACCAACTCTTTCGAGTATTTTGAATGGTCCCACATAGCGTGGTGCTAGCTTGCCTTTTTGACCAAAACGAACCACTCCCTTCGATGGTGATACTTTCAAAAGTACTTGATCACCAACACAAAACTCCAGTGGCTTTCGTCGTTTATCAGCATAACTCTTTTGACGACTTCGAGCTGCTAGAAGATTATTACAGATCTGTAAAATTTTATCAGTCGTTTCTTGAATCAATACAGGTCCAGTGATTTGCGCTTCACCGATTTCATGCCAACATACAGGAGATTGGCACTTACGACCATATAGCTCAAAGGAGCCATGCGGATGCTTAAAGATAGCTGTTGTTGTAGAAATAGCTATGGTAAATGAGTATCCCATTACCTGATGTCTATGACACATGCTCATAAAGTCTTCAGGTTTGTATGTGCGCAGATGACCATCATTAGGTGAAAGCAGCTGAGATTAGTCGTACCAAACTGATTGTTCGGAAGTAAAACGTTGTCTCGATCTGAAATGATACTTAAGGACACACCATGACGCTTATAATTTCATCAACATAGATACGATCTAACTTTTCATTCTTGTAATCTTCACAGATTGAAATAAATTAAGTTGATTAGTTAGACGATCAATGATAACCCAGATTGTGTCATACCCACTGGAGGTGCGAGGTAACCCGGTAATAAAATCCATGGTTATGTTTTCCCACTTCCAAACAGGTATTTCAGGTTGGACGAGTAATCCTGATGGTCGTTGATGCTCAGCTTTAACCTTTGAACACGTGAGGCACTTAGAGACAAAAGTGGCGATATCCTTTTTCATGCCAGGCCACCAGTATGAGTATCATAGGTCTTGATACATCTTATCAGCACCTGGATGTATAGAGTATCGTGTTTTGTGAGCCTCATTCATAAGAAAAACATGCAGATCATCACGATCAGGTACCCAAATACGATTTAAGTAGTAAAAGGATACCATCGGACTTGGATTCTAATTTGCTTTCAACTCCACCAGACAATTCATCTCGTACATCATTTTCCGTGATAGAAATATGTTGAGCTGCTCGAATTCGGTTTTGAAGATCGGTCACAATTTGAGAACATAAAAGACGGATGGAGTTTGCATACTCTTTTCGACTAAGAGCATCAGCCACAACACTGGCTTTGCCAGGATGATAACGGATTTCACAATCGTAATCATTTAAGAGTTCGACCCATCGTCGTTTCCTCAAGTTCAACTCTTTTTTATTGAAGATATGTTGAAGGCTCTTGTGGTTAGTGTAAATTTCACACTTGTACCATAGAGATAGTATCTCCATATTTTTTGAGCGAACACGACTGCTCCAATTTCTAGGTCGTGAGTGGTATAGTTCTTTTCATGTACTTTTAGTTGTCTTGAGGTATAGGCTATCACTTTTCCTCTTTGCATTAGAACACAACCTAGTCCTTGCCCTGACGCGTCACAATAAACCACAAAATCTTCGCAACCATCAGGAAGAGTAAGGATAGGTGCATCACAAAGTTTTTGCTTCAAGGTTTGGAAAATCTCTTCTTCTTTGGCCCCCAAATAAAGGGTTTGCCCTTGTGAGTCAAGGCTATGAGTGGTACGGCGATACGAGAAAAATTTGCGATGAAACGATGATAATAACCACTAGACCAAGAAATGACCTAACTTCGGTAGGAGTGCGTGGCGCTTGCCATTCTTGCACCGCTTTAATCTTTCAGGGTCAACATGAATCCCTTTGTCGTTAACGACATGACCAATAAATTGTACCTCTTTTAACCAAACTCACATTTCGAGAACTTAGCATAAAGCTTTTCGGTCCTCAAAAGTGTTAGGATGAGTCGGATTGTCGTTCATGATCGGATTTGGTCTTAGAATACATAAGAATATCATCAATGAAGACTATGACAAAACGATCGAGGTAGGGTTTACACACCCTATTCATCAAATCCATGATAAACAGCAGGAGCATTGGTCAAACCAAAAGGCATAACCATGAATTCATAGTGGCCATAACGAGTTCGAAAAGCAGTCTTTGGAATGTCTTCTTCACGTACTCAAGTTGTGATAACCAGAACGAAGATCGATTTTTGAGAAGCAGGTGGCACCCTGTAGTCGATCTAGAAGATCATCGATACAAGGTAAAGGATAGCGGTTCTTGATAGTCAGCTTGTTGAGCTCTCTATAGTCGATACACATTCGAAGGTTCCGTCTTTCTTCTTTATGAATAGAACTGGCGCACCCCAAGGTGATGAGCTAGGACGTATAAATCCCTTTCAGTCAACTCTTGCAGCTGACTAGCTAACTCTTGCATCTCAGATGGGGTTAACCATATGGAGATTTTGCGACTAGTGTAGCACCAGGTACAAGATCGATTCGGAATTCGACTTCTCGCACAGGAGTAAGTCCTGAAACGTCGTCGGGAAACACTTGAGGAAATTCTTTAACGAATGGAATGTCTTCGATCTTCTTTTCCTTGCCTTCCTTCATTACGATGTGAGCTAAGAATGCGATATAGTCCTTGCAAAGGTATCTTCGAGCTTGGAGGCATGACATCAATTTGAGCCCTTTGGAGGGGGTTTCACCAAAGATACATAAAGTTTGACCGTCAGCGAGAGGAATTTGAATAAACTTCTCATAACAAACAACTTCAGTGTGGTGCTGGCTAAGCCAGTCCATACCAATGATGACGTCGAAACTACCCAACTTCATAGGGATGAGATCAATTGGAAAGTCGTGATCATTGTGTGTAAGAGTACTATCACGAATAATCGAGTCTAACGTAATAGGTTCACCATCAGCAACTTTCACCGTGAATGATTCAGCTAGACTAACACGAGGTAAATCAAGAATTGATTCAAACTCTAAGGACACGAAACTCTTATCCGCTCCAGTGTTAAATAGAATAGATGCGTAACTACCGTTAATGAGAAACGTACCGTTAACCACATTATTATCAGCTCTAGCTTGATTGGCATTGATGTTGAAAGCTCTTCCTCTTGCGAGTGGATTCGTTTGATTGGCTTGATTCACCGGATTAGCTTGAGCTTGAGCATTTATGATGTTTACTAAATGTGGGCAAGTGTTTCGGAAATGGGTTGGATCACCACAATTGAAACATGCTCTGACTTGTTGCATCATAGGGTAGTTGGGTTAATAGTAGGGTTAAGCCATGGGTTGAGCAGGTGGTAAGAGTAATTATCAGTTGGTACTGGGAGGAAGCCTTCAAATCCATCCTCTTACTACACGGGTTCCTGTTGTAGTGTGTAGTTATGCTGACTTCGGCCAGTTTCTTTCATCAATCTCCTGGCCCATGCTTAACTCCTTGTTCCGTAAACCGGTCGCTGGTTGATCTGATCGGACCCCGGACACGTGAGAGCCCAGCCCGAAAGGAATGCATGGTTCCCCGGCGCTTCATGGGGCGGACGTTCGCAGCCCCCCTCCCTCTAATCTAAGCCTACCTCGCGGGTGAGGGCCCACTTCCGTACTTCTGATCTGCTAGCACTGTGAATTACCTTAGACCTACGCAGCAGGAACGAGATGGAGCACCTACTCTACTGGTCGTCTGCTCTCTCGAGGTCGTCCTTATGGGTTGGGCTTGAGGTTGATTGCGGTTTGGCTTTTGATGAATGCGACAAGTTTGAATTGTGTGACTTGCACGGCCACAACTTGTGCAAAAAAGACATGGGTTCTTAGAAGGGTGGTGATATTGGCATCGGTTGCATTTTGGGTGAGCTCCAGTGTAGGGTTTCTTGAATGGGGCGGCAGGAGGTGCAACTTGTGTGATTGGAGCGGCAGTGATAGGAGGATTGGTTTGAGTAACAGCGAAATTCTTCCCATTACGTTTCCTTTCGCCAGCAAACTTAGAAGACGATCCTGTTTGGGTTGAGGTTGGGGTTTCAGCAGGTGTCTTGTCTTTCTTCTTCTCATCTTTAAAATCGCCATTTCGGATGCGATTTTCCGTGAGCTCAGTAGCCAGCTCCATTGCAGCCTCGAGAGTTGCAGGTGTAGTACTTATCACTGAATCTTGAATTTTTGAGGGGAGACCTCGAATGTAGTGCTCAATTAAACGATAGAGTGGAGTGAACAAGTTGGGAACCATCTGGTTCAACTCGAGGAACCTCTTATTGTAGGTGATGTGGTCTCCTTCCTTTTGCTTTAAGAAATAAAATTCGTCTTCCAATTTCTTGATCTCGCTTCTTGGACAGAAGCGTCTAGTCATGAGTTCCCTCAACTCTTCCCAAGTTAAGGCCACAGTGGCTTCAACACCTCGCCTACCTTTCTCCGCATTCCACCATGTTAGGGCTACCCCATACAAATGGCCAGTAGCATAACGCACCTTGCGATCATCAGGACAATCGCAATTGAGAAAAGTGTTTTCCATCTCCTCAAACCAATGGAGAAGAGCTGTTACACCTTCAGTCCCCTCATATTTTGGAGGGTCGCAGGAGTTGAAGTGTTTGTAGGTGCATTTGGTGGTGTTTGGGGAAGTATTGGCGACATTTTGACCTTCTTGATTTGTTGGATTGATGGGATTAGCAGCAAGGGCTTGTTGAACTTGAACTACGATGTCGGGAAGTACGCAGCCATCTGTTGGGCTATTTGAGCGGCCATGCGCTCGCCAGATCTTCCTGACCTTCTACCACCTCGAGAGTGTCTAGTAGAAATCTACAGGAAATACGTAGCGAGATTATGAGTTGAACGTTTTTAGGTGTCATGTGTCGTAAAAGAAAAGGCATCATTCACAAAACAAATGAGAAAATAAGTTTACTACATCCATAGGATGTCTTAGGCTTTGCTTATGTTTGGGCCCCCATACCATACTTTGGCCTAGGTAGTCATGTGGGCCCCCATGACTACTGGGCTTTGTAGGGTTCACATTGGTATCGGCATGTTAACACTCGCATCACCCGAATGAAAATCATAAAACATGACTGTGAGATGTAAGGTCCAAGGGTGTCCAGGTGTAGACACAATGACAACTCAAAGTGGGGTTAGTTCACACGACGTTTGATGTGGCATGCTTTGACCTAATAGGTCCTTTGTACTCTCATCGTTGGTCCCCACATAGGCAAACTGGTCCATTATATTGGATTTATACGAATGCCAATCCTAGACAGGACGTTCGACTACCGGTACTCGTACCCTTCCGATTACTACATGCCCATTGTAGAATTTCACTTTGATGAGATTTAAAAAAACATGATAACATTATAAAATCCTTTAGAAAGAAATCATGATAATTGTGAAATGGTTATCCGTGTGTCTGCGTAGGCATGTTATGTTATAAATATATAGGCCACAATAAATATCACACAACATGTAGTAGTGGAAGTGTTTGCATGCATTTGTGTGTGTAATAAATATGAAACAAACAAACCTCATGAGTTTGCATGTAACACATAAGCAATTAGAATCTATTCAACTATAGTATAGGCTCTAAGGGTCTAATAACCTATCCTATATCCTTATAGTCAAGAGCTCTGATACCAATCTATCACACCCTATGCGCAGCGGAAATAGAAGTCGGGGCATGATTGGGTTTTCATCAAAGCTCATGACATTTACTATAATTAAGTTTCATATTTATTAATTGAAATTTAAAAGAAAATATCCAAACACAAAGGAACATACAAACACAAGAAATATTGTTCTAAACAAGACATATTTTATTCATCTTCTAAGGCCAATCCTAAGTGTTCCTCTCCTCAGCCTGTCCACCTGTATCATGCGTAAAATAAAAGTTTGGGTCAACAAAAGTTGGCGAGTGAATCTAAATTAAACATTTAAATAATTTAATTACATTGATTAATTTAATAAAAATGTGCATGGATAATATATGAGCATATGTATATATAATCAAACACAAACCACATAATATCAACTATGTACATATGAGCATGATAAACGATGAACTGTGAGATCAAGGCTCAATCAAACGGAGCCGATCTAATGAGGCAAGCGATGCTCAACTCGTATCCAATGAGGAACTGATAGGCCTTATGTGAATGATTGCCCTGAAATGATATAATGTAACCACATATAACAACAACAACCAGATATTCACATTAGATCACATAATGATGTTTGCACAAGTATTTGAATAAATAAAATATGTGAACGACACATGATACACCCAAAACTGAATAAAAAGGGGAATTTGTAAGGATTCACTCACAGTAGGTGCGTTTCCTTGGATTGGCGACGAACGCGCACGAATTTGGATTTAATCACGAGAAAAACTAACCTAAATAATAAGTAATAATTTGATAAATAAATAAAAGTTAATATTTTTAACTAATGCTTTTATTAGATTTTTAGGTTTATTTTTGTGGTATTTATTACAATTTTTAACTTAAAAAGTCTTATTTATAAGTATTTTAATTGATTTTATATTAAAATATTAAAGAAATTGATTAAAAAAAATTACCTTTTTTCAGCGTTTGACCGGTTCTACTGTGTAATTATTGGCAGCATGTGAGGTTCGAACTCGTGACCTCTGTATACGTGCACGCAGCTCTACCAACTGAGCTACGTGTCTAATCCGAAATAACTCTGAATTTAATTACATATAGATACTAGTTAAGTTAATTCTGAAATTTACTTAATTAATAAGGTTTTTAAAATCATTGAACCGGTGCATACCCCACGAATCGAACCCGCGCCTCTGTTCTGTGTTGCACCCCGCCCTACCAACTGGGCTGGGTATCTAACCCATTATAGTTCTGAAATTATATTATATTTATTAACTTATTGAGAGATGCACTAACTGTTTAAAAAAAACTGGTTTTTATTCAGAGAACCGACATATGCGTGATTCGAACTCGGGACGCATGTTTTATAATTGCACACAGTCCACACTGGACTATATGTCTAACCCGTTTGAAATTGCAAATTATTATATAATACATATATAAAACTTCATCTTCTTCATTAAACTAAAACCCAAAACCAAACCGTTCCGCCTATTAATCGATCATAACAGTTTCAATTAACTATTTCAATTTTGCCACACATAATAAAGAAAGTATCAAAAAAATTACGAGAGTTATACCGACTAGGAAATGAGTTTCGGTTTTCCGATGGCGGATTCCGACGAAAACAAACTTGCTCTGGCGACTTGTTTTTGCACAGAAAAGTTTTGAATTGTTCAAGTGAATGAGCGAGTGATATGAATTGAGATAGTCCGGTATTTTTAAACCATCATTGCTTCGATTTTAATTCAATCATTATTCTCTGACATTGATTTCGAGTTCGGTTACAAACGTTGATTTCGAGTTCTAAGTTTGAAACTGATTTACCAAAACGGTTATACAAGATTTTTATAACTGTAATCGTTGATTGATTTGAATAAAATCAGTTGTTAGTTTCCAATTTGAACTTCAAAGTTTGCAGGTTAATGTGTGAATGCGTATAAAGTTTAATAGTTTCGCTTCTAGACACATGTGGTGTGTGAGAGTTTATGGGGACCCGGGTTCGACTCCCGGCTACCCTTTTTGTTTATTTTATTTTATTTTTATTATTTTAAGGTTTACTTACTTTATTTATTCTTTTATTGGTTTTTATTTTAATTATGTAATTTATTTATTAACTAATATAAAATTAAGTAACAAATTAAATAAATGCACAAAATTAATAAATACTGTCCAAACGGAGCGGGTTTTAGAACTCGTTTTACATGAATGTTACAGACCATTACTCTGTGGATGGTAAGCCATACTAAAATTTAATCTTGTGCTTAATGATTGTTGGAAACTTTTCCAAAAATGAGATGTATATTAGTATCTCTATTAGATACAATAGATACCGGCACACCGTGTTGGGACAAATCTTATCCACAGTACAACTTAGCCAACTTATCTAAATTATAAATCTCTTTAATTGGCAAGAAATGTGTTGACTTAGTCAGTCTATCCACAATTACCCAAATTGTGTCATTACCATGTTTGGTCTTAGGTAACTTGGTAATTAAGTCCATAGTTACCATTTCCCATTTCCAAGTGGAATTTCAAGCTGTTGTAGAAGTCCTGATGGTTTCTAATTTTCAGCTTTAACTTGCGAACACATCATACACTTACCTACATAAGTGGCTATGGATTTCTTCAAACCTATCCACCAATAACTCCTTTTCAAATCCTGATACATCTTGTCAGCACCTGGGTGAACTGAGTATCTCGTATTATGCGCTTCCTGGAGGATTAATCTCTAAGCCCTCCAAAGATTGGAACCCAGATTCCGCCATTAAATCTAAGGATTCCGTCCTTTCCAGGCATTAACTGATCAACTATTAGCCTCTAATAGGGCTTGCTTTTGTATGTCTAATAGCTTTACATTTAAACTATTTCTGAGCTCAATTCTTTTGCATTAATCCTTATAGGCTTAACCATTTCCTTACGACTTAAGGCTTCAGCAATGACATTTGTCTTGCCGTGATGATAGCGAATTTCGCAATCATAATCATTAAGTGTTTCCATCCAGCGGCGTTGTCGCATGTTCAAATCCTTTTGATTGAACAAATGTTGGAGACTCTTATGGTCAGTGTATATAATACACTTTGAGCTATATAAGTAATGTCTCCATAACTTAAGTGAAAATACAATAGCACCCAATTCCAAATCATTGGTGGTGTAATTTGTTTCGTGCACCTTTAATTGTCGTGATGCATAAGCAATTACTTTGCCTTTTTGCATAAGCACACAACCCATGCCAGTATGCAAGGCATCACAATAAATGACAAAATCATCAATACCCTCAGGTAGAGATAACACAGGAGCATTGCTCCACCTATGTTTTAGAACCTCAAAAGATTCTTATTGTTTTGGACCCTAGTCAAACTTGACATTCTTACGGGTCAAGGTAGTTAAAGAGTGGCTATCCTTGAAAAGTTCTCAATGAACCTCCTATAATACCCAACCAATCCTAAGAAGCTACGAATCTCCGATGGAGTTTTGGGTACTTCCCAATTCATTATGGCTTCAATCTTAGCGGAATCTACTTGGATACCACGCTCACTTACAACATGTCCAAGAAATCGGACTTCTCTAAGCCAAAATTCACATTTCGAGAACTTAGCATAAAGTTTCTCTTGTCTTAGCAATTCTAGGATGCACCGAAGATGTTTCTCGTGATCAGCCTGAATTACGATAGTAGATAAGTACGTCGTCTATGAAGACAATGACAAACTTATCTAAATACGGCTTGCAGACTCTATTCATGAGATCCATGAATGTTGTAGGTGCATTTGTGAGCCCAAAAGGAATCACTAAAAATTCATAATGACCATAACGAGTCCTGAAGGCAGTCTTAGGAACATCCTCATTTCTAACCTTCAGTTGATGATATCCTGATCTTAGATCGATCTTAGAAAAATAACTAGCACCTTGAATTTGATCGAACAAATCATCGATCCTGGGTAAAGGATAACGGTTTTTGATCGTTATCTTATTTAGTTCGCGGTAATCAATGCACATTTGCACTGAACCGTCCCTCTTCTTAACGAAAAGGATAGGAGCTCCCCAAGGTGAGGAACTAGGCTGAATAAAGCCTTTCTCTAAAAGTTCATCTAATTGTAATCTTAGTTCCTTCATTTCTGTCGATGCTAACTACAGGCTCTAGCAACAGGTGCTGATCCTCGTAGGATATCAATCCTAAACTCCACTTGCCTATCTGGAGGTAGGCCTGGTAATTCTTTTGGGGAAAACATCAGAATAATCCGAGATAACTGGAAGGTCCTTAATATTTGGTTTTGGCTTGTTGATAGTTACTTGCGCCATGTAAATGACACAACCTCTTCTCAGACACCTAGATGCCTTAAGTAACACACCTTGTCTGCAATCCATAGTGTGAATCTCCAAGGATGGTGATCATTTCACCAGATGGGGTTTTTATTTCAATGAGTTTCTTATCACAGGCAATGCAGGCTTGGTTATGAGATAACCAATCCGTGCCTAAGTCTACATCGAACCCCGCCAATTTCATTGGCAAAAGAGAGATAGGAATAGAATGATTCTTAATGGATATAAAACATCCATCAAGAATGGAAGATGTTGTTTCTAAAGTTGCATCAGCAAGTTCTACCTCATAGGTTATGTTAGAGTTCTTATAGGTAAACTTAATAGTTTACTAAACTTATGGTCTACAAAAGACTTATCGTGCCCGAATAAAAAGTACTCTAGCATATATGTCACTAATGAGGAATGTACCTGTTATGACGTTGTTGTCATTAACAGCCTCTCTTGCATTCATCTGAAGGCACGTGCATTTCCTTTCTTAGCCTCTCCAGGCTTTGCATCATTACCTCTTGGGTTCTTAGGGCAATTAGGCTTAATATGCCTTTTTCATTACAGCCATAACAGACTGGTATCCTTAATAATTTTCACTCGTGGGTCTTATGCCCTTCTCTTTTGCAATTACCACAGGTTTAATCTATGGGTCAGCATTGCATTGTCTTTAGTCTGACTTTTCCTCACCAAGTCTAAAGTGAGATAGAGTGATAGGTCAACTGTAGACCTATAGGTACTAGGCTGAGCAGTCTTTACCATGCCCTTAATTTCGGGCGCTAACCCATTAATAAAACGCGCAATGCGTTTGGGTTCAGGGGTGATTTGATAGGAAACTGTGACATCCCGGCTTTTCAGGTCTCTTAAACGCGCTACTTTATTGTTATTCATCCTACGCTGATTTAATTCGGAGAATTAAATTACACGCTCGCAATAACTACGCTAACTTTAGTGAATCTATTGGGTGAATTACGTGCTATGTGTTATTAGACGGGTTGTATCTGAATTACGTGCTATGTGTTATTAGACGCTTGTAGATTATTGTATCACGCTTTATTTCGCGATTTATAAGTTATAAGCCTTGTGTTACCGAATTTAAAAAAAATAAAAATAAATAAATAGCCGAACCGAACCGAGCCGCGAAACGTGTCGACCTTGTGACTACACAAGCCCAACCCGCCATCCCACCCTTGGGCCCAAGGAATAACCCAAACCGCCCCTATGTATATGTATGTATCCCATGGGATGTTTAAAAAAATAATCAAAACCCTAATCCCTAGAAGAGTGCGACGGCAGCCCCCCCCTCTCACGGTCGCGCAAGTCTACACTCCCGGATCGATTCCAAGCTTGTCCCGGTTCGCTAATCATCATCGTTTCAAGGTTAGGGTTAATTGTATTGCGATTCACACTAGGTTTTGTGTAATCTTGATCATGATTATGTGCTTGTATGATTATTAGTATGAAAAAGTATTGTGGTGTATGATTAGTTCGGATGAATATGCGAATCTTTGCGGTTGTGACGATATGTTGAATACTAAAATCGTAGGCTGCTTTTTTTGATAAGATCTTGATATATATTTAGGGTTTGCATGAATATTGATATGTATGATGATGTTTGACAAGTTAACCTACTTTAATCAATACAACTAAGCGTCATGGCCGTTTAAACATGTTCTAGTGTGATAGTCGAAAAAAGTAAGCTGATTGACATTTACAGCCAACTTCAATTGGCTGTAACCTGATCATTATTTATTGAAAAGTGTTCTTGAAGCCTAAAACGTGTATTTTGAAAAACCTTCAAATGGCTGGATTCATATTTTTCAGAGGTTGTTTGCTATTTTAATTGGTCATTTAGTGCAACAGCTGAAGCTGCTTTAAATTCTGCAGAATTTGCAGGTTGTTTATCGAGTCGGATCTCATAGTCTATGTGGGTTTAGGTCACGAAAATTTGTACAGTACTGGAGACGGAAATTTCCGAAAATCTCCCACTGGAATTTTGTTAATTGGATGAACGAGATTTTTAAATAATTTTTCTCATGGACTGCAATCAGAAAGCGACGAATCTGACTGCAGCCTAGTATATAAATGTTTATAAATAATTGTTAAAATTTAGGATTTGAAAAATTTTACACAAAATTCTACTGTCTAATTGACACCTCCTTAAAAACATTGGAATTTTTGGATCGTTGGAACTATTTTATAAAAATCCTCGAAAACAGCCATTATGAGCGTACAAGCTGAAACATGATAACTTGCGTTTGTGTGTACCTAAGTGTTGTATGAGTTAATCTGTGTTTATGACAAGTTGGTTTGATCATTATTTTGTATGGTGATACTTTACATGCATGATTATGGTTTCGAATTGGTTATTACGTGTGCCGTACTGTGTGTTAGTTATGCGTAGGGTTTTGTGTCAGTGTGTTCACACACTAACTTTAAATCGGTTGACATGTTAGGACGCGATTAGCGGTTCCATCATTTGCTTCTTTTGCGTTATTCTAACCGAGCAATTTAAGGTGAGTCACGGCCCCTATTTTATCCGGTTTTAAACAACAGGGGGAGAAACTTGTATACGCTCTACAACTCTATCTTTTACGTTATGCGAAATTAACGCCGTTAACTATTCGGTAACTAAGTTAATGTTAATATACGTTATGGTCACTAAGTAGCTTTATCACGGAAGTCCTCAACCAACTCTCGGATTGTTAGTATTGATTAGATATCGGGGAAATTATAGTAGTACTACTGGGCCCGACAAGCCCCACCTGAGCTAGTCGCGCTAGCCGACCAAGAATGGTCAACGGGTGATTAATTTGGCCTAACTTTCGCCATGGTCAGTGATAGACCTGCAACACAGAGGCAACAATAGTCAGCTTCGATCGCGAACACTTATGTGATGTAACTTTAGGCTCGCTACCTACATGTTAACATTGAACTTATTTACGAACCAAACTTATTATTCCAGGTTAGGAATAATGGAACTATGTCGTTATCCCGGGTTAGGGATAAGGGGAAAAACAATCTTTTAACCGAACTTGTGAACTTATAAAAACCTGTGAACTCACTCTTCTTTAATGTTGACACTTGTTTCTTTGCATGTTTCTCAGACGCTAGGAGCGCTAGGTGCACTCACTTACATTTGATCAAGACATTTTTATCGAGTCTTTATTTACGAATAATTTTTGGGATTTTGGTTTTGGCGTTTATGTTGGCGCCGTTACTTTACTTTAATGCTTCCGCTAAACTTTGAAACCTTGATATTTTGAAAATGACTATGAATGTTTACAACAAATGTTTTTGGAAAAGTTTAAATAAATCATATAGAGTCGTTCGATATTGCTAGTGTCTGAGATTCTGGTTTGATCACACGCCTCGCGGTAATACTCGCAAGTGGAAATTGAGGGTGTGACAGATTGGTATCAGAGCCCCTAGCTATAGAGAACCAGGTTTGCATTAAAAGTAGACCTAAACTATAGCTGTTACACGACACTAGACTTAGTTGGCACCGAACTTTGATATCTTGTTATGTGTTATACTACAATTGTTCTATGGGATAATATGTATATATATATATATATATTATAATATAAAAATATTGTGATATACGCAGCTCGTAACTAACACACCAACCCAGCAGGCTATGTCATCATCATCATCCGACAGATCTCGACAATCAAGGGCGCCGGGGAAGGCACCCATGGTCGAACCCTCACCACCTCGTGGTGGGGAGACACGCTCAGCTGCTAGGAAAAGACTCGCTCTAGGAGGGGAGTCGTCCTCCCGTCCGACCACCGCTGTACCGGTCAATTCTTCAGGAGTGGGGGACGATCTACTTAGAGATGTGTTAAGGAAACAACAGGAACAGCTGGAGAGAATGCAGGAGACTATCGAAGCACAGGGATGGCTGATACGTCAACTGACTAGTAAAACTGGAGAGCTCGAGGAAGAGCAAGATGAGAATAAGAGAGTTCGAAACATTTTAGCTAAGGACCTTCGTGCTGAGCGGCTGAGGGCTGACTGGCTTGAAGACAGAGTTCTTGAGTCCATGGAGGATTCACGAACTGGAGCAGAACCAACACCACCTATCCCAGTACCCGCACCAGCACCGGCCCCTCCAGCGCCGGTAGAGGACGAAGAGGAGGATCCAGAGGAAGATCCAGAGGAGGATCCGGAGGAAGAAGAGCCAGGAATAGGACCCGGCTGTTGAAGCTGAAAACGCTGAAGAGGAAGACGGTAGTGATATCGACTTGGGAGATGGAGACATAGATGACTAACTCGTCTCGCCAATCTCCGTTTTGCTTCCTTTAGTTTGTTTGTTTCCACTTATGTTTGAACTTGAAAATTTTATAATTAAACTGAGATGTTTGGTTGGTATTTTGTGAGACATTGCAATTTATTTAATCGAATGTTCCTTTTGATTGTTTAATTTGTTGGGTTGACATAAATTGTGTGATCATTTAAGTGTGGAATATGATAACTATATTGGATATATACTTATCGGTGTGTGTTTATGTTGTCTTATGAAGATCTGAAATGGCAACCGGTCGTCGTGGAAATCTCAACATGTCAACTGAAGAATTGGTCCGCTTTAATCCAAGAACACGTGAATGCTGCTCTGGCAGGTGTTCCTAACCCACCAGCAGGTAACCATTATTAAATTTTCATGGGAAAATCTAATAGTTGGGCTAGTAGACTTTCTCGCTGACTACCTATCCTCTATCCTTAGGAGGGGGTCTTAACCCCTACATGATGTTCCTGGATGCAAAACCGAGCAAGTTCACGGTGTTGAAGGACCTATAGGACTGGTCCTTTCGGTTGAAAAGTCTGAATCGGTTTTCGAAATGTGCAATTGCCTCGAAGCTAATAAGGTCAAGTATGCTGCCTCGACGTTGGAAGATGGGGCATTAACCTGGTGGAACGCACAAGTCCAAACGCTTGGACTTGCTGCGGCGAACGCAATGGCTTGGACCGAGTTCAAAGCTCTAATCAAGGAGGAATACTGCCCGCGGGACAGAGTTCAGCAATTGGAACAAGCGTTATGGAACCACAAGATGGTCGGGTCAGAAATTGAAGCGTACACGGCAAGACATCATGATCTGGTGTTCCTTTGTCCCGATTAGGCTAACACCGTCGATAAACGACTTGAGTTTTATCTTGGGGGTCTGGTCCCTGAGATCCAGGGCATGGTAATGTCTAGCAACCCTACGACGGAGCATCAAGTGATTAGACTGGCACATAAACTCACCGATAAGGCGGTGGAGCAAAGGAAGTTACCACCTAGGGGTGCAACTGAAATTGTCCCGGACAACAAAAGAAAATTTGAAGACTCACCTGCTCGGCAGTCTTCATCAGCCCAGCCACAACAAGGAAACCAGAAGCGGTCCAACAACTTCAACAACAATCGGGGTCACAACAATCATCTGCCAACAACACCCAGAACTCGAGCGGCTATGCGGGTCGAAAGCCGCAATGTAATCGTTGTGACCTCCATCATCACGGCCCTTGCGCCGGAAATCGCTGCCAACGATGTGGTAAAGCAGGACACGCGGCAAAGGATTGTCGCGGGGAGATCATGTCACGACAAAATCAGAACCAGCACCAGGGTAATAACCGGGGATGCTATTAGTGCGGTAGCACTGCCCATTTCAAGCGAGACTGCCCGCAACTTCGCAACAACAACAATGGTGGGAATAACAACAACAACAACAACAATAACAACAATAGCAATAATGGAAATGGTGGCACAGGAGGTGCCAAAGCACGTGCATTCACGCTAGGCCGTGGAGAGGCCAGAAACGACTCGAATGTGGTCACCGGTAAGTTTCCACTTAACGATCATTTTACTACTGTACTTTTTGATACGGTGCGGATAAGAGTTTTATATCTGAGTCTTTTAGGAAGAACTAAATCTCACACCTAAACCCCTAGAGACCCCTTACGTCATAGAACTAGCCGATGGTAAATCTGTAGATGTGACTCACCTAGTGACCGGCTGTCAACTTAAACTCGCGGGTCACACCTTTACCATTGATCAGATGATAACTACCCTAGGTAGTTTTGATGTGGTAGCCGGAATGGACTGGCTATCCGACGTCCGACTGAAGTTCTCTGTTTCGAGAAAGCTATCCGTATTCCGCTCTCTAACGACGAAGTCTTGATGGTGCAAGGCGAGAAGGCAGGCGCCGTCACGAACATCATCTCTTACATGCAAGCTCAGAAGTATCTTCGGAAGAAGAACTCTTTTGCTTTGCTCGCACTAGTCACCGAGCAGTCGAAGGACGAGAAGCGGATTGAAGATATCCCCATCCGTCCGTGACTTTCCCGATGTGTTTCCAGAGGAGTTACCCGGTCTTCCACTCACATCGACAAGTAGAGTTTGAAATCGAATTGGCGAGCCATGCGACTCCTATCGCCAAGGCCCCGTACCGCCTAGCTCCAGCAGAGCTGCAAGAGCTGTCTACCCAACTTCAGGAATTGTTGGAAAAAGGATTTTATCCAACCCAGTACTTCGCCATGGGGAGCTCCGGTCCTTTTTGTCAAGAAGAAGGACGGGACCTTCCCATGTGCATCGACTACAGGGAACTCAATAAGGTTACCGTCAAGAACCAATACCCATTACCTCGCATCGACGATCTTTTCGACCAGCATCAGGGGTCAAGCTACTACTCCAAGATTGATCTACGGTCCGGTTATCACCAACTACGCGTCAGAGAGGAGGATATCGCCAAGACGGCATTTCGCACTTGGTATGGCCATTATGAGTTCTTGGTCATGCCCTTCGGTCTCACCAATGCACCCGCGGTGTTTCATGGACATCATGAACCGCGTGTGTAAGCCGTATCTCGACAAGTTTGTCATCGTGTTCATCGATGATATACTCATCTACTCTAAGGGTGAAGAAGAACATGCTGAGCATCTGCGATTATTGCTGGAACTACTTCAACAGGAGAAACTATATGCCAAGTTTTTCGAAGTGTGATTTCTGGATTCGGGAAGTTCAGTTTCTCGGGCATATGTGAATGAAAAGGGTATTCATGTTGATCCCACCAAGATCGATGCTACCAAGAACTGGGAAGCACCCAGGATACCGATAGAGATCCGCCAATTTTTGGGTTTGGCTGGTTACTATAGACGTTTCATCAGGGATTTTCCAAGATCGCAAACGCTTACCACTCTACTCAGAAGGGCACCAAGTATGCTTGGGGTGACAAACAGGAAGCACATTTCAATTACTGAAGCAGAAGCTTTGTAGTGCACCCATTTTGTCCTTGCCAGAGGGGACAGATGATTTTGTGGTATATTCTGACGCTTCCATTCATGGGATTGGGATGTGTGCTCATGCAACGTGATAAGGTCATCGTGTATGCATCCCGACAGTTGAAGGTCCACGAGAAGAACTACACGACACATGACTTTGAATTGGGAGCAGTTGTGTTTGCACTTAAGATTTGGAGACACTATCTATATGGAACAAGGTGCACAATCTACAAGGATCACAAGAGCCTCCAACATATTTTTGACCAGAAGGAGTTGAACATGCGACAGCGTCGCTGGGTCGAACTCCTGAACGATTATGAATGTGCCATTTGGTATCACCCGGGTAAAGCTAACGTGGTAGCTGATGCCCTTAGTCGGAAGGAGCACTTGAAACCTCGTGGGTACGAGCACTACAGTTCAAATTCATTTGCGTTACCCGAACAGATACGCGACGCGCAGCTAGAAGCAGTTAATGAAGAGAACATCAAGGCCGAATCTGTGGGAAAGATGGAACGCGATTGGGAAGTGAAACCCAATGGTGCCCGGTATTTCATGAATCGTATATGGGTACCTCTCTACGGAAACCTCAGGAAGCTAGTTATGGACAAGCTCACAAATCCCGATACTCTGTCCATCCTGGTTCGGATAAGATGTATCAAGACCTTAAAGCCGCTACTGGTGTCCCAACATGAAAGCGGATATAGCCACCTACGTGAGCAAGTGTTTGACTTGTGCGAAAGTCAAGGTGGAATACCAAAAGCCATTAGGGCTACTTCAACAACCTGAGATCCCAGTGTGGAAATGGGATAGTTAGGATATCACTAAACTCCCGCGAACTCCGGGTGGTTGCGATACCATCTGGGTGATCGTGGATCGTCTAACTAGTCTGCACACTTCCTAGCGACCAAAGAAACAGATAAGATGGATAAGTTGACTCGCATCTACATTAAGGAAGTAGTTTCTCGGCACGGGGTGCCAACGTCCATCATTTCAGACAGAGATGCTCGTTTCATGTCCAACTTTTGGCGGTCACTTCAGAAAGCGTTGGGTACACGCTTAGATATGAACACAGCTTACCACCCTCAGACGGATGGTCAAAGTGAAAGGACCATTCAGACTTGGAGGACATGCTTAGGGCATGCGTGGTAGACTTCGGGAACAGTTGGGAAATCCATCTGCCTTTGGTGGAATTCTCTATAACAACAGTTACCATACGAGTATTCGGCAGCACCGTTTGATGCATTATACGTCGCAAATGTAGATCATCGGTCTGTTGGGCAGAAGTTGGTGACAGTCAACTCACAGGTCCTGAGTTGATACTTGAGGCTACTGAAAAGATTGTGCAAATCAGAAACCGCATGGCAGCGGCTCGAGATCGACAGAAAAGTTACGCTGATCAACGACGCAAACCACTCAAATTTCAAGTAGGTGACCACGTCCTACTGAAAGTGTCACCCTGGAAGAGTGTAATTCGTTTTGGGAAACGAGGCAAACTAAACCCAGGTACGTAGGCCCATTTGTGATTTCGAAGCGTATCGGGCCCGTAGCTTATCAGTTAGACCTTCCTGCCGAACTCAGTGGAGTTCATAACGTTTTTCACGTGTCCAATCTGAAGAAGTGTCTATCAGATGAGACCCTAGTCATTCATTGGATGAGATTCAAGTGGATGAGCAACTGCATTTTGTAGAACAACCTATCGAGATCATGGACCGTAGATCAAGACTCGAAGGCACAGCAAGATACCGATCGTCAAGGTTCGTTGGAACTCTAAGCGTGGACCGGAGTTCACGTGGGAAAGAGAGGACCAAATGAAAAGCAAATATCCACACCTTTTTGCAGCTGAGCCGCAATCTGACGTTACCGCCAACTGAATTTCGGGACGAAATTCTTTCAACATGGGGATGATATAACAACCTGGGATTTACTTGTACCATTCTAACAAACTGAATCTTTGTGCGTTGCATTCTAAACCGCGTTAACAAACTGAATCTTTGTGCGTTGCATTCTAAACCGCGTTTACTCAATTTTTGGGACGAAAATTCTTTCAACATGGGGAAATGTGACATCCCGGCTTTTCAGGTATCTTAAACGCGCTACTTTATTGTTATTCATCCTATGCTGATTTAATTCGGAGAATTAATTCGGAGAATTAATTACACGCTCGCAATAACTACGCTAACTTTGTGAATCTATTGGGTGAATTACGTGCTATGTGTTATTAGACGGGTTGTATCTGAATTACGTGCTATGTGTTATTAGACGCTTGTAGATTATTGTATCACGCTTTCATTTCGCGATTTATAATTATAAGCCTTGTGTTACCAAATTGTAAAAAAATAAAAAAAAATAAATAGCCGAACCGAACCGAGCCGCGAAACGTGTCGACCTTGTGACTACACAATCCCAACCCGCCATCCCACCCTTGCGGCCCAAGGAATAACCCAAACCGCCCCCTATGTATATGTATGTATGCATGGGATGTTTAAAAAAAATCAAAACCCTAATCCCTAGAAGAGTGCGACGGCAGCCCCCCCCCCTCTCACGTCGCGCAAGTCTACACTCCCGGATCGATTCCAAGCTTGTCCCGGTTCGCTAATCATCATCGTTTCATGGTTAGGGTTTAATTGTATTGCGATTCACACTAGGTTTTGTGTAATCTTGATCATGATTATGTGCTTGTATGATTATTAGTATGAAAAAGTGTTGTGGTGTATGATTAGTTCGGATGAATATACGAATCTTTGCGGTTGTGACGATATGTTGATTACTAAAATCGTAGGCTGCGTTTATCGATAAAGATCATGATATATATTTAGGGTTTGCATGAATATTGATATGTATGATGATGTTTGACAAGTTAACCTGCTGTTAATCAATACAACTAAGCGTCATGGCCGTTTAAACATGTTCTAGTGCGATAAAGTGGAAAACAGTAAGCTGATTGACATTTACAGCCAACTTCAATTGGCTGTAACCTGATCATTATTTATTGAAAAGTGTATTTTCTGAAGCCTAAAACGTGTAATTTTGAAAAACGCTTCAAATGGTGCCGGATTCATATTTTTCTGAGGTTGTTTGCTATTTCAAGTGGTCATTTAGTGCAACAGCTGAAGCTGCGTAAATTCTGCAGAATTTGCAGGTTGTTTATCGAGTCGGATCTCATAGTCTGTGTGGGGTTAAGTCACGAATATTGTACAGTAACTAGAGACGGGAATTTCCGAAAATCTCCAACTAGAATTTTGTTAATTTGATGAACGATGATTTTTAAATAATTTTTCTCGTGGAGTGCAGTCAGAAAGCGACGAATCTGACTGCAGCCTAGGATATAAATGTTTATAAATAATTGGTAAAGATTTAGGATTTGAAAATTTTAGAAAACATTCTACAGTCTAATTGACACCTCCTGTAAAAACATTGGAATTTTTGGAACGTTGGAAGTATTTTATAAAAATCCTCGAAAACAGCCCAGTTATGAGCGTACAAGCTGAAACATGATAACTTGCGTTTGTGTGTACCTAAGTGTTGTATGAGTTAATCTGTGTTTATGACAAGTTGATTTGATCATTATTTTGTATGGTGATACTTTGCATGCATGATTATGGTTTCGAATTGGTTATTACGTGTGTCGTACTGTGTGTTAGTTATGCGTAGGGTTTTGTGTCAGTGTGTTCACACACTAACTTTAAATCGGTTGACATGTTAGGACGCGATTAGCGGTTCCATCATTTGCTTCTTTTGCGTTATTCTAACCGAGCAATTTAAGGTGAGCACGGCCCCTATTTTATCCAGTTTTAAACAACAGGGGGAGAAACATGTATACGCTCTACAACTCTATCTTTTACGTTATGCGAAATTTAACGCCGTTAACTATTCGGTAACTAAGTTAATGTTAATATACGTTATGGTCACTAAGTAGCTTTATCACGGAAGTCCTCAACCAACTCTCGGATTGTTAGTATTGGATTAGATAGCGGGGAAATTATAGTAGTACTACTGGGCCCGACAAGCCCCACCTGAGCTAGTCGCGCTAGCCGACCAAGAATGGTCAACGGGTGATTAATTTGGCCTAACTTTCGCCATGGTCAGTGATAGACCTGGCAACACAGAGGCTACAACAGTCAGCTTCGATCGCGAACTCTTATGTGACGTAACTTTAGGCTCGCTACCTACATGTTAACATTGAACTTATTTACGAACCAACCTTATTATTCCAGGTTAGGAATAATGGAACTATGTCGTTATCTCGGGTTAGGGATAACGGGGAAAAACAATCTTTTAACCGAACTTGTGAACTTATAAAAACCTGTGAACTCACTCTTCTTTAATGTTGACACTTGTTTCTTTGCATGTTTCTCAGGACGCTAGGAGCGCTAGGTCACTCACTTGCATTTGATCAAGACATTTTTATCGAGTCTTTATTTACGAATAATTTTTGGGATTTTGGTTTTGGCGTTTATGTTGGCGCCGTTACTTTACTTTAATGCTTCCGCTAAATTTGAAACCTTGATATTTTGAAAATGACTATGAATGTTTACAACAAATGTTTTTGGAAAATGTTTAAATAAATCATATAGAGTCGTTCGATATTGCTAGTGTCTGAGATTCTGGTTTGATCACACGCCTCGCGTAATACTCCGCAAGTGGAAATTGAGGGTGTGACAGAAACTAATCTAGACATGGAGTTGAAGTCAGAAACATTACCTACAATCTAAATTTTTCATTATGAGAGTCAGAAAGTCTGACTCTATCTTCTCCACCTCATGAGGTGGGCAGTAAGTCTCTTTGACTAGATCAACAAACTTGGACCATCACAAGTTGTACAGGTATACCTTACATGTTGATTGGACCATTACCTTCCACCAAATCAGGCATCACCCTTGAAATACTATGATACATACTTTACCACCTCTTTATCAGCACAAGCGCTGATATCTACTATCGTCTCCATTTCATCAAGCCATTTCAAGGATTCTACTGCTCCCCTTTCTCCATTAAAATCTTGGGGTTTACAGGAAAAGAAGCATTTGTAGGTACATCCGTCTTTAGAAGAACGGGACCTATTGTTAAGTTCTAGTTTTCTTGGTTCACTCTTCGCATTTGAAGAGTGAACAGAGCTCTCCTTCCAAGCCGAGGATGTGGAATAGACAAAGGTTTGGAGCGAGTAGCACTCACTTCCTTAAATATCTCCATGACCTTTACCATGGCCTTTCCAACAACTGCATCTTTGGGAGCTTGGAAATCATCATTATCGATGGCTTATGTTTTCGGCATTGTTAGAGTTAATATCTCGGTGGCTACTTTGCGCCTCATCCGAGTTAGCCATCCTTGAGCTTTGGTTCTAAACACCAAATTAAACTTCTCTTAGCCATGGTATTAATAACCATATAATCTTTTAAGGATTGGATATACAAATCCATCGCCTATTCAAACTAGTGAATATATTCACAACTCTTAGTCTTAACATTTCTATGAATGTTATCTATATTTGGCCTAGGTCTCAAAAGGACCATCAAAGGCAAATTACAATTTGGACATAGTCCATATACATTAGACAATGGATCGTAATGTCACAACTGTCATTGTCATTAGACAATTATAAATAGCTCATAGGCTTGTCACGAAGGACATTAAAATTTGGCTCACAGGCTTGTTACTAAGGACATATAAACTATGGCACATTGGCATGTCACTAATGGACATATAAATATGGCACATTGGCTGTCACTGATGGACATAAAAATATGGCACATTGGACTGTCACTAATGGACATAAATACGGCACATAGGCCTGTCACTAATGGACATAAAATATGGCACGTTGGCCTGTCACTAATGGACATAAAATATGGCACATTGGCGTGTCACTATGGACATAAATACGGCACATTGGCCTGTCACTAATGGACATAAAATTTTAGACAGAGGGTTATATCGACCATAACTATCATTGTCTTTATTGACAATATAGTATTGTTCAAAGGCAAATCATCACTAATGGATGTTAATCATGGCCCATAGACACTACATCACTAATGGATGTCACTTATGGCCCGTAGCACTACGTCACTAATGGATGTTAATATGGCCGTAGACATACATCACTAATGGACGTCAATTATGGCCCGTAGGCACTACATCACTAATGTATGTCAATTATCATCGCATTGATGATATTAGCCGGGATCATATTGATCACATAGGCTATATAATAGGTTTTAAGATGTAGTCCATCACCTAGACGGTTAGTGTGGTTCCTCAAGTCACACTACCAAGAGTATGAACATTCCTGAATGTTAACATATGATTCTTAATGGTTGATTAATAGTCACGGTCGCATTGACCTTTACGACTTGGAGGCTTGAACATAGTCCACCACCTCTGGATAGAAGGATAACTCTCCTTAACTATCATAATAGAAGGCTATTCATCCTTAACTATCATCTATAAGCTGGCCAATTAATGTGGTCTGTGCCACTTGGCTAATCAAAACCATTAAGACTTTTTTGGAATTATATAGCAGAACATAAATTTCGAGTAAAATCGAGACGTTTGCTTGAATAGGTAGAATACATATATATATATATAATTCCAAATATATTTCATTAAATGACAATAATAAATTACAATACTCGAAAGAAATAAATAAATGAAACAAAATGTCCATGCATAGACTAAAAAGAAATAACTTGTCCACGCAGGGGCTAAAGAAATAACAATGTCCTCGCAGGGACTAACATATATTATTAGAAGAGACTTCACTCGTCCTTCTTTCCCATAACCAACTTGGAGAGCTTCTTGAAGAAGTTATTCGTCTTCTTCTCCATCTTCTCCGCTTGTTGTTGCATTTCCTTCATTCGTTCTAAGGCCTCATTGATGGCCTCAAGTGGCGGAGGAGGTTATGGTTGTGGTTGTGGCATAACAGGATACTGGTACCCATAACTTGGATATCCAGTAGGTGGATAAGTAGGTGAGAAAGGAGATGGGTAAAGTGTGTTATGCATGACCGCTTGTATATAGGGTCATGTGACAATGCCTGGTAATTTACCGGCGTAGATGGGTTAAAAGGATCATATCTAGATGTATCCGGATATGTTGGGATAAGGTTGTTAAAACTCAATGGTGGCGGTTGAACCACAGGTGATGGTGTTGGTTCCACCACATGTGAAGCATTGGAGGGTCCACCCATTTATGGGTCCTCGTGAATGGTAGGGTAAGTTTGGGTAATGATGGCAGCGAACCCGACCGTTGACCCGCACGTACCGACATACGTGCTCCGCGTTTCCTCCTTGGTGGCTCAGGTGGCGGCTGAGGTTGTTCCACCGGTTCCATATGAACATCTTCTTGTACAGGAGATGTTGGGGAGTGTTGGGGAGTGATGGGAAGGAGTGTTAGCAAAGGTGAATTGGTTCCAATATTAGTCCCATTCACTAGGACCTTGATATGGCGATCTGGCGTAAGAGTTTAAATCGGTAGATATTTCGATGGGATGTGGTGCGATCCTGACGGCGTCATTTCTGGATCGGAGTCCTCGTCCATTGGGTTGGGTTAATCCAAGTGACTCTGATCAGCTGGAAGGTGTGTTGAAGTAGTGGTTAGGGTTAAACTCATTATGATATGAATGATGAGAGTTATGAGAATGGTGTGATTGATAAGAATGATATGAGTGGTACGAGTTTTGTGTGTGAGTAGGTGAATGTTGCTCTAGTGGCCAGGAGTTCCCTGAATCCTCATAGGGATTCGAGTGATGGGGTTGTGAAGGGATATGTCCTGATGGTCCTCCCCTCATAGGTCCTTTACCTCTTCTTCGTACTCTTGGCGGCATTTTTCCTGTTAAAAATCTAATAAAAAACAATACTAATAACTTAATAATGAGATGAGTAATCCTAGGTCAAAGCCTAGACTCGGAAGTATAAGGAATGTGCTTTTGTGTAAGTTTGAGATTAAACACAAGAAGGCTAGTGTTTAATTCTCTCAAATGTTGGGCTCTGACACGAAGCTGTCACACCCCGATATTTTACAACCAAACATCGGTGGGCCGGGTGGGGAATATCGTGACGTAAGTTGATATTATCATAGTCAATTAAACACAGCACAACGGAAGTCTTGGAGTAAAATACTATTACAAACCAAATGTTCAAAGTACGAAAAATAGTATACAGACGGCTTGTAATAGAAGATCCATAGGCGGATCATAAAATGTACAAAAATGTATAACAGACTTTGGGCGGGTCTAAGGATTTGCAAGATCCTCTTATATCACTACCGAGTAGCTTCCAGCCTATTTCGTATTGTACCTGCAAGCTTAGTCTTTTGAAAATACATCAGCTTTCGCTAGTAAATACACCCAGCTGACTCATTTTGAAAACATTTGAAAATGGTTTTAAGTGCACATGGCACAAAAATCTTTATAACTTGGGAAAGTCAGCCTTGTAACCTTATTAACAGATTCACATGTTTGTCCATACATACAGGGCCTAGTACGAAGACCGAGACATGATTAACGTACACACCACTTATGAACTCATGAAGGAGTTATCCCCAACAATTGGGTAAAAATAATTTAGCATGAGCATCTGTCAGGTGTATGCCTACACCCCGCGCTTAGGTCGTGGCAATTAACTAATGTAATGAGCCGAGGATATTCAGGACACGATCGTTGACCCTCAATGTTTAAGTTATTAAACAAAACTGATTCAAACAGAATGTGCGGATTTACTAGCCACATTCTGGCATTCGATTGATCCCATTTCCCACCAAGCGGTAATAAGTTACCGTAACCCAAGCCCGTATAAGGAAAATAAGTGGAGAGTATTTACCTGAGCTAGTCTTGATTTAAAAATGCAAGATTTACCGGAAGGCTCTAGTCTGGATTATGGCATAAGTTAACCAATTAAATGCTAACGGTCTTAATTAAGTCATAGACTTAGACCGACTAGCGTACAGGATCAATAACGGTAAAATACGCTAGATTAAGCAGTGATTGGGATAGAATGTATTTTAAACCCAACAAGTACTATGACTTGCATAATATGGGTAAACCATAAACATTCTGGATTTTGAGACTAAAATGATAAGGTTAAACCCGTTTCGGTTAATTTCCGTAAACTAGTTACATATACTTAACTGTGCACATATAAGTGATATCGGGTAACCGGATAAGTCATGGAAAAGTTCTATATCCCATTACACTTTGAATAAGTTCTATTATCTGTAGGATATCAACTTATATGCCCGTTAAGGTTTTAAAATGAAAGTATGCCTCATAAGGGCGTTTTGGTAATTATATACCGTATAAAAGGAACTTGAATGTATTATAATGTCATAATCATAAGTATTCTGGAAAAATATTTAATTTATGATATAATATCAGTAAGATATTGATCATATGTGTAATTTATCATTTATGACCAAACTATGCACCGCAGGGGCATTTTGGTCATTTTACACATAGTTTTATAATTTATTTGGGATTCTGAGTTTATATCATATACCTACTGTAAAATATTTTAACTAAGTTTTAAAAATCAGTAGGTAACAAGTCTTGGTTGATAAATATGGTTTAAAACCATACTATGCGCCGAAACGGCGCGTATATCGTAAAATTGACGATTTGTGTAAAGTTTAGTAAAAACTGATGTTAAAAAATCAAGTTTAATTGTTTTCGATATGTTATTTAATATAAAATATCAGTGGGTAAAAGATTTGATATGAAAAGGTATGATTAACACCATTTATGAGCCACAAGGGCTTTATCGTCATTTGTCGATATAATACATGAACTTGTCCATAAAGTCAGTATATAATCTGACTTGACATCCCAAATAATTCTACTTATGATATTACATCAGTAGGTAGTTCATTATCAAGTTCGTTATCGTTTAAACCTTATTATGTAAAAAGGGCATTTTTGTCAAAGTGGCATAATTGTTGAACTTGTGCATAAACTCAGATCCTGATTATGATCATGTAATATAACCTCAGGGGGTTATGCTACATTATATTACGATCATAATGCAACATTATATCAGTATCGGGTTAGAATCGAAAATCAAAGTAGAAGTCAAACTTTGCGACTTTCGATTTCGAACCTACCCTAGAACTGAAATTGACGAGTCGAACATGTTCTCACGTGTTCTAGTAATTATTACCAACTTGTTTAAGTGTCAAAACATGTTTCATAACATATATAAGATCAGATTATAATATTTTCAAAAACTAGCCTGTTTGACTTTTTAATAATAAAACTTTGACCCGTCAATTGGTCTAACAAATGTGATCTTTAGGAGGTGCTCTTAATAGGGATTAACACCTACCTTATACGATCACTTAGCCATGTTCGTTACGACCAATGGCTGGACCATAATGGTCTTAACCGAAAGTCAAGGTGTTTTCCGTAAATCGCTTGACTTTTGGCTATAAAAGCCCAAAATGCAAGAGAAAGGAACACTTACAAGTGATTCCTATGATGAAATAGAACTAAGCTGGATGCTCCTTTCAGTTAGGAACTTCAAGAGGAGGGAGATAGAGTGAAGAATGAGAAAGGTGTAAGTTCAAGTGGTGAACCTTGGCACCTATTTATAGTTGGGTAGCTTGAAGGAGGTGATGCTAGGTGTTAAGGAGTGTTAGAGGGAGCTTACAAGTGTCCTAAAACGTGACATAGCATTTTGGAAGTCCCTAGTTTCGAATCAAATGGTTTTTGGCAACATGTGTGGAGGCCAAGCAAATATTCTGCAGACACAGGTCTCTGGCGGGCCGCGAGAGGCCAAGCCAATGCCTCTCGCGCCTCGTGAGCGCAGGGGAACTTTCCAAGTTTGTCACATTCAGCCCCTCAACTTATTAACCTCTAAAACACCTTTATAAGCATAATTAGCCCTCCGTAGCCAACATTTGGCGTACCCGAGATTATGGCCGGACATTGTCGAGCTATCGGTTCGTTAAAAGGTCACTCAGAGGTATAAATTAACATGTTGACACTTTTAACCCCTCCATCGTCCAACTTTTACGTATTTACAGAATTAATCCCTCTCGTCCAACAAGTGGCTCATATGAGAGTTAGTTCATTAGGGATCACTCAGAGGCTCAGTATAAGCATGTTGACTCTGACTGTCACTCAGAGGCTAAGCATGTTGACACTAATGGTCACTCAGAGGCTAAGTTGAAGCATGTTGACACTAAGGTCACTCAGAAGCTAAGTTTAAGCATGTTGACACTAATGGTCACTCAGATGCTCAGTTTATGCATGTTGACATCAGAGGGTCACTCAGAAGCTTAGTTTGAGCATGTTGACACATCTAGTCCTTATTAGTCTTTAGTAGACTTTTAAAAAATACGACACGTGTCACTGTATTATTGGACACGATTTTACGAGGTGTTACAGAAACACGCGTTTTTATATGGTTAACGCATCACATAACGTTTGTACTAATCCATTCGATGTTTGCAATGTACTCACACCGAAACGCGTACGGATCTTTTTGCTAGTTTGTGATTAAATAGCATCATTTTCAAATATTTGAAAATGCAACCTCTTACATCAAAACAAGAACAACAGATTTATTGGTCTTTACTAAGTTTGTGTTTGATAATATGATTCATGCTTTTTCCACTAGTTGCCTGTTATATTAATGTATGATACTATTATTAATATTAATATTAATGCACAAAGTGTATAAAAAGCCTTTTGTGCTATAATTAATTACGCATGGAGTAATTACTTAATATATGTAATTAGTTACCAATGAAGTAAATTAACTACGCAACGAAATATACTTACAAAACTTACTTAACATATGTAATTAGTTACCCATGAAGTAAATTAACTACGCAACTAAATATAATTACAAAACTTATGTTATACACAAGCTATGTATTTGTAATTATGAAGTTAGATAACTACGTAAAATATTAATAAACTAATTATGCAAATAAATACGCAATTTATGTTAATAATTACAGAACGTCTATAATCATTTGTACGTTACGAGTCCGGCCGTCTTTTTATCTATTTGTACATTATTACCATTTTCATGATCGCTCAACTAAGACCATTTGTAATGGTTAATGGTTAAAAGAAACATTTTTCGTCATATCAGTATTATAACGTCATATATAATATGATTCATGCTTTTTCCACTAGTTGCCTGTTATATTAATGTATCATACTATTATTAATATTAATATTAATTATTAATGCACAAAGTGTATAAAAAGCCTTTTGTGCTATAATTAATTACGCATGGAGTAATTACTTAACATATGTAATTAGTTACCAATGAAGTAAATTAACTACGCAACGAAATATACTTACAAAACTTACTTAACATATGTAATTAGTTACCCATGAAGTAAATTAACTACGCAACTAAATATAATTACAAAACTTATGTTATACACAAGCTGTATTTGTAATTATGAAGTTAGATAACTATGTAAATGTATAACTAATTATGCAAAAAATACGCAATTTATGTTAATAATTACAGAAGTCTATAATCATTTGTACGTTACGAGTCCGACCATCTTTTTATCTATTTGTACATTATTACCATTTTCATGATCGCCCAACTAAGACCATTTGTAATGGTTAATGGTCAAAAGAAACATTTTTCGTCATTCAGTATTATAACGTCATATATAAAGATTAAGACCTGTTAATACCACTTTAGTTATTAGTTTTCGTATTTTTCTCCATATTAGACGTATTCTAGAAATACCCTCTTTCTTCATATCCTTTCTATTTTAACATATATAAATGATGGTGCAAGGGTATTATCAAACTCTATTCGACTGTAATGCCGATGACCTATTAATTATGATTTTTCCAAATTTAGACACGTGTAAAAGCTAAAAGACAAACAGTGGGATAAAGTTAAACCCAACTCACAGCATTTGCAAACCACCTACCCACCACCACGAACCATGACGAATTCTCTCAACGTAGCCGTGATCGGAGCCGGCGTCGCCGGCCTAACCACCGCACGCGAGCTTCTCCGAGAGAACCATCGAGTCACCGTCTTCGAAAAATCAGGCCAAATCGGCGGAACATGGGTCTACGACAACCTAGTCGAAGTTGACGACTGTCTTCACCTCAACCCAAACAGAAGCGTTGTTCACAGCAGTATCTACAAATCTCTGCGAACAAATCTTCCTCGGCCACTGATGGGCTTCTCGGACTTCTCACTTGAAGATAAAACGTACGGTGATCTGAGGTTGTTTCCCGGTCATGAAGAGGTTTTAAAGTTTTTGAAGGATTTTGCTATCGAGTTTGGAGTTGGTGAGGTGATTCGGTTTAACTCGGAGGCGGTGCGAGTTGAGTCACGGGGTGGTGAGTTTGTGGTCGAGTGGAAGACGACGGAGGGTGGTTTGGTGGAGGGGGAATTTGATGCGGTGGTGGTTTGTAATGGTCATCATACCGAACCACGAGTTGCCGATGATGTTCCTGGTATGTTCTGGAACTTGTGGTGTATTAATTTTCTTCCCTCATTTGTATAATATAATATAATATATTAGTGTCTTTCCAAACACCAAATTAAGTGAATTTTAGAATTAGATTTTAAGGTGGAGTGTGTATACATGTGTTTGCGTTTAAAGTGAAATATTTCTTTTTATGAAAAATAGTATTATTTTCATGAAAGAATTTATTAAGAAAAGTATTATTTTCATGAAAAAAATATTTGCTGTTACATTAATTAAGTTTTGTGGTGTTCTAGTAAAGTGCCTCCTTTTTGTAACAAAAAAACCATTGATGGTTAACCAAGCTGTATTGTTATGCAAGTGATACATAAATGTACATAGTTTCAAAAATACTACAACTCCGTCTATAGTTAAGTTATTGATAGGGTCTGAGGGTGTGATGTAGGAAAGCTTTACCTCTATACCAGAGGACAGAGATACTGCTTCTGGTAAGATCCCCGGATCTAAAAACCATAACCAAGACATACGATTCCAGAGAACACACAACTACAAAAAAAAGTAGAAATAAAAAAATAATAAAAATGCACACATAAATAAAGAAGTATTTCCTAGTAAAATTAGGACACCGGGAAATGGTGAAAGCCTATAAAAATCCCATATAACTCAAAGAAACTGAAAGTTAACCTCCTAATACAAGAACATAAAACAAAACTAGGACAACCTTATGAAAGACCTTAACCTTAAGTCTACGTCTCAACGAAGTAGATAGTTTAAAAAAAATAAGAGATCTAAATCTAAATGGAACATAATAAATATTGGTTACTATTAGTGATAGGTAAGAGTGAAAATTCATTATTCAGCAAGTTTCTAATTGTTTTGTTTAATTTAAGAATCATTGTAATTAATTTTTTATATATTTCATTTTAGTCACTTACTTTTAAAGTGGAAGGTGAAAAATTCACTATTCAGCTGGTTTATAATTGTTCTATTTAATTTAAGAATCATTGTAATTAGTTTTTTATATATATATATATTTCATTTTAGTCACTTACTTTTAAAGTGGAAGGTTCAAATGAGAAGAAATTTGTAAGAATAAAAAAGAAGAATTTCAACCAATAAGAAATAGTTCATTTTACTTCATTTAACTTTTTTTATTTAATATTAATGTAAGAGTACTTTGGTAAACTTAGATAGATCATTAATTGGTTTAGTATCAAACTTTTTATGAAAATTAACTTCATTCAAAACCAAACGCCTCCGACCCAAAAGGGCAAAAGACCATTACAAAACACGCCCAATCGGGCAAAGGGCAAGACAAAAACAAAAACAATTACAACATTTACAATGGACATTTACACCATTCCCCCCACCGAATGGATTTAAAAGATGACCTATTCTTCAACCAAACATAGCTTCTCGATTTTACTTCCCCCATAATGTCTTGTGGAGTTACTCTCTTATTTTCAAACGCCATCTCATTTCTACCTTTCCAAATGCACCAACACGTGATCATTATGAGGTCGTGAATGATCTTTTTTCCTTTTGTATATAAGTTAAGAAACTTGTGAGCTTCCATGAGATCTCTAAATGAAAAAAAAAACATATAGAGGGTGAATGTTGCACCAGGCACTAAGAGACATCCAAACTCTGTTCGAGGAAAGGCAAGCCGTAAACAAATGTTCACACGACTCTTCTTCCTCATCATAGAATAAACATTAAGTCGAAGGGATGTGAATATTCCTTTTTTGTAGATTCTCTCGCGTAGCTAATCTATCCATGTTTGCCCTCCTTTTTCGTAGATTCTCTCGATGGGATGTGACTCGTCTCCCAACCAAATCCATAAATCATTCGACCCGGATAGCATAATCCTCGCTGCAAGATCCTGACACTCCTGCCATTCGAGCAACTCCTCAGTCGATTCGGGGTTTCTAGACCATAGCCAACGGACACCATCCTGCCTGAAACCATTGCCAACGGACACCATCCTGCCCCACCTTGTCCACCACTTTACATAATTTTTATGTTTCTATCTCACACCACCCAATGTCTCATTAACAGTACTAGACCCCGGCCAGAGAAATTTTTTCATTTTAGTTTCCAAGGCTTCTAAAATCCTTGAAGGTGCCTTATATAAGGAGAAAAAGAAGATAGGGAGACTTTCTAAAACCGAATTTATTAAGGTAAGTCTTTCCCCTATCGACAAACTTTTAACTTTCCACGATGAGAGTCTATTATCAACCGTTTCAAAAACAAGTTTCCAATTAATAATTCTATTCATGTTAGCTCCTACCGTTATCCCTAAGTAGGTTAAAGGAACCTCATCTCTTTTACAACCCAAAACCTCCGCCATAGAAATGACTTTCCCCATTTCCACCCCGATCCCATATATGATTGATTTTTTCAAATTTATCTTTAGGCCTGAGCACAAATAAAAAACTCTAAGAAGACGAGAAACACATAGCGCATTTTCTTTGCTCCACTCGCCGAGGATTAAAGCATCGTCAGTGAAGAAACACCGAACCAAAATATATCGGAATAGATCTAGATACATGTAAAAGGTTTCTGCATGTAAAGGTTTATCTCTTGTTTGACCGTCATCCTCGTCCAGACTCACTGCAAAACTGAAGACCACCGTTAGTCTCGCGTCAGGAAGAGGGGGGATTCTCTCCGTGACCACACTCTGGCATGAGAATAAGTACAGTGACTCGTCGAAGATAATGTATGTAAATGAGTGAGTGAATAAGAGTGATGATCATTCAACCTGGAGGTGAAGTCCTTTCTTTATAGCCGGAGAGATTCGTGTAGGAGATGGGTTGATGGGCCTTGGGCCTAGAAATGACAATCAGGAATATCCATTCTATCCATTCTGCCACGACCGTTAGTGATCCTTGGCAGGAAGGGGCTTGGCAAACAATGGATGGAGCAAGGTGTCCTGGAAATTGTCCTTGTTGTCTGGTCTGTCATCAACCGTTAGTGGAGATCGTGTGACAGTGGTTGGCACGAGCTGGCTGGTGCCACGTGTACGTCCATGCGTACTTTTTGTCTTTTGCACGACTGTTCATCGTGCAACGTGGCCCAGTACAACCTGCCGAGCGCCTATTGAGTCACACCTCTGCCACTTGTCCCTTTTGTACTTGTTTGATACCTCTTTGTGCTTCTCCTTACAGTGCGACCTTATCAGCGCTTTTTGACTAGTGTGAACTTGTAGAAATCAAGTTCTTTTTTCAAGACTAAGTACGAGTTGCTCTCGCCTTAGTCTTGGCCTTGTGTGCGACTCCCGAGGGGGCTATGTCGTCGGCGCAAGGTTTGAGAGGTCGCAGCTAAGCGGTTTTCTGAGTATCGTCGGATGCACAGCTAGAAGCTAACTTAATTAGCGAAGGATTTAGGATCAGCGCTTTCAGGTCTAACTTGCCGTTGCGCGAGGTGTGCATGGTTTGTCAAGCAACCTGTTGTCTTCAGGACTGACTCACCGTTGCGCAAGGTTAATCAAACGACCTGTTGTCATTCTGGGGGTATGGTATCCTACGCCGGCGCAGGGTTTTTGGGACCATACCCCTCCAGTCAGCATATAACAAGTGAGAGAGAATCAGACCTCTATTTGGCGTTTGAATTCCTCTAAAGATTCCAGCTTCCCCAGCTTTAGAGAAGATGCACGACAGAGCTTCCATGACAATAAGGAAATGGGTCAGCTTGACGAATGCCTTTAGAACATTGGAATTCGAAAGTCGGCGCCTCGTTAACTAAAACCGAGGATCTAGCCGACTCTAAAATCCCTTTAATCCATTTGCACTATAAAGCAGGAAACCCCATCTGGCCCATGATGTCTATAAAGAAAACCCAGTTCACATTATCATACGCCTTTTCAAAATCGATTTTGAGAAGAAACATTTTCCTTTTGCCTTTTTAAACCAAGATAAAACCTCATATAACATAAGCGGACTGTCAAGGATATATATCCCTTTAAGAAATGTTGTCTGATTCTCCGTAATCATTGATCGAATGACCTTTTTGATGCGATTCGCTAGGATTTTTGAGATCATTTTCCTTATCACGCCAATAAGGTTTATCGGACGATAGTCTTTAAGACCCACGAGATTTTTGTTCTTTGGTATGAGAGGAGTTGCAATCCTTGTTTATATTCCCGTACATGAAAAAGAAATCCAAAAGATTGTCAAAATAAGCTCGAATAAATTCCAGTACCTCTTTATGAATCTGAAGTTGAAACCATCTGGGCCCGGCGCCCCTAGCTACATTAAATTTGTAACTTATTTGCAAAAATTATATTTTTCAAAGATGAGAAAGTAATAATTTAAAGTGTAGGATAAATTACAAGATGTATAGAATGAATTACGAGCCGTGTAGGATAAATTTCAAGACGTGTAAGATAAATTTTGATGTGCGTTAGACGTGTAAGATAAATTTTGATGTGTGTTAGCAGAAAAATTAGTGTGGAGGATGATAGTCTTAGTGACTGATTAATTAGTCAAAGATAATAATAAATGAGATAAGAGAAAATCTATTTAATGTTTTACAATTGTACCCTTTGTTTTTTTTTCTCAAGTTATTTTTTTTCTCAAATAAACCTCCCCCTAAATAGTTGTAATATATAAAAAAATTGTATAACAATGAAACAATAACGAAACTTTAGTGACTTTTGTAGTTTAAAAAAAAGGTATGAGTGACTAGACTTGGTTATTAATTCATGACTTTAATATGTTATATTATTGAATTTGTTAGTTTGTTTATTGAAGAGTTTTAAGTTAACTAAGTTTTTATTGAGCTCGTATAATTGTGGCTCGATTGAAGCTCTTAGTATGGTTTTTTCAAGTATTTCACAAACTGACACGGGTAATTTTCATGTATGTAAATTTCATTTATTATTCCTAAATCAAGGCAGGTATCGAGGAATGGTCTCGTAAACAACTACATAGTCACAATTATCGTATTCCTGAACCATACCGCGATCAAGTTCGTATCTTTACCCTGCTTTTGTTTTTTATTTTATTTATCACATAATATGTAAAGGAAACATATCAAATAGATTAAAATAGTTATAATGTCGAACAAAGTTTATTTTGAACGTATACAAGTTTATTTTGAACAATATTAACAATTTTGATCGGCATGGTTTTTGTACTTATATGGTACTCTACATTAATTCTTTTTTATTAAAAGTGTTAGATATAAAAGTGTTTTTTGGTCAAGTGAACTACACTAAAAACAAGTCTACCCGTTCACAACCTGTTTTGGGACCAGATAGTGGTAGTGATCGGGAGTGGAGCTAGCGCATTTGACATATCTCGAGAAATCGCAACCACTGCAAAAGAGGTCCATCTTTCTTCGAGATCTTCAGATGTCAAGGTCACAAGATTGGATGAATACGAAAACATCTGGCAACATATGATGGTATTTAAACAAAGACTTGGTTTAGTTAACTCTTCACAACGTAACTGTATGATATTTGACATCTGTAACAGATTAAACGTGTTTTTAAAGACGGAACAATAGAGTTCCAAGATGGTGACTCTATCGTTGCGGATGCTATCTTACATTGCACAGGGTATGAACTATATAGATTATTTTTTAACATGGATTACTTTCAAAACTCTTGATAACAAATTTTAGTTTTGGGTTAGTTGCTATGTAAGATAACAATGTATGTGTCTTTGAGTACCCAAAACTAAAGACACCAGACAAGGATGGGACATATTATCTTATAGCAGTTCTCAACTCGTTATCAAGGCAACTCAAATCGCAACTTCATTAGTCATCAAGGGTTTTATTTTTGTTACAAACCACTCTTCAAGAAAAAAAAAGCAATATATGATTAACACTTTTATCCCTTCCCTTAAAAAAAACCCATGTTTTGGTTTCTAAATTTTCCGAAAAAAGGAATAGGTAAACTATGGTTTTGATTTGGTAGTTATTAGGTATAAGTTTAAACTATTGTCTCTATTTGGTGTTTGTAGGTACAAGTTCCATTTCCCCTTTCTAAGAACAAATAACATGTTACATGTTGATGATAATTGTGTTGGACCACTATACAAACATGTTTTCCTTCCACAACTCGCTCCCGGACTCGCCTTTGTTGGATTAACCTTTAGTATGTCATTCAATAGACTCTTTTTTCCCCATTTATTTTACTGTCATGTTATGTTATTTGTTGTTCTAACTATTAACATTGTGAAGATAATGGCGTTATCTTTCGATTGGTTGAGTTGCAAGCAAAGTGGGTAGCACAGGCCTTGTCCAAGAAGATATTGTTGCCCTCGAAAGACGAGATGTTGGCAGATGTTTACAAATTTTATCAAGAAATGGATGAAAATGGAATCCCAAAGCGCAGCACTCATTCACTAAGTTTTCAGGTTTTCGCCTTAGTTGTTTTTTGTACCACAATAATGACTGTTTCGTTCCACTTGACTTTAGTGGTCAAGCAAACTATGTCTTCTAACTTCAACATTGATGCTTTTGATGACAGTTTGAATACATAGATTGGTTAGCTGATCAAGTAGGATTACCTGTTGAAGATCGACTTAAGAAGATCGTTAAGAAGCTTTTTGAGAATTGGATGGCCCGTCCTAAAGGATACAGAGATGCGTGGGTATCATAGTCTCCTCGATATTGTTGATTTAAGAAGCGATTATCGATTAACTTCGATATATCGAAAGCAAACAAAGGTATACAAATCATTTCACCAATAAGTATATTGTTTACTGTACTTTGCAAGTCTTTGATTCAAGTGAAAATCGACTGTAAGGGTGGTGTTATTTACATCATACTCTACAACACGCTACCCTATAAAGTAATTAAATAGTCTCAATGAATGTGATAATTTTTTTAACTATTACTATTTTTTTTAGAGGCAAAACGCATTCACCACACTACTCCTAAAGGGTGTTATTTTTTTTCGAACGACGACAACTATATACAAATATAGCGGCCAACCAGCGGCTGAAAAGCGATACAAAACGGTTCAGAAAAGAAAGGTTACAACATTACGTAAATAACAAACTCCAGCCAACTTTCCCATTCTAAATGAGCAGCCTTTGCTCTATGTTTAGTCCAAAAGAAAGTCTCCTCGATAAGCTCCACCAAATTTTGCACAGGTATCATGTTATTTTTGAGCTCCTTTTCATTCCTGGACACCCAAAGCTGCCAAATACAGCCGAGCACTAGCATTTGAGACACTTTTTTCCACCGTTTAGATCCAACTTGGTCCTGCACGTGTTTCGAAATCTGCCCTACGGAATCAAAGTTCGTAAGGATCAGAATTCTTATCCATCTGAACACGTGCCACGACTCACACCTACCCAGAGACAGCTCACGAAAATATGACTGCACACTCCTCTTTAATCCCGCATCTGCTGCAAATAACGTCTTGGTCATAGATCCCTTTCTTCACCAAAAGTGGGTTAGCCGCGAGCTTATTAAGGTAAGCCCTCCAAGCCAAGTAGTTCACCTTTAGAGGAGCTCAAGAGTTCCCTTTGAAAGACTCCATATCACTATCCATGGACGCCTTCAGAGCCAATTCATTACGGAGGCTTTTAGTCGAGAACCTTTCGCCTGCATCATTGATCCAAACCCATCTGTCATTGCCTCCTGGGAGGCTGACTTGCTGCAGCAGACGCATAATCCCACCCAGTTGAGCGCAAACTGCCACCAACACTTAGCCGACATGGCTAAGTTGAGGTCTTCCAACCCCCCTAACCCGAGCCCCCCTTGTCTTTTCCGCTTGACCATTTTACCCCACCGAATACAACACATCTTGCTGTGATTTCTCGCTCGACCCCACACGAACGCACAGCGGATACCTTCAAGGGTCTTTGTCACACCCTCAATTTCCACTTGCGGAGTTTTACCGCGAGGCGTGTGAACAAACCAGAATCCGAGACACTAGTAACATCGAACGACTCTATATGATTCATTTATACGTTTTCCAAAAAACATTTGTTTAACCATTTATAGTTATTTTCAAATTGTCTTGGTTTGTTTTCAAAGTTTAGCGGAAGCTTTGGTTTCAAAGTTGAGCGGAAGCATTAAAGTAAAGTAAAGTAAAGTAATGGGCGCCAACATAAACGCCAAAACCAAAGAAAATCCCAAACAATATACGTAAATGAGACTCGATAAAAAGATGTCTTGATTCAATGCAAGTGAGTGCACCTAGCGCTCCTAGCGTCCTGAGAAACATGTAAAGAAACAAGTGTCAACATTAAAGAAGAGTGAGTTCACAGGTTTTATAAGTTCACAAGTTCAGTTATCAGTTTTGTTTTCCCCCGTATCCCTAACCCGGGATAACGATATAGCTCCATTATCCCTAACCCGGAATAATAATGTTGGTTCCATTATTCCTACCCGGAATAATAATGTTGTTTCCATCATTCCTAACCCGGAATAATAATATTAGTTTCCATTATTCCTAACCCGGAATAATAATATTAGTTCGTAATTAAGTTCAATGTTAACATGTAGGTAGCGAGCCTAAAGTTATGTCACGTAAGTGTTCGCGATCGAAGCTGACTGTTGTGCCTCCGTGTTGCCAGGCCTATCACTGACCATGGCGAAAGTTAGGCCAAATTGATCACCCGTTGACCATACCCGGTCGGCTAGCGCGACTAGCTCGGGTGGGGCTTGTCGGGCCCAGTAGTACTACTTATAATTTCCCCGCTATCTAACCCAATACTAACGATCCGAGAGTTTGTTGGGGACTTGTGTGATATAGCTGCTTAGTGACCATAACGTACATTAACATTAACTTAGTTACCGAATAGTTTAATGACGTTAATTTCGTATAACGTAAAGAGATAGAGTTGTAGAGTGTATACATGTTTCTCCCCCTTTGTTTAAAACCGGATAAAATAGGGGCCGTGAACTCACCTTTAATTGCTCGGTTAGTGTAACACAGAAGTAGCAAATGATGGGACCGCTAATTGAGTCCTAACATGTCAATCGATTTAAAGTTAGTGTGTGATCACAGTGATACAAACCCTACGCATAACTAACACGAAATGCGGCACACATAATAACAATTCAAAAACACAATCATGCATGCAAAGTATCATCATACCAAAATAGTGATCAAACCAACTTGTCATAAGCACATATCAATTCATGCAACACTTTGGTACACACAAACGCAAGTTATCATATTTCAGCTTGTATGCTCATAACTAGGCTGTTTTCAAGGATTTTTACAAAATAGTTCCAACATTCCAAAAATTCCACTTTTTTTACAGAAGGTATCAACTAAGCTGTAGAATTGTATGTAAATTTTTCAAGTCCTAACACTTTAACCATTATTCATAAACATTTATATACTAGGCTGCAGTCAGATTCGTCGCTTTCTGACTGCAGTCCACGGGAAAAATTATTTAAAAATCATCATTCAACCAATTAACAAAATTCCAGTGGGAGTTCTCCGGAAATTTCAATCTCCAGTTACTGTCGTGATTCAACCCTCTACACATTATGAGATCCGACTCGATAAACAACAAGCAAATTTTCAGAATTTTCACAGCTTCAGTTGCTGCACTTAAATGACCACTTAAAAATAGCAAACGACCTCAGAAAAATATGAATCCAGTGTCATTAGAAGCGTTTTTCAAAAATATACGTTTTAGGCTTCAGAAAATCCACTTTCGATAAATAATGACCAAGTTACAGCTAATTGAAGTCGGCTGTAAATACAATTCAGCAACCTGTTTTCGACTTTTATCGCAATAGAGCACGCTTAAACGATCGAGACGCTAAATAGTAATGATCAAGAACAGGTTTATTAGTCACATATCATCATGTACATCAATACTCATGCAAACCCTAATCATATAATATAATTTTTATAATAAAAACGCAGCCTATTATTTTTGTATTCATTCAAACATTACAATCGCAAAACTCGCACAATTAACCGAACTAAACATAGATCATAACACTTTTCATAACAATGATTCTAACAATTTATACAATCATGATCAAGAATTCATAAACCCTAATGTGATTTTGCAAAACAATGAAAAACCCTAACCTTGCAACGGTGAAGATTAACGAACCGAGACACGATTGGAATCAATCCGGGATTGAAGACTTGTGCGATCAAGGGGGGGGGGGCTGCCGTCGGCTTTTCTTGGAGCTAGGGTTTCTTATTTTTTTGTTAACGCAACTTTCATGCATACATGAGTATATATAGCCCAAGAAAGAAAAGGGGAAAAGGGTTGGGACGCGCGACCGTAAGGGGGGGGGGTTTGGGTCTTTAACTTGAGCCTCAAGTTTTGATTAGTTCCTTGAGCCGCAAGGAAGTGAGGTCGACACGTTTCGTGGCTCGGTTCGGTTCGGCTATCTATTTACTATATATATATTTTTATATAAAACTAATAATCTCGTAATCAAAACATGATATAATAATTCACAAAATTTATAAACATCTAATAACACATAGCACGTAATTCACTCGATGGGTTCACAAAGTTAGCGTAGTTATTTCGAGCGTATAATTTAATTCTCCGAATCAAATTAGCGTAGGAATGAATAACCGTGAAGTAGTACGTTTAAGATACCTGAAAAACCGGGATGTCACCTTATCCCCATGTTGAAAGAATTTTCGTCCCGAAAATTGAGTAAACGCGGTTTAGAATGCAACGCACAAAGATTTAGTTCGTTAACAATGGTACAAGAAATTCCCAGGCTATCACATCATCCCCATGTTGAAAGAATTTTCGTCCCGAAAATTTAGTTGGTGGTAACATTAGCTTGCTGCTCAGCTGCAAAAAGGTGTGGGTATTTGCTTTTCATTTGATCTTCTCTTTCCCATGTGAACTCCGGTCCACGCTTAGAATCCCAACGAACCTTGACGATCGGTATCTTGCTGTGCCTTCGAGTCTTGATCTTACGATCCATGATCTCGATAGGTTGTTCCACAAAGTGCAGTTGTTCATCCACTTGAATCTCATCCAATGGAATGACTAGGGTCTCATCTGATAGACACTTCTTCAGATTTGACACGTGAAAAACGTTGTGAACTCCACTGAGTTCGGTAGGAAGGTCTAATTGATAAGCTACGGGCCCGATACGTTTCAAGATCACAAATGGGCCTACGTACCGTGGGTTTAGTTTGCCTCGTCTCCCAAACGGATTACACCCTTCTAGGGTGACACTTTCAGTAAGACGCGGTCGCCTACTTGGAATTCGAGCGGTTTGCGTCGTTGATCAGCGTAGCTTTTCTGTCGATCTCGTGCCGTTGCCATGCGGTTTCTGATTTGTACAATCTTTTCAGTAGCCTCAAGTATCAACTCAGGACCTGTGAGTTGACTATCACCGACTTTTGCCCAACAGACTGGTGATCTACATTTACGACCGTATAATGCTTCAAACGGTGCTGCCGATATACTCGTATAGTAACTGTTGTTATACGAAAATTCCACTAAAGGCAGATGGATTTCCCAACTATTCCCGAAGTCTACCACACATGTGTAACATTTGTCAAAAAACGGGTTTTCCAAACCCGCTTCGTTTGTAATGGGATATCAAGTTATAAAATTTTCGTTGCGTATTTATGACTTATTATAATTTTAAACGATACATAATTAATAAACAAATTTGAATTTATAAGCTATAAATGTTAAAAAGTAAAAATAAAGTAAATAAAAAGAAAAACAGGCTGCCGGGATTCGAACCCGGGTCAGCCGGGAAGCCTAGCAACTTAACTCACACACATCCAACCACTCCGCCACTTGATGTCTTTGTGGATTCTAGGAAACAATTAAAACATATGTACAACCGTGAATCAACCTGTTGCGCCAAACTGAAACCGATATCGGCTTCCAACCGTCCAAGACGTTTGAGTGATCGCGGATTCCTGAAAATAACCGATAAACCGACATTCTTAATCAATTCAGTCTTGAATGAACTTGAATTCATGTGATGTTCGGTTTTTATAACCGAAAACATTCACTTCTTGAATTACTTCAACAAAATCATCATCTCGCGACTCAGTAACATTCACAGAACCTCTAATTTCACTTTTACTCAAATTTCTGATCGCCGGAATCACTTTTTGAACTCGCCGGAAAACCGTGTCTTCCATCAAAACGGTAAGTTTCTCAATTCTTCCATCTTCTATCAGTTGTTAGGCTTTTGCTAACTCAAACCCTTCAATCAGAATCAGTTCCAGGCGACGATATCGGATAATCAACACTCGCCGGAAAACTTCTGAAAATTCCTAGATTTCGCTGTGAAACGGTATAATCTTTTAAACCTTCTGATAACTCTTGTTTAGTACTTCAATTCCACAACTAGCTAATCAAAACTGTTAATTGGTCCGCTCAGACGGATTTCATAAAAACAGAGCCGACGACTTTGCCGGAGTTCTGAGAAAAATCGTCATTCTGGTATGTTCAGTCCCAAAACCTTTCCTATCCGTTACATTTTAATCATTCATACGCCTGTTAATTGAATTAAGCAAGAAACAGTTGATTAATCGTTGTCTGTGTTCTTGAGCGAAGAAGACGAAGTCGATTATAATTATAAGATTAATTAAAATCAGTATAATAAACGGGTTAGACACACAATCCAGCAGTGGACTGTGTGCAAACAATAAACATACGTCTCGAGTTTGATCCCTATCACGACCCTATTCTCGGAAATAAAAATGTTTTTTTTTAAGAACCGAACCGGGTTAACTCACTGAAGATGTTAAGTATAATAAAAATAAGTTATTAACCAGGTTAGACACACAGTCCAGCGGTGGACTGTGTGCGACACTAAACCACAGGTCCCGGGTTTGAGACCTGTTACGCACGCCGGTTCGATGATTAAAATCCTTTTTAAAAATAAATGAATTTTGAATAAATTAAAACAGTATATAAATATAATTAAAAACAGAAATATTTCGGGTTAGACACGTAGCTCAGTTGGTAGAGCTGCGTGCACGCGTACGGGAGGTCACGAGTTCGAACCTCACTCAGTACAAACATTATAAACGACCGAACCGGTCAACAAGTCAAAGTCAAAAAGTCAACGGTCAACCCAAAAAGTCAACATATTTTTTTATGTTTTTATTTATTTATTTATTCAAAAATCAATTAAAAATACTTAAAAATAATGTTTTTAAAATTAGAAAATAGCCTTAAACTCACAAAAATATATATAGAAATCCTATTATTATTAATAAAATCCACTCATTTACCATACCTTTCGTTATTATTTAGGTTAGTTAATCCTCGTCGATCAACCCTCTAAACTCGTGCGCATTCATCATCTTCAACCGAACGCACCCAATGTGAGTGAATCTCTACAAATTCCCCGTTTTAATCACGTTTTTGGGGTGTATCATGTGTCTTATTATTTATTACATTTAAACTATTGTGCATCCATCATATTCATGATCAAATGTGTATTCAATATGTATCAACTGTTTGTGTGGTTAATGTTTAGATTAAATTTATCATTTTCAGTACATACATTATCATAGGCCGCCGCTCCCCATTACATATGAGCGTTGAGCTGTTCCCCATTACATATGAGCGTGAACGAGGCGTTGCCAACATACGATCGGCTCCGTTTGATTGAGCCTTGATCGCACAGACATTTATCATAGGCCGTCCGTTCCCCATTACCTATGAGCGTGAACGTGACACTGCCAACATATACAGTATCATTCATGTTATATATTCATGCAAGTTGGTTTGTTATTTTATGTTATTGTTTGTTGTTGTTATTGTTATTGTATGATTATTTACGTTTGTTCACATATGATTATTGCACAATTTTCCATAATAAATATAACAAGAAATCAATAATAAATGTTTTTCTAACAAGGTTCACTCGCCAACTTATGTTGACCCAAAAACCCCCATTTTTACACATGATACAGGTGATCCAGCTGCAGCAAGAAATATATAGGATGGCTTAAAAGAATAAACCGGTTTAGATTTTGGATTGTTTAGTTGATTATCTTTCTTTGTAATTGTATGAACATGTTTGGAATATTGAGGATGAAATTTTGAATTTAATAAATATGAAACATATTAGTAAATATCATGAGCTTTGGTGATAACCCAATTATGCCCCGACTCTTATTCCGCTGCGGGTCGGGGTGTGACAGATTGGTATCAGAGCCATGACTATAGGGATATAGGATAGGTTATTAGACCCTTAGAGCCTATACTATAGTTGATTAGAATTTTTTAAATTTTTTTTGTGTGCTACATGCAAAATTAATGATGTTTATATGTTTTATGTTTAATGTTACATTCAATGTTATGCAAGCATGTTCATAAGTACATATTATTATACAATGTCTATCTTGAATCATATTCTCATAACATATCATATCCATGAGAGCACACACCACGTCACTTCCATGATTTTTTTTGCAATGATTTTTGTATTTTCAAATCACATCAAAGTGAGTTCTCATGACGGGCATGTAGTAACTGCAAGGGTACAAGTACCGGTAGTCGGAATGTCCTGTCTAGGCTTGGCATTCGTATAAATCCAAAATAAAAGACCAGTTTGCCTACCTGGGGACTAACGATGAGAGTACGAAGGACCTATTAGGCCAAAGCATGCTATACCAAACGTCGTGTGAGCTAACCCCACTTTGAGTTGTCATTGTGTCTACACCTGGACACCTTCCGACCATACATCGCGTAAACATATTTCATGGTTTTCATTCGGGTGATGCGAGTGTTAAACCGCCAATACCAATGTGAATCCTACTAAGCCAATAGTCATGGGGGCCCACATGACTATACAGGTGAAGGTATGGGGGACATTTGAGGCCCAACATGAGCAAACCCAAGACATCCTATGGATGTAGTTGCATTATTGATGTTTATGTTATTTTTTTTTAAGATACATGACACCTAAAAAGACTCCATAAACTCACAATCTTCTTATGTATATTCCTGTAGATGTCGGCTAGGCAACAACGAGGGGGTAGAAGATCAGGAAGGTCAAATGAACGCTTGGCCACTCAAATCGCAAAGCAAATGGCCGCGGTGCTTCCTGACATCGTAGTTCAAGTCCAGCAAGCTCTCGTCGCAAATCCCATCAATCCTCCCCAGCAAGAAGACCAGAACATCGGCAACCCTTCTTCCAAAAAGTGCTCATATAAACATTTCAAGTCTTGCGATCCTCCGAAATTTGAAGGGACCGAAGGTGTCACTGCTCTCCTCCACTGGTTTGAGGAAATGGAAAACACTTTCCTCAACTGCGATTGTCCCGAGGATCGCAAGGTACGTTACGCAACCGGGAGGCTATTTGGGGTAGCTCTTACCTGGTGGAATACTGAAAAGGGTAAGAGGGGAATCGAAGATGCAATGGCCTTAACGTGGGAGGAGTTAAGGGAAATCATGACGAGACGGTTCTGTCCTATAAGTGAGATCAAAAAGTTAGAGGATGAATTTCATTCGTTGAAGCAAAAGGAGGGAGATCATACTTCCTACAACAAGAGGTTTTTAGAGTTGAACCAAATGGTCCCTAACTTGTTCACCCCAGTTTAGCGCTTAGTCGAACATTATATTCGAGGCCTTCCCTCGAAAATCCAAGACTCAGTTCTCAGCACTTCGCCTGCAACACTTGAAGCTGCTATGGAACTAGCTACCGAGCTTACCGAGAATCGAATTCGCAACGGTAAATTTAAAGATGAGAAAAAGAAAGCCCCTGTTGAGGGCCAAACTTCAAACCATTCCACCTCCTCCTCAAAGTTTGCTAACAAGAGGAAACGTAACACCAGAAACTTTGCTGTCACACAAACAAATTTCCCCATCCCTGCTGCACCCATTACCCAAGTTGCCCCCTCACCCGCACCATATAAAAGGCCATACTCCGGCCCATACCCAAAATGCAACCGTTGCCAATACCATCACTTTCCTGATCATTCCTGCCAACATTGCACCGGCTGTGGTCGCGCAGGTCACACCATTCAAACCTGTCGCGTACCTCAGCGAACGAACCGCCATCAGCCCTCAACCCATACCCACCATCAGATAGTGGGTCAGGCCCAACAACCTTTACTACTACCACCTACCCAACATATAGCCCAATCCTACTACCAACCCAACTATCCCATGGTGCAACCTATGCGGGCTTGTTACAATTGTGGAGACCCAAACCACTTTAGAAACACTTGTCCACGCTTGGTGAACATTATCCATGCCCAAGCTCAAGCTAATCCAGTAAACCAGGCTAATTAAGCTCCTCCACCTGCAAGAGGAAGAGCTTTTAACATCAACGCCAATCAAGCTAGGGCTGACAACAATGTGGCTAACGGTACGTTTCTCATCAATGGCAGTTATGCATCCATGTTATTTGATACTGGCGCGGATAAAAGTTTTATGTCCTTAGAATTTGAACCCATCCTCAACCAAACTCGTGATAAACTCATGGAATCCATAATGGTAGAAGTTGCTGACGGAAAACCGGTCTCGTTAAACTCTATTATACGCAATTGTACTCTCACCTTAAACGAGCACGATTTTCCAGTTGACCTCATACCTATGAAGTTAGGAAGCTTTGACATTATAATTGGTATGGACTGGCTCAGCCATCATCATGCTGAAGTTGTGTGCCGCGAAAAGTTTATACGCATTCCTCTTACAAACGGTCAGACTCTACGAATCTTTGGAGAAACCTCTACGAAAGGGCTCAAATTAATGTCCTGTCTTCAAGCCCAAAAATACCTCCGCAAGAATTATGTCGCATTTCTAGCTCATGTCGTCAAAAAGGGAACCAAGGAGAAGAAACTTGAAGATATCCCAGTAGTAAAAGATTTTCCGCAGGTTTTTCCTGACGACATTTCAGGACTTCCTCCCGTGAGAGAAGTCGAATTCCGCATTGATCTTATACCTGGAGCTACGCCAGTTGCAAAATCTCCTTATAGGTTAGCCCCATCCGAAATGCAAGAGCTAGCCAGTCAATTACAAGAGCTGACTGACAAAGGATTCATACGTCCTAGCTCCTCGCCCTGGGGTGCACCTGTCCTTTTTGTGAAGAAGAAAGATGGAACGTTTCGCATGTGCATCGACTACAGAGAACTCAACAAGTTAACGGTCAAGAACCGCTACCATTACCTCGCATCGATGATCTTCTTGACCAACTTCAAGGTGCCAGCTGTTTTTCAAAAATCGACCTTCGTTCTGGTTATCATCAGCTCAGAGTACACGAAGAAGACATCCCAAAGACCGCCTTCCGAACTCGTTATGGTCATTATGAATTCATGGTCATGCCATTTGGTCTAACCAACGCTCCAGCTGTCTTCATGGATCTAATGAACAGAGTCTGCAAACCCTATCTCGATCGTTTTGTTATAATCTTCATCGACGACATCCTCATTTACTCAAAGTCTAAGTCTGATCATGAACGACACCTTCGACTCATCCTTACACTCTAAGAGAATGAAAAGCTCAATGCCAAATTCTTCAAATGTGAATTCTGGTTAAAAGAGGTACAATTCCTTGGACATGTCGTCAACGACAAGGGAATACATGTCGACCCTTCAAAGATTAAAGCAGTACAAGAATGGCAAGCGCCACGTACACCTACCGAAGTAAGATCATTTCTTGGTTTGGCTGGTTATTATCGCCGTTTCGTTGCAAATTTCTCTCGTATTGCTGTACCACTCACGGCTTTAACTCATAAAGGAAAACCCTTCATATGGGGACCCAAACAAGAAGAAGCCTTCCAAAACCTTAAACAAAAACTCTGTGACGCACCTATCCTCACTCTTCCTGAAGGTTGTGATGACTTCGTGGTTTATTGCGACGCGTCAGGGCAAGGACTAGGCTGTGTTCTAATGCAAAGAGGAAAGGTGATAGCTTATGCTTCTAGACAACTCAAAACTCATGAGAAGAACTACACCACCCACGACCTAGAACTTGGAGCCGTTGTGTTCGCTCTTAAGATATGGAGACATTATCTCTACGGTACTAAGTGTGAAATATACACTAACCACAAGAGTCTTCAACATATCTTCAACCAAAAGGAGTTAAACATGAGGCAACGAAGATTGGTCGAACTTCTTAATGACTACGACTGTGAAATTCGGTATCATCCTGACAAGGCAAATGTGGTGGCCGATGCACTCAGTCGAAAGGGTTATGCGAACTCCATTCGTCTTCTATGTTCGCAAATCATAACCGACATCAAAGATCAAATTCGAGAAGCCCAACATGTCTCAGTAACGGAAGACGACGTACGAAAGGAGCTGTCATGTGGAGCTGAACTTAAAAATGAAACTAAATCCGACGGTATTCTGTACTATCTAGATCGCATATGGATTACTGACCACAACAACCTTCATGAATTACTTATGAATGAGGCACACAAAACACGATACTCTATACACCCAGGAGCCGACAAGATGTATCAAGACCTTCGATACACCTACTGGTGGCCTGGAATGAAAAAAGATATTGCTGTTTTTGTTTCCAAGTGCCTTACATGTTCCAAGGTAAAAGCTGAATATCAAAGACCCTCAGGACTTCTGGTCCAACCTGAAATACCTGTATGGAAGTGGGAAAACATAACCATGGACTTCATTACCGGGTTACCTTGCACTCCTGGTGGGTATGACACTATATGGGTAATCATTGATCGTCTTACAAAATCAGCTCACTTTATTCCGATCCGCGAAGATTTCAAGAACGAGAAGCTAGCTCGTATCTACATCAGCGAAATCGTAAGCCGTCATGGTGTACCGTTAAGCATTATTTCAGATCGTGATGGTCGTTTCACTTCACGAACATGGCAAGCCGTACAAGCCGCTTTGGGTACACGATTAGACCTCAGTACCGCTTATCATCCTCAAACTGATGGACAATCTGAACGCACCATCCAAACTCTTGAAGACATGCTTCGAGCATGTGTCATAGACTTCAAGGGAAATTGGGACGCTCATCTACCATTAGTTGAATTTTCATACAACAACAGCTATCATTCAAGTATCGGCATGGCACCTTTCGAAGCCTTATATGGTCGTAAGTGCCGATCTCCAGTATGTTGGCACGAAATTGGGGAAGCTCAAATCACCGGTCCAGAATTGATTCAAGAAACCACAGACAAGATCCATCAAATTCGAAACAATCTTCTAGCGGCTCAAAGTCGTCAAAAGAGTTACGCAGATAAACGACGAAAGCCTTTGGAGTTTAACATTGGTGATCATGTACTTTTAAAAGTATCACCGTGGAAGGGAGTAGTTCGTTTTGGCCAGAAGGGCAAGCTAGCACCACGCTACGTAGGACCTTTCAAGATACTCGAAAGAGTAGGACCTGTAGCATACAAGCTTGATCTACCATAAGAACTCAACAGAATTCACCCCACATTCCACGTATCAAACTTGAAGAAGTGCCTCGCCGATGAAAACCTCCATATTCCCCTGGAAGATATTCAGATCGATGAATCTATGCATTTCACTGAAAGACCAGTAGAGATCATGGACTTCGGAGAAAAACGTTTAAGACGGAGTCGTATTCCAATAGTTAGGGTACGCTGGGAGTCGAAACGGGGACCTGAGTTTACTTGGGAACGTGAAGACTCAATGCGCGAAAAATACCCGCATCTTTTTCCTGTTACCACAACTACTTAAATTTCGGGAAGAAATTTCTAAAAGTAGGGGATACTGTAACATTTGTCAAAAAACGGGTTTTTCAAACCCGCTTCGTTTGTAATCGGATATCAAGTTATAAAATTTTCGTTGCGAATTTATGACTTATTATAATTTTAAACGATACATAATTAATAAACAAATTTGAATTTATAAGCTATAAATGTTAAAAAGTAAAAATAAAGTAAATAAAAAGAAAAACAGGCTGCCGGGATTCGAACCCGGGTCAGCCGGGAAGCCTAGCAACTTAACTCACACACATCCAACCACTCCGCCACTTGATGTCTTTGTGGATTCTAGGAAACAATTAAAACATATGTACAACCGTGAATCAACCTGTTGCGCCAAACTGAAACCGATATCGGCTTCCGACCGTCCAAGACGTTTGAGTGATCGCGGATTCCTGAAAATAACCGATAAACCGACATTCTTAATCAATTCAGTCTTGAATGAACTTGAATTCATGTGATGTTCGGTTTTTATAACCGAAAACATTCACTTCTTGAATTACTTCAACAAAATCATCATCTCGCGACTCAGTAACATTCGCAGAACCTCTAATTTCACTTTTACTCAAATTTCTGATCGTCGGAATCGCTTTTTGAACTCGCCGGACTTTCACTGGAAAACCGTGTCTTCCATCAAAACGGTAAGTTTCTCAATTCTTCCATCTTCTATCAGTTGTTAGGCTTTTGGTAACTCAAACCCTTCAATCAGAATCAGTTCCAGGCGACGATATCGGATAATCAACACTCGCCGGAAAACTTCTGAAAATTCCTAGATTTCGCTGTGAAACGGTATAATCTTTTAAACCTTCTGATAACTCTTGTTTAGTACTTCAATTCCACAACTAGCTAATCAAAACTGTTAATTGGTCCGCTCAGACGGAGTTCATAAAAACAGAGCCGACGACTTTGCCGGAGTTCTGAGAAAAATCGTTATTCCGGTATGTTCAGTCCCAAAACCTTTCCTATCCGTTACATTTTAATCATTCATGCACCTGTTAATCGAATTAAGCAAGAAAAAGTTGATTAATCGTTGTCTGTGTTCTTGAGCGAAGAAGACGAAGTCGATTATGATTATAAGATTAATTAAAATCAGTATAATAAACGGGTTAGACACACAGTCCAGCGGTGGACTGTGTGCAAACAATAAACATACGTCTCGAGTTCGATCCCTATCACGACCCTATTCTCGGAAATAAATTTTTTTTTTTTAAGAACCGAACCGGGTTAACTCACTGAAGATGTTAAGTATAATAAAAATTAGTATATTAACCAGGTTAGACACACAGTCCAGCGGTGGACTGTGTGCAACACTAAACCACAGGTCCCGGGTTCGAGACCTGTTACGCACGCCGGTTCGATGATTAAAATCCTTTTTAAAAATAAATGAATTTTGAATAAATTAAATCAGTATATAAATATAATTAAAAACAGAAATATTTCGGGTTAGACACGTAGCTCAGTTGGTAGAGCTGCGTGCACGCGTACGGGAGGTCACGAGTTCGAACCTCACTCAGTACAAACATTATAAACGACCGAATCGGTCAACAAGTCAAAGTCAAAAAGTCAACGGTCAACCCAAAAAGTCAACATATTTTTTTATGTTTTTATTTATATATTTAATTCAAAAATCAATTAAAAATACTTAAAAATAATGTTTTTAAAATTAGAAAATAGCCTTAAACTCACAAAAATATATCTAAAAATCCTATTAAAATTATTAATAAAATCCACTCATTTACCATACCTTTCGTTATTATTTAGGTTAGTTAATCCTCGTTGATCAACCCTGTAAACTCGTGCGCATTCATCATCTTCAACTGAACGCACCCAATGTGGGTGAATCTCTTCAAACTCCCGTTTTAATCACGTTTTTGGGGTGTATCATGTGTCTTATTATTTATTACATTTAAACTATTGTGCATCCATCATATTCATGATCAAATGTGTATTCAATATGTATCAACTGTTTGTGTGGTTAATGTTTAGATTAAATTTATCATTTTCAGTACATACATTATCATAGGCCGCCGCTCCCCATTACATATGAGCGTTGAGCTGTTCCCCATTACATATGAGCGTGAACGAGGCGTTGCGATTGAGACTTGATTGCACAGACATTTATCATAGGCCGTCCGTTCCCCATTACCTATGAGCATGAACGTGACGTTGCCAACATATACAGTATCATTCATGTTATATATTCATGCAAGTTGGTTTGTTATTGTATGTTATTGTTTGTTGTTGTTATTGTTATTGTATGATTATTTACGTTTGCTCACATATGATTATTGCACAATTTTCCATAATAAATATAACACGAAATCAATAATAAATGTTTTCTAACAAGGTTCACTCGCCAACTTATGTTGACCCAAAACCCCCCATTTTTACACATGATACAGGTGATCCAGCTGTAGCAAGAAACATATAGGATGGCTTAGAAGAATAAACTGGTTTAGATTTTGGATTGTTCAGTTGATTATCTTTCTTTGTAATTGTATGAACATGTTTGGAATATTGAGGATGTAATTTTGAATTTAATAAATATGAAACATATTAGTAAATATCATGAGCTTTGGTGATAACCCAATTATGCCCCGACTCTTATTCCGCTGCGGGTCGGGGTTGTGACAACATGCCCTAAGCATGTCTTCCAAGGTCTGAATGGTCCTTTCACTTTGGCCATCCGTCTGAAGGTGATAAGTTGTGCTCATATCTAAGCGTGTACCCAACGCTTTCTGAAGTGACTGCCAAAAGTTGGACGTGAAACGAGCATCTCTGTCTGAGATGATGGACGTTGGCACTCCGTGCCGAGAAACTACTTCCTTAATGTAGATGCGAGTCAACTTATCCATCTTATCTATTTCTTTGATCGCTAGGAAGTGTGCGGACTTAGTTAAACGATCCACGATCACCCAGATGGTATCGCAACCACCCGGAGTTCGCGGGAGTTTAGTGATAAAGTCCATCGAGATCTGATCCCATTTCCACACTAGGATCTCAGGTTGTTGAATTAGTCCTGATGGCTTTTGGTATTCCACCTTGACTTTCGCACAAGTCAAACACTTGCTCACGTAGGTGGCTATATCCGCTTTCATGTTGGGCCACCAGTATGCGGCTTTAAGGTCTTGATACATCTTATCCGAACCAGGATGGACAGAGTATCGGGATTTGTGAGCTTCGTCCATGACTAGCTTTCTGAGGTCTCCGTAGAGAGGTACCCATATACGATTCATGAAATACCGGGCACCATTGGGTTTTACTTCCCAATCGCGTTCCATCTTTCCCACAGATTCGGCCTTGTTATTTTCTTCCTTAACTGCTTCTAACTGCGCGTCGCGTATCTGTTCGGGTAACCCCGAATGAATGGTGAACTGTAGTGCTCGTACCCGAGAAGGTTTCAAGTGCTCCTTCCTGCTGAGGGCATCAGCTACTACGTTAGCTTTACCCAGGTGATACCGAATGGCACATTCATAGTCATTCAGGAGTTCGACCCAGCGACGTTGTCGCATGTTCAACTCCTTCTGGTCAAAGATATGCTGGAGGATCTTGTGATCTGTATAGATTGTGCACTTTGTTCCATATAGGTAGTGTCTCCATATCTTAAGCGCAAACACCACTGCTCCAAATTCCAGGTCATTTGTTGTGTAGTTTTTCTCGTGAACCTTCAATTGTTGGGACGCATACGCGATGATCTTATCACGTTGCATGAGTACGCATCCCAATCCCTGAATGGAAGCATCACAATATACCACAAAATCATCAGTCCCTTCCGGCAAGGACAGAATGGGTGCACTGAAAAGTTTCTGCTTCAGCAATTGAAATGCCGCTTCCAGCTTGTCACCCCAAACATACTTGGTGCCTTTCTGTGTGAGGGTGGTAAGCAATTGCGCGATCTTTGAAAATCCCTCGATGAAACGTCTGTAGTAACTAGCCAAACCCAAAAATTGGCGGATCTTTGTTGGTGTCCTGGGTGCTTCCCAGTTCTTGATAGCATCGATCTTGGCAGGATCAACGTGGATACCCTTTTCATTCACAATATGCCCGAGGAACTGAACTTCCCGAATCCAGAAATCACACTTTGAAAGCTTGGCATATAGTTTCTCCTGTTGAAGTAATTCCAGCAGTAATCGTAGATGTTCAGCATGTTCTTCTTCACCTTTAGAGTAGATGAGTATGTCATCGATGAACACAATGACAAACTTGTCGAGATACGGCTTACACACGCGGTTCATGAGGTCCATGAACACCGCGGGTGCGTTGGTGAGACCGAAGGGCATGACCAAGAACTCATAATGGCCATACCGAGTACGAAATGCCGTCTTAGCGATATCCTCCTCCCTGACGCGTAACTGGTGATAACCGGACCGCAGATCAATCTTGGAGTAGTAGCTTGACCCTTGAAGCTGGTCGAAGAGATCGTCGATGCGAGGTAATGGGTATCGGTTCTTGACGGTAACCTTATTGAGTTCCCTGTAGTCGATGCACATGCGGAAGGTCCCGTCCTTCTTCTTGACAAAAAGGACCGAAGCTCCCCATGGCGAAGTACTGGGTCGGATAAATCTTTTTTCTAACAATTCCTGAAGTTGGGTAGACAGCTCTTGTAGCTCTGCTGGAGCCAGGCGGTACGGGGCCTTGGCGATAGGAGTTGCATGGTTTGCCGATTCGATTTCAAACTCCACTTGTCGATGTGGTGGAAGACCAGGTAACTCCTCTGGAAATACATCGGAAAAGTCACGGACGACGGGGATATCTTCTATATGCTTCTCGTCCTTAGGCTGCTCGGTGACCAGTGCGAGCAAAGCGAAGGAGTTCTTCCTCCGAAGATACTTCTGTGCTTGCATGAAAGAGATGATGTTTGTGACGGCGCCTACCTTCTCGCCTTGCACCATCAAGACTTCATCGTTAGAGAGCGGAATACAGATAGATTTCTCGAAGCAGTGTACTTCAGCTCGGACGTCGGATAGCCAGTCCATTCCGGCTACCACATCAAAACTACCCAGGGTAGTTGTCATCAGATCAATGGTAAAGGTGTGACCCACGAGTTTAAATTGGCAGCCGGTTACTAAATGGGTCAAATCTACAGATTTACCATCGGCTAGTTCTATGACGTAAGGGGTCTCTAGTGGTTTAGGCGTGAGATTTAGGTTCTTCCTAAAAGACTCAGATATAAAACTCCTATCCGCACCCGTATCAAGAAGTACAGTAGCAAAATGATCGTTAATAGGAAACTTACCGGTGACCACGTTCGAGTCGTTTCTGGCCTCTCCGCGGCCTAGCGTAAATGCACGACCTTTGGCACCTCCTGTGCCACCATTTCCATTGTTGTTATTGTTATTGTTGTTGTTGTGGTTGTTGTGGTTGTGGTTGTTGTTGTTCCCACCATTGTTGTTGTTGTTGCGAAGCTGTGGGCAGTCTCGTTTGAAGTGGGTAGTGCTAAGCACCCCTGGTTAATGCCCTGCTGCTGACCCTGGTGTTGATTTTGGTTTTGTCGAGACATGATTTCTCCACGACAATCCTTTGCCGCATGTCCCGTTTTGCCACATCGTTGGTAGCGATTTCCGGCACAAGGGCCGTGATGATGAAGGTTACAACGATTACATTGCGGCTTTCGACCCACATAGCCGCTTGTGTTCTGGGTGTTGTTGGCGGGCTGATTATTGTGACCCCGATTGCTGTTGAAATTATTGAACCGTTTCTGGTTCCCTTGTTATGGCTGGGCTGACAAAGACTGTCGAGCAGGCGAGTCTTCAAATTTTCTTTTATTATCAGGGACAACTTCAGTTGCACCCCGAGATGGCAACTTCTTTTGTTCCACCGCCTTATCAGTGAGTTTGTGCGCCAGCCTGATCGCTTGATGCTCAGTCGCAGGGTTGCTAGCCATTACCATGCCCTGGATCTCGGGGACCAGACCCCCAAGGTAAAACTCGAGTCGTTTTTCAACGGTGTTGGCCAGATCGGGGCATAGGAACACCAGATCGTGATGTTTCGCCGTGTACGCTTCAATTTCAGATCCTACCATCTTATGGTTCCATAGTGCTTGCTCCAACTGCTGAACTCTGTCCCGCGGACAGTACTCCTCTTTGATTAGGGCCTTAAACTCGGCCCAGGCCATTGCGTTTGCAGCAATAAGTCCACGCGTTTGGACTTGTGCATTCTACCAAGTTAGTGCCCCATCCTCCAACGTTGAGGCAACATACTTGACCTTGTTGGCCTCAAGGCAACTGCACATCTCGAACACCGATTCGGACTTTTCAATCCAACGGACCAGTCCTATGGGCCCTTCTGCACCCGTGAATTTGCTCGGTTTCGCATCGAGGAACATCTTGTAGGGGTTAAGACCCCCTCCTGCTGATAGAGGATAGGTAGTCAGCGAGAAAGTCTACTAGCCCAAATATTAGATTTTCGCATGAAAATTTAATAATGGTTACCTGCTGGTGGGTTTTGAACACCTGCCAGGGCAGCATTCACGTGTTCTTGGATCATTGCGGCCAATTCTTCGGGTGTCATGTTGAGGTTTCCGCGACGTCCAGTTGCCATTTTAGATCTTCGCAAGACAACATAAACACACACCGATAAGTATATATATCCAATATAGTTATCCTACTCCATACTTAAATAATCCCTCAATTTATGTCAACCCAAATAAATTAAACAATCAAAAGGAATATTCGATTAAATAAAATTTCATCGTCTCACAAAATGCCAACCAAACATATCAGTTTAACTATAAAATTTCAAGTTCAAACATAAGTAGAAAATAAATAGGCTAAAGGAAACAAAAGGGATAAGCGAGACGAGTCAGTCTTCTACGTCTCCATCTCCCAAATCGCTATCGTTGCCGTCATCCTCCGCGGCGTTTCCAGCTTCTACAGCCGGGTCTTCCTTCGGATCCTCATCTGGATCCTCCTCTGGATCCTCCTCTTCTTCCTCTACCGGCGCTGGAGGGGCCGGTGCTGGTGCGAGTACGGGTACAGGTGCCTGATTCTGTTCTAGTTCTTGAATTCTCCAGCTGGACTCAAGAACTCTGTCTTCGAGCCAGTCAGCCCTCAGCTGCTCAGCACGAAGATCTTTAGCTAAAGTGTTACGAGCTATCTTATTCTCATATTGCTCTTCCTCGAGCTCTCCAGTCTTACCCGTTAATTGTCGTATCATCCATCCCTGTGCTAGGATAGTTTCCTGCATTCTCTCTAGTTGTTCCTGTTGTTTTCCTATCATATCTCTAAGTAGGTCGTCCCCTACTTCTAACGAGTTAACCGGCTCGACCGGCATAGCGGTGGTCGGGCGTGAGGATGACTCCTCTCCTAGCGCGAGTCTTTTCCTAGCAGCTGAGCGTGTCTCCACGCCATGAGGGGGTGAGGGTTCGACCATAGGTGCCTTCCCCGGCGCCCTTGGTTGTAAAGGTTTGTTGGACGATGATGATGACATTGCCTGTTGGGTTGTGTAGTTAGTTACGAGTTGCGTTCATCACAATATGCATTTATATTTTACATAACACAGTTGTAGTACAACACATTACAAGATATCCAGTTTAGTGCCAAACTAACTCTAGTGTCATGTAATCAGCTATAGTTTAGGTCTACTTTTAATGCAAACCTGGCTCTGATACCAATCTATCACACCCTCAATTTCCACTTGAGGAGTTTTACCGCGAGGCGTGTGAACAAACCAGAATCCGAGACACTAGTAACATCGAACGACTCTATATGATTCATTTATACGTTTTCCAAAAAACATTTGTTTAACCATTTATAGTTATTTTCAAATTGTGTTAGTTTGTTTTCAAAGTTTAGCGGAAGCTTTGGTTTCAAAGTTGAGCGGAAGCATTAAAGTAAAGTAAAGTAACGGGCGCCAACATAAACGCCAAAACCAAAGAAAATCCCAAACAATATACGTAAATGAGACTCGATAAAAATATGTCTTGATTCAATGCAAGTGAGTGCACCTAGCGCTCCTAGCGTCCTGAGAAACATGTAAAGAAACAAGTGTCAACATTAAAGAAGAGTGAGTTCACAGGTTTTATAAGTTCACAAGTTCAGTTATCAGTTTTGTTTTCCCCCGTTATCCCTAACCCGGGATAACGATATAGCTCCATTATCCCTAACCCGGAATAATAATGTTGGTTCCATTATTCCTAACCCGGAATAATAATGTTGTTTCCATCATTCCTAACCCGGAATAATAATATTAGTTTCCGTTATTCCTAACCCTGAATAATAATATTAGTTCGTAATTAAGTTCAATGTTAACATGTAGGTAGCGAGCCTAAAGTTATGTCACGTAATTGTTCGCGATCGAAGCTGACTGTTGTGCCTCCGTGTCGCCAGGCCTATCACTGACCATGGCGAAAGTTAGGCCAAATTAATCACCCGTTGACCATACCCGGTCGGCTAGCGCGACTAGCTCGGGTGGGGCTTGTCGGGCCCAGTAGTACTACTTATAATTTCCCCGCTATCTAACCCAATACTAACGATCCGAGAGTTTGTTGGGGACTTGTGTGATATAGCTTCTTAGTGACCATGACGTACATTAACATTAACTTAGTTACCGAATAGTTTAATGACGTTAATTTCGTATAACGTAAAGAGATAGAGTTGTAGAGTGTATACATGTTTCTCCCCCTTTGTTTAAAACCGGATAAAATAGGGGCCGTGAACTCACCTTTAATTGCTCGGTTAGTGTAACACAGAAGTAGCAAATGATGGGACCGCTAATTGCGTCCTAACATGTCAATCGATTTAAAGTTAGTGTGTGATCACAGTGATACAAACCCAACGCATAACTAACACGAAATGCGGCACGCATAATAACAATTCAAAAACACAATCATGCATGCAAAGTATCATCATACCAAAATAGTGATCAAACCAACTTGTCATAAGCACATATCAATTCATGCAACACTTTGGTACACACAAACGCAAGTTATCATATTTCAGCTTGTATGCTCATAACTAGGCTGTTTTCAAGGATTTTTACAAAATAGTTCCAACGTTTCAAAAATTCCACTTTTTTTACAGAAGGTATCAACTAAGCTGTAGAATTGTATGTAAAATTTTCAAGTCCTAACACTTTAACCATTATTCATATACATTTATATACTAGGCTGCAGTCAGATTCGTCGCTTTCTGACTGCAGTCCACGGGAAAAATTATTTAAAAATCATCATTCAACCAATTAACCAAATTCCAGTGGGAGTTCTCCGGAAATTTCAATCTCCAGTTACTGTCGTGATTCAACCCTCTACAGATTATGAGATCCGACTCGATAAACAAGAAGCAAATTTTTTGAATTTTCACAGCTTCAGTTGCTGCACTTAAATGACCACTTAAAATAGCAAACGACCTCAGAAAAATATGAATCCAGTGCCATTAGAAGCGTTTTTCAAAAATATACGTTTTAGGCTTCAGAAAATCCACTTTTCGATAAATAATGACCAAGTTACAGCCAATTGAAGTCGGCTGTAAATACAATTCAGCAACCTGTTTTCGACTTTTATCGCAATAGAGCACGCTTAAACGATCGAGACGCTAAATAGTAATGATCAAGAACAGGTTTATTAGTCACATATCATCATGTACATCAATACTCATGCAAACCATAATCATATAATATAATTTTTATCATAAAAACGCAGCCTATGATTTTTGTATTCATCCAAACATTACAATCGCCAAACTCGCACAATTAACCGAACTAAACATAGATCATAACACTTTTCATAACAATGATTCTAACAATTCATACAATCATGATCAAGAATTCATAAACCCTAATGTGATTTTGTAAAACAATGAAAAACCCTAACCTTGCAACGGTGAAGATTAACGAACCGGGACACGATTGGAATCAATAAGGGGATTGAAGACTTGTGCGATCAAGGGGGGGGGGGGGCTACCGTCGGCTTTTCTTGGAGCTAGGGTTTCTTTTTTTTTTTTGTTAACACAACTCTCATGCATACATGTCAATATATAGCCCAAGAAAGAAAAGGGGAAAAGGGTTGGGGCGCGCGACCGTGGGGGGGGGGGGGGTTTGGGTCTTTAACTTGAGCCTCAAGTTTTGATTAGTTCCTTAAGCCGCAAGGAAGTGAGGTCGACACGTTTCACGGCTCGGTTCGGTTCGGCTATCTATTTACTATATATTTTTTATATAAAACTAATAATCTCGTAATCAAAACATGATATAATAATTCACAAAATTTATAAACATCTAATAACACATAGCACGTAAATCGATGGGTTCACAAAGTTAGCGTAGTTATTTCGAGCGTGTAATTTAATTCTCCGAATCAAATTAGCGTAGGAATAAATAACCGTGAAGTAGTGCGTTTAAGATACCTGAAAAACCGGGATGTCACAGTCTTCAACACTGCTTTAGGGGCTCTAAAACCTCCCAAAAGTAAGATGGGAGGCTGCCCAAAACGGCCTTCGCTAGCGTAACCCTTCCAGCAAGGGAGAGGGTTTTAGCCTTCCACGCTTATTTGTTTTGAAAAAGCTTAATTACCGGTTGCCAAAACTTAATCTGCTTCATATCACCATACTTTAGTATACCCTATCTCAATTAAGGTATAGGTTCATGTGAGAAAATTTAAAAGTGTGAGAAGGGTAAGAAAGAATATGGAGGTGCCATGTGTCTTTTTTTTTGGTAGTTTAAGGGTATAAGTGTAATTTCACTAATAAAATCTAATAATGAAATTTATATGTTTAACCGATCATGGCAGTTATTTTCGGGATTTTCTCAAATCAAATTGGTTTGAATTTTGTGATAACTTTCGACGGGATTGACTGTATACGTGATTTTGCAATTGAAATTCAAGACCGTATGTACTGATTTCTCGTTTTTGATGGATAATTATGAACCAGGTATGAATTTAAGGTGTTTGTTTTGTTTATTTTTGTTCGATCTGTGTCATGTTTTTGTTTTTCGGTGATCAGAATGAATAAAATTTTTCTCAATAAGTTTAAATATTTTTTTAGTTTCCAACAGTGCGGTGTTGTTATGGTTTGTTCAATTTGTTGTTATGGTGTCTTTTGTTTTCGTGTGTTCGTATACGTGGGAGTGCATGGTGTTTTCATGTATCGTATGGTTTTTTTTAATTGGTGTTATGGTGTCTTATTTAAAGAGTGTTTTAGTGTACGGAAATAGGTGTACTCCATGAGTCAAGATGTGGTATGGTGTCTTATTTAATAGATGTTCTTTTAGACCGTGACATTCAGTTGATCAATATGATTTTCAGTTAAACCATACGAGCAGTTATGGTGTCTTTTTGTTTTCGTGTGTTTATATCATCAATATGATTTTTTTTCTTATATGTGGGAGTGCATGGTGTTTTCATGTATCGGATGGTTTTTTTTTGAATGGTATTATGGTGTCTTTTTGAATGGATTAAGGATATAACTTGTAATTTACATGGTTGTTATGGTGTCTTTTTTAATAGCGGTTATGGTGTCTTTTTTATGGGTGTTATTTTTAATGAGTGTTTTAGCGTACTGAAATAGGTGTACTCTGGTGTGTTATTGTGTTGTTTTTAATAGGCTTTTGTTTTAAATATATATTGTTCAGATTCTTTTGTTTCAAACTATCTTTTGGGGTATGTTGGGTTGATAGTTAATTTATACATTTGATATGTATCAGTCTATATGGTGTTTAATTTATAAATTTGTTTGTTGGGAGTTGGAGGTTGTTGCACATGTTGTATGCATGCATGGGGGTGCATGGTGTTTTAATTGGTTGTTACGGTGTCTTTTTTAAAGAGGGTTTTACTGAATTGAATAAGTGTATTCAATGAGTTAGGGTGTGTTATGGTGTCTTTTTTTAATTGGGGTTATTATTTATGGGGTGTTATTTTTGTGTCGTTTATGGTGTCCTGATTTAAGGGCATACTTTGTACTTTACATGTTTTTTGACTTTCAGTTGATTTCTAGGGTGTGGATTTCTGTTGTAATTTCTGTAAACTGATTATATCTTTATATAAGGCTTCAAAATTACCAGCATGTTGGGCGTCCACGTCTGTCTCCCAAATCCGGTAAGAGGAATTTTTTACCTGATGTGGAAGAGTCGCTTAGGCCGAGGGAGACAATGACATTCGACACACTGAATAATGCATTCCTTTTTTTATCTAAAGTACGTGATGGTTGCAGGCTTTACCGCCAGGAAGTCTTCACAATACAAGCTGCATGATGTTATTAAATCCAAATATTTCGTTTGCTCAAAGGAAGGAACCAAACCTTTTAAGGTGATCGACTCATCTAAAGTGGTCGACACATCAAATATTGGTTCAAAAAGGAAATCTATTCGGTGGGTTCCTTCTATTAGGACTGGATGCGAAGCATGTTTGTGTTTAAAGTTAAATGATTCGAATCTATATGAGGTATATTATTTCAAGTAGGACCATAACCACTCTTTTGTTGCTGATGAGGATAGGTATTTACTTCCTGTTAACCGAGGAATGAACTATACGCAAGAGCAAGCGGTTAATGCTTTGAGTGCGTTAAATATTGGCCTTGTCAAAGCATTTAATATCATGAGGACACTGTATGGTGGCTTCGACAAGGTGGGGGCAACCAAATCCGATTTCAAGAATTTTAGACGAGATATAAACAGGTATATATCGGAGTTTGATGCTGATATGATGATTAAACGGTGGTTGAGAAAAAAGAGTATATGCCAAACTTTTCAATGGAGTATACAACCACTGAAGATGGTATTTTAAGGGCTTTGTTCTGGGTAGACGAAGAGGCCAAGCGGAATTATTCAGTTTTTGGTGACGTTGTTTCATTTGATGCGACACATCGGCGTAACAAGTTTGTTTCTAATTATATATTGTTTGTTTTTTTTTAAATTCTTGTTAGTTATATATAAAAGACATTTATATGGTGTTTTTTTATTTGAGTTAGGTACAAAATGATGTTCGTACCATTTACTGGTATCGACAATCACCATCGTAACGTTACACTTGGCGCCGCTATAATAGGAAACGAAACCGCTAAAACGTATAGCTGGTTGCTTAAGGTGTTTCGTGAATCTTTTGGTCGTGCTCCTCCGGTTGTTGTCACCAACCAAGACCCAACCATGAAGAAGGCTATTGAAGATACATGGCCTGAGAGTAGGCATAGGTTATGCATGTGGCATATAATGGACAAGCTTACTGTTAAGGTGTTTTGCTTATTCGATGTATTAAGATTTTTCCTTTTGTTTTATGGTCCTTAATTTTTTTATATGTTTTTTCAATGGTGATTTAGGTTGGCCCTACAATTTGTGATAGTACAGATTTCAAAAAGAGGTTATTTGCCATTGTGTGGACCGATTCTATCCTACCCGAGAAGTTTGAAAGCGACTGGGGTATCTGAGCATGAATGGCTACAATCAATTTATCAAATTAGGGACAATTGGATACCTGCGTATTATCGTGACGAGTACATGTCTGGGCTCATGCGCACCTCATCTCGTTCTAGAGAGTGAGAACCATTTTTTTGGACAGTTTTGCAACCGGAGTGTACCGTTGTTAAATTTTTGGGGCATTTTGATTCTACAATTGAAGCTCAAAGACACGAGCATAGGAAGAACGACCATGTCACTAGAAACACGATTGCTGACATATGGGCAATAGACTTTGTATTGGAGGAGCAGGCCGCGAGGTTATACACACACACACACACTATCCTTTTGATGTCTAATTGGAGATACAAAATGGTATACATAGGTGTGCTATTGGAAAGTGGGGAACGATTGCTGACTTTGTTAAATTTTTTGTGAAGGATTGGGAACAACCATGCACCACTTTCTTCGAGCTATAAAATAGACTTATTTTTTGTTGATTCTGCTTACATTTTTTTTTGGTGTTATATACCAAGATTAAATATAGTTGGTCCCCGACATATGAATTAGTATGGTGTCATTTGGTGTTATATAACAAAAAATATAGTTCTATGCCTTTGTGTTAGTTTTTCTTTTTTTTTTATTGTCTTATAGGTAATGGTGTGGGAGGCCGACATGGCTGTATATTGTACATGCAAAAGATTCGAACAGTTTGGGTTGTTGTGCTCACACATATTCTGTGTGCTTAGGATGCTTGACATCATGGAATTCCCACAACGATATACCCTTAGACATTGGACGAGGGAGGCTGTTCCCAATAGCGCTCCTGGTGCTATTTTATGTATGAACGAGAATGAAGATCCGTATAATGAAGTTAACCGCGTTGTAGGTGAGATCACATACTATACTGAGTCGGTTATTAATAAGCTTGTTACCAATTTCGATTCATTGTGCTCATTTAGGGATCATGTGGTTAAGTTTTTCGATTCAGCTGACGAGGCTATGGGTAATGCACCTCGCAAGAGTCGTAGGGAAAGGTTTGCTGAAATAACTGGCAATACACAACCATCTACAGTTACTGTTCGAGTCTCTGTTGGAACTAGATATAAAGGTATGGGTAAGCCGAAACGGATGAAGTCTAAATGTGAAATTGTCGGAAGCCAAACGGGTAAAAAGAGATGTCGTTGTTAAAACTGTTCTAGGTACGGTCATAACAAACGTACTTGGAAACACCCTACAAGGAAAGAAGAAGAAGATGCTAGTTCTGAGGAAGATGGGGGGAAGAAGCGGACGAATCTGACGAGGGAGTAGAGGAGGAGGAAGCAGATGAGGAGGAAGGAGAGGATTAGGGACTGTTGGATAAGTCATATTTTTTTTGTGTTGTCCAAGGTGGATTTTGGTTGAACGCTTAAACTTCATTTTTTTTTCCAACGTTATACACTTGATTAGTTTTTTCTTTATGTGTGTTTTTTTAAGTGTTAATTTCAAAAGTTTACATACTAAACAACGTATTTTGTTCATTTTCGATATTTTATAAAGTATAAGAATTGGGGCTTTATATTTTCTCGCTATATGTTCATGTATCAGATTGCATGGTGTTTTTATATATCGTATGGTGTCTTTTCAATTGGTTATTACGGTGTCCTTTTTATTTAAAGAGAGGTTTAGCCAACTGAATTCCATGAGTTAGAGCAACCAAATCAAAATATGTACTAATGGTATAACTTGTAATTTACATGGTTGTTATGGTGTCTTTTGTAATAGGGTTTTGTTTTAAACATATATACTTCTACTGTGTTATTCTGTTGCTATGCTGTCTTTTTTGAATGGAGTAATGATCCACCCTGATGGGGTAATCCTATCTGTTTTGAATGATATAAAATTAGTTTATTGCAGCAAAATATTTTTGAAACTAAAAAACGCAAAAAAATGATCAAATGTCACACCATTTTTAATCTAAAAAACACCAAAAAATGATCAAATGTCACACCATTGTTTAGAGCAACCAAATCGAAATATGTACCAACTGGATTAAGTTGTTGTTTCAAACCTACATTATGCCATCCAATCTGTGATAAATCCTCTGGATTGCATTTTCTTCAAGTTTCACCCTTTTATCCTTGTCAAAACATGGAAACTCTCTAACTTCTTTCTCTACAATTACTCATTCGGTGTTCACCTCACTAAGAGGCATTTTAGATATATACTTCTTGTGTAGATCGGTGATTTCCTTTCTTTGATTTTCTAAGACTTCCCCCTTTGTGTTTCTCTCTGCGGATAATCCACACTTCCACTCTTTCACGCTTGTTCCTAGATAAGACAAAAGACATGTGTTTTCGTAACCAGATACACTCAAGCGCACTTACAGGTATTTTTTCAATATACGAGGTAACTTGTAGCTTACCGTTGTAAGTCTCCATATGTCGCGTCAGGAAAATACCACAGTCGTTTCGTTGAATAGTGTCTGCCATGGGAATTCCAGTCTAACGGTTGTGGTAACTCGTAGTTTCACAGCTACTACTGGCTGTATATGGCTAAGGTACCCACAAAATGCACTTACCTGAAATAATACATCTGGTAATGTCAAATATTATTGTTTTTTACAATCTATAGATATAGTTATGTATATATCTAAGTTGACCGTACCATCTTTTCGACCGTCCCGCCATATCTTTCTTCTATACCCACATCCCCCTCTATGTTATCGATGATCAATATTTGGCTCGTTGCCAAGTTGAAAAAAAGCAGAAAGTAGTGATACCCATTCAAGATATGTATGTATACCATCTGGAAACCTTTAAAGGTTTTTTGTTCCGTACCGACTAGCACATACTTCATGTTCTCAGCAAATTTTGATATCTGGTCTTTCTCAGGCAAGTCGAACTCTTTTTGTAGCTGCATATGTTTATATTTTTGTTAAACACTATTAGATGTTATGGTGTTATTATTTTTTTTAAACCACAACAGTTGTAACACCAAAACAGTATTATAACACTGGTCAACTTTTTAAACAGCATCAAAATAGAATTAACGACATCAGTCATAAGTATATAAAAAACACTGTTTGGAACTTACATTAGTTAGAACAGAAGTAACACTATGAAAGAACATTAGTTATAACAGAAATAACATCACAAATATATAAGCACACATAGAAACACCAGATGGCATACAACTTACATTAGTTATAACATAAATAACCCATGACAGGACATTAGTTATAACAGAAATAACACCACAAATATATAAGCACACATATAAACACCAGAACACTAGTATAGCACATGTCAACACTTTAGACAACATCAAAACACAATTAACACCATAAATATTAAAGAACATATAAAAACACTACAACAATTATTGTAGAAAGAACATAGAATCAATGCAAGTTCCAAAAAACACCCTAAGTATTTTTAGACACCAGAAACATTATTGAAGCATATCAAAGATTCCATAAACCACAACAGTTATATTCATGATTAAGATGGTAAAACACCATTAGATGTCACTGTGGTGCAGCAAATGCACTCATATTAATGGTTTTAGATTCTAAAACACTGTTACATACCAACATTCCAGTGTTGCAGAACAATTTTGGTGCTGTTCCCATCTTCCTCATTTTCTCCTCGTAGTTCAAGACTACAGCCCATGCACTTATGACATCAACATGTACCGTGACACCCGGTATCATTGACTCGAGTGGTCCCCTCATCACCGACAATTGACCATCATTGCTGAACAAGACATCCCTATAACACGAGAGACTTATTGTTAAATAAATAATGTTAATGAATACTTATAGATATTTGATTGATACGTACCACGCGTTACGTACTCCGCAGTATATACACCGTGCAATGGTGTCTTCAGCCTTTTCTTGATCGGCCCTCAACGAAACCATGCGACCGACATACGGCGACCGTAGCGTAGGCGGAAAAATGATTGTCCTTTTTGGCCGTGGTGTTGTTGATACAGTTTTGTGTCTGTCGCTTGTTCTTAATTACAGTTGTAATTGTACGGTCTCTGCTCAAATGTCTGTATAGGTTTGGTCGTGTCGAATAGATCAAGATATCCTTCTATCTGATCTAGTGATGACATCTTAGCTTGTCTGTCTTAATCAGTTGCATGTGTGCATACTGATAAGTCTTGGAAACGTCAAGTCTACACACGTTCTCCTATTGAGAGGATTTTGTGCGAGTCAGAGAATTCCTACGAAACAGAGGTTTCGTGCGAATCACTGAATGGTTTCGTACGAAACATGTATTTCGTACGAAACAACTGCCACACACAATTCTGGAGTTGTGTTTCGTGTGAAATAAGTGTGTTCCATGTCGGATTTGTGATTCGTACGAATCTAGACGGACACTATATAAGCAGACTTGTACCTCTCAGCCAGCAGAACTAGTTGACTCGCGTGTGAGAGTTAGACTGACCAGACTGAAAGAACGAGCTAGCAAACTGATCTTTTGGTGAGATCTCTAAGTTAGCATTTCTGGTGTAGACGAAGACACAAGAACACAGCAAGTTTGTTTGAGTCATATGAGCATTGTGTGTATATGTTTGTACTTGTTCTCAATCATTAATCAAGATAGTGAATCTTTGGTTACCCCGTGTTCTTTACTTTGCTTTGGTTGCATGCACACTTGAATTCTGCACTTGTGTGTGTGTCATATGAACAAGGAACTAGTTTAACACCATCCGCAGGTGGACCTACAAGTGGTATCAGAGCTTTGGCTCTTTCCTTGTTCAAAACCGGGCTTAGTTGTGTCTGAGCTAGTTTGAAGATTTCTGAAGTGTTCTTGAGCCTCTAGCAGAAAACTTAAGTTTTGGATAGTTAACTAACTTAAAACTGGTTAAAAATCTGTTGCATGCAGAAAACTTTTATGGTAAAATTTTTCTGAAGAACACCCTTGAAAAAGAAATCTGCAAAAATTTGAATCTGATTAGTTTTGGTAGGGCTGACATTTTCTGACTTGGATCTGGACTTGGACTATAGCCTGATTAAAAATCTGTGTTTTAACTAAAAGTGGGTAAGACAACAGGTAATTTCGAAAAAGCAGGTCTACACAAGAAAAGAAATTTCTCACCAAACCATTTCTGAAAAATTCCTCTGAAACGCTGAACAAAACAGTTTGTGAGACTGAAAATATTCGTGCGAATCATCTGACCCCCACGAACCACCTGATCCACACGAAACATCCTTGTTTCGTGCAAAACAGTTGTCTCGCCCGAAACTGTTTTTGTTTGTTTTTCATGTTTTTCAAAGCTTTGTGATTTTAAGAAGTTGTCATATTTTCAGAAATTGTGAATTTTTAAACGTTAATTATAATTTTGAAACGTTAAACCTTTAAATTTTTCATAAATCAAGAAAATACAAAATGAGTACAAATCCTTGGGATTGGGAGTGTACTACAAGTCAGGAAACTACCTCATGGGCCAAATCGATGATACCTCCAAACGTGTTTACTGCTGGTTAATGGCTTTTGTTACAAATCAAAACCAAAGCATTCAAACCTTCCTTCTTAGCCAAAGTGAAACTGGGAGCTACAACCGTCCACCAAAACTAAATCACATGAACGATTATTCTTCATGGAACAATCGTTTTCATACATATATTCTTAGTCAGAATACAGAATTGTGGACATGTTTTGTTTCTCCATACAGAGAATCTCTCAAAGACGTCGTATCAAATTCTGCATCATTAGCTGAATTAGATGAGAATGATAAAAGGGCCTATGATCTTGAAAAGAAGGCCTTTGCAATTCTTACACAAGCACTTCACAGAGACATTTATCATCAATTCTTGCATTGTACATCTACGAAGAGTTTGTGGAACGCTTTAAAAATAAGAGGAGAAGGAAACGCAGCAACAAGGAAAGTTAGACATGATCTTTTAAAGAAGGAATTCGAAGGATTTCATTTTATGGAAAATGAAACATTAAATGATATGACAACTCGTTTCTATCATTTGATGAGTGAGATGCACTGATACAAGGTTCTTGTGTCACAACAGGAGATTGTTACGCGTTTTGCTAATGCCTTACCACCTAAGTGGAATCAATTTATAGAATTGTTAAAACAGACAGGTGTGATGGATGCGATCAGCATTTACGAATTTATTCAGAAACTTGAAAATAAAGATGAAGAAGAAATTCACAAAGCTAAACGATTTTCGGTTCAACAAAATCCAGAAATGTATTTTGGTGGCATTAAACCGAGTACAAGTGCAGTTCAACAACCAAAACTTCAAACATCATTCGTGTCAAATACAATTCCTTTTTGGGAATGTCCAGTGAAATCTGATCAGTCCGTTGGTACAAATGCTCAAACTTATGAACGAACTTTTGAGCCAAAGGCTTTTCTTCCTCAACCTCAAGTTACCACACCTCAAGTTCAACAACAAGCTTTCTATGGTATAAATTCTCAACCTTCAACTTCAAACACCGTCAGACTAGATACATCAAACCTTTCCAAGGTAAGTGTGGAAGTTGCATGGGAACATATGGAGCTTCTGAACACATTGGTGAGTTCTTACTGTGGATTAGTAGCTGGTAAAATTGGTAATGTCAACTTAACCAGTAAAGACTATGCGCAAATTGATAAGGAAGAGATGGAGTTAATTGATATCAAATGGGCGTTCGCAAGTGCAGTGCGTAGAGCAAAAGATTTTATGGAGAGAACCAGAAGAACTGATTTGGAAAGTAACAAAGATACCCCATACGATTTTGATAAAAAAAAGTTACTTGTTTCAACTGCAAGGAAAAATGGCATTTTAAAAGAGAATGCACGAAGCCTCCACAGCAAGGGAATCAATATCCGTTTACCAGAAATCAAGCTGCTAACAACGAAAGAGCAATGGTTCCCGCAAACAATTCCAACCGAGCATAGTGGTTCAAGCTGACGAACACTGTGATTGGTCAATTCAATTGGGAAACATTGGTAGAGGAGGAACTGCATTATATGCTGAAGTTGCAAAGAACAGTAACAATGAAGAATCTTCCAGAAATGACAACAGTTAAGGGGAAAGCAACAGTTCAAATGAAGCAGAATCGACTTTTGGTAGAGAACAATCTGTAGATGAGGTAGTCACGGAGACTGAAACAGATAACAGTGAAGAAGATTCAGAGCATGAAACTAAAGAACCATCTGGTGAATTTTCCAAGCATCTCTCATCAATTGGATCTTCAATACTTCGTGCAGCTTTCATGACACGCTTGGATTGTCAATCCAATTAGGTAAGTCTCGATAAACTTACTATGTCTAAATGTTCTAATTGTATATTTTTAAAAGGAAAATACTTAGAGCAGGAAGGTAAATTTGATCACATGAAGAAACATCACCAGAGCTTAATTGTGGATCTAACAAAATGCACCGAGGCAAACGCAGCTCTTAAGAAAAAGGATAAAGAATTCAAAACAACAATTGAAACTTTAAAGAAAGATGTTTCTGAATTGTCAAAAAATGTTTCAAGAAAACAAACAGCTATTAACAATTACATTAACATGCTTGAAGAAGCAATAAAGGAGCTAGCCTGTGCAAAATGTGAACATGACGCAATCGAACTCAAGTTGGACAGTTATTCCAACTCAAGATATGTTTTGGATCACTTCATCGAAAGTCAAAAGAAGAAAGGTGATGTAAAATGTATAGGTTATCAGGTTTGTCCTCCTCCGGTTAGGCACAATTACACCAAAATGCCCGATGATGAAGATATGCCACATTTTGAACCCACTATTTCATTAGACCTGGATGAGTTTAAACCTGGTCTAGGGTTCACAAAAGGCACATCTTCAAGCCAAAGCCAACCGGATGACGTCAATGACTCAAAATCTAAGGATAATCAAAATTCTCTCATTATTGAGGATTATGATAGTTCGGATGACGAGTCAGCTGAGGATAAACCTAAACAGTCAAACACGGTAACAAAAGAGGAAAATATACCTCTCCAAAATCACATTCTATGTGATCCTTCAATGAAACCGTGTATGACTGCCAATGTAAAGAATGTTAAAGCTCATGTTGAAAACTGTGAAAACATGAATTTGCTTTATAAGTTGATTGGTTCTGACAAAGTTTACTCAAACCAAGATTTTCCCATAAAAAATGTCACTCAATCCTTGATTGATAAAGTTTATGAAGATTCTACTAGTAAGTTTTTGGGAAATACGAGCACAAAAGTTGTAATAACTAAGCGTGTCCCTACCCTAAAAGCTGAAAATCGAAATAAAAACAGAAATCAAAAGAGGAAATCTCAAAACAATCAACGGAAGCAAAATCATGCTAATCAAGGAAAAGAAAAGAGCAAACCAAAGCGAAACAAGAAGAAAATCCCAAAGGTGAACTTCGTGAAATCCAGAGGGACTGATAAAATTGAATCTTTTGTAACAAATCCAACACGGATTTTGTTAAACAAAGAAAAATTTCAAAGCAAAACAATCAGAACAACCACACACAACACACACATTGTTGTGATGAAGAACCAAGTACCTCAAGATCAAGAAGTTCATCATCAAGATGTCAATCTCATCATACTCCGAGGTTTGTTGAGCGGAGATCATGTTTTGAGTGTGGTAGGTATGGACACATCATCAAAAATTGTCCATATCTTACAAAAGGAAAAGCAAAGATTGCTGCACCCCATGGTAAATGTTACCATACAAAATCTGTTTTATCAAAACAGGACCCTCGTCTTGTTAAACAAAGAAAAATAAAACAGAGAAAGAAACAACAGAAGATGGTTGAAAAGGTTTTGAAACAAAAGGTTGTCCAAATAAAATCAGATGTTAAAGTTTACAAACAAAAAACAGATTTGGAAACCAAAACCGGAAATTGTTTCAGGGGGAGCACAATCTATTCCGAATGATTGGAAAAACAAGGTATCAATTGTCGATGATGTCGGACGACCTAAGTCAGCAATGACTCGGGTCCCCACCTCCAACTAATCTTTGGTGAGTGTGCAGGATGTTCCAGGAGGAACTATTGATAATTTTAGGACTGTTGATAGGGAGCATCCAGGCACAAGATAGGTAACATACGGCTCCAAAATACTGTTATATTCAGGAGTTGTTGCCTTTATTGAGAGAAGAATGAAAGGATAACATTGAAAACTTCGACAAGATGAAAAACAACTAACAATTTGTTTGGTTAAGGCTTGTATCAGATCCACAGGATAGATTCAATAGAAATGTATGCACCTGCAGCACAATGGAAGATTATCAAAGAATCCATGTCTTATATCTTCCAAAAGAAAGAAAAAGCTTACAAGATGATCGTGCAATATACATTTCTCTAAGGGTGTGATTGAAGAAAATGTGTTTGTTTGAACAAAACAACTGGGTGTGCGGATGCCTTAGCATGGTTTGAACGACCGCACACTACTTCTGAAGGAGAAAAACAAAGACCTTTGCTCTCCAGACCAAACACATTGATACAAAATATCACCTCACATGTGATTGTTTCTATATGAAACGTATCAATGTTGTTGATTCACGCCGATTACCAACATGCCAGCTTTTCACTTCCAAATCTCAATAAACCATTTTTATTAACTTAATTTTTGGTAAATGTATCGAGGTAAAACATGAGTTAATCAACATCGGAAAATCGTATTTCTAAATATTTTTCTTCAAAGACAATCCAAAAAGGTATATTTAACTGTCTAAATCTACTTTTTGCATTGTAGGGGGAGTATATTTCCAGAAAAATATAAAAACATGAGAAAAACAAAAATGAGTTTCCTGGCAAGAAAAAGAGAAAATGATAGCAAATTAGTGGTCTGTCAAAACCTCTTTGAACTTAAAATAAAAATGATAAGTAGCTCTACATTCAATGTATCGTAGGCTCACAATCATTTTAAAGTGTGCACATGGTGATATAAACATAATCGACTGAAGACCAGGTGGGAACCATTCATTCGCATATGGTCTTGGTACCGAAATTTCGTTTGATAGAGTGCCGAGGTTCTGAAATATACGGTCTTTATGCTGGCTTATCATATGGGTATCATTGTTGAATCTTTTGCCGAAAAATAACGGTGGCGCAAGTCCAGAACTTCCTTGATACCATACATACGTTTACATACTGCATACAACCATCAAATAAGTGATAAAAATATCACATCCCCAAAATAAGTGATAAAATATCACAGCTTCTTGCGGGAGCTAAGTTCGTCTCTCTGTCGGTATGATGGTACTAACCTGTTCACGGACTTACTCCTGTGCCTTGCATGCATATGAAAATCAAGTTCCCCATCAATAAGTGATTAAATCACAAAAGGCTTGTTTTCAATAAAAGATAAGTGAGTATCTCACATCATTCATATACGTCAAAACAAATGATAAAGCAGTATACTCACCGGTAAGATTTTCTCTCGTGCATATCTTGATATGGGAATGTGTGGTGAAGTGGATAAACACCGGTCGATAAGTATAAATCATACATTAATCGTATCCCCTAACCACGATAACATCTGATAAGTTGAGTTTACGTGGATAACAATACCGATAATTGATATAGGATACTTATCTTAATTCTATTAATCAAACAACAAGTGTGTTTGGACAGAACCGTATACTAATATGATTCTCTTACCCTCGAAATTCACAAAAAGAATGTCTGTAACTATTTATTTGATGTTTTCCGTCCTTACCTTTAAAAAAATTTGCAAAAAGCCAAAAAGATTTTGCTTCTAGTTTATTTTTAATTAACCGATGTTGGAACTCAAGTCTATCCTATCTTAAATCCTGGTTATAAGCTGGAAAACAACTGCATCTTCATAAATGGTCAAAGTTGACAAGCTTTAAAGTTTAACAATTTAAAATTAAGCAATCTTAAAAACTTTTAAAGCATTGTCAGTTGGTAGTTGAATAAGAATTAGTCTCATATGTGTCTTTTGCTAATTCTGATTAAAACCAATCCTTTGTGGAATTTTCATGTGAAATTTCTCTAAGGTTGTTTACATCCCTAAAGTTGTTCTCATTATGCGTTTAGCCTTGTTGTGTGTGAGATAAAATATCCAAGCAAGCTAAATACAAAGAGAACAAGTTTGAAGAAAACAAGTTACGGGAGAGAAGACACAACATGAATACAAGCTGTGAATCAAGAAGATCAATTTTCATAGCTGACCACTTTTCAACACCACAAGATACATTCAAGAGGGAGTTTGCTGATGCACTTCCTAAGTATGATATGTGAAGACCAAAGACCGAAGACTGAAGACCAAACAACATCCAAGGGGGAGTTTGTTGATAAAGTTTTGTGTCTGTCGCTTGTTCTTAATTACAGTTGTAATTGTACGGTCTTTGCTCAAGTGTCTGTATAGGTTTGGTCGTGTCGAATAGATCGAGATATCCTTCTATCTTGATCTAGTATGACATCTTAGCTTGTCTGTGTTAATCAGTTGCATGTGTGCATACTGATAAGTCTTGGAAACGTCAAGTCTACACATGTTCTCTTATTCAGAGGATTCTGTGACGAGTTAGAGAATTCGTACGAAAAAGAGGTTTCGTGCGAATCACCGAATGGTTTCATACGAAACATGTTTCGAAATAGCTGCCACACACTAATTCTGGAGTTGTGTTTCGTGTGAGATAGTGTGTTCCATATGTCTGGATTTGTGATTTGTACGAATCTAGACGGACACTATATAAGCAGACTTGTACCTCTCAGCCAGCAGAACTAGTTGACTCACGTGTGAGAGTTAGACTGACCAGACTGAAAAACGAGCTAGCAAACTGATCTTTTGGTGAGATCTCTAAGTTAGCATTTCTGGTGTAGACGAAGACACAAGAACACAGCAAGTTTGTTTGAGTTAGACGAGCATCGTATGTATATGTTTTTACTTGTTCTCAATCATTAATCAAGATAGTGAATCTTTGGTTACCCCGTGTTCGCTTTGGTTGCATGCACATTTGGATTCCGCACTTGTGTGTGTGTCATATGAACAAGGAACTGGTTTAACACCATCCGCAGGTGGACTTACAGGTGTTCTAGCGTGCACTCATTGCGCGCTTCACTACTTTCTTCATGAACCCAAACATTGTCCAGCCTCTTTGACAGTTCAAGGCTTCAAGTCATAGAACGTTGAACCGTGTTTGTGGTGTCTTTTCAGTATGCACCGCATCTATCGTTGCCTCTACCTTTGCCACAAATGATGACGTCATTGGTGAAAAGGGAGAATTTTTTTGTGCCATACTTTCATGATTTTTCATTTTTGGAGTAGTGTTATCACTGTTAAATGTTACACTACCTTCATGAGTTTTAACATCATGCGTGCTGGCCTCATCCGAATTAAGATGTTTCAACTTCATTGCATTCCATTCCAATGCTTTTTCTTTAATATCTCACTTTCTAGGTACATGGCACACGATTCCGCAATTGTGTCATTGATGCTGCTACACATCCTTCAAAATCTCTGAACAATTTATCCAAAAGGTTGGACTTAACCTGTATCAAAATCCGGTTAAACAACATTTTTGATAAAACAATATATATGGTATCAGTCTATTTTTAACCTATTGTTTACTTACCACATCAGATTCCCTTTCAGATGCGGATGGTGGTGATGGTGTTTCTCCGTATTGCGATACCATCGTACATGGAACGCTCCATCTGGACCTACAAGCATGGCACACGTTTGGGTGTCAGTTTGTGTCAGTTAGTAGTCTGCACAATGCTTGTATATACCAAGGTGTGCATCATCATCTTCAAATTCTGTAGTATCTTCATTCACATTCCTTTTTTCCTTCCCACGGCTCTTCTTTTCCGATCCACGCTTCCTTTTTCCTCCCTTATCTTCTGACTCAACCTCTCCAGCTGATTTGTTTTTATGGTCTATCTCTAAAGACAGTTCTTCAAACACGTCATCAGTTACGAATGCAATGAGAGGCGAACTATGCGTTGAAGGTATTTTTTTTCTTCTCAATTACATAGGCCATCTGACATGTTGCACGAAAAAGAAGTTTATTACATTTATATAAATGTTTAATGCATGATTTTTTTGTTTATGTTTAAATGAGTATCAACTTACCAGGAGTAAAATGTTGATACACTTTTGTGTCTGTCGCTTGTTCTTAGTTACGTCTATAATCGTACGGTCTTTGTTTACTGTGTCTATATAGTTTGGTCATGTCGACCAAATCATGATATCCTCCTATCTTGGTTTAGTACGATGATTAGATTGTCTGTGTAAAACAGTTGCATGTATGCATGCTATTAAGTCTTGTGTACGTCATGTCTGTGACACGATCTCCAAAGAAGAATTCTATGCGAAACGGAATACTTCGTACGAGCAAGATATTGCTCGTATGAGCCACCTACCATTCGTACGAACTAGTACCTCCAAAAAAGCATCATGCTTGTTTCATACGAGCTAGTTGATGCTAGTACGAACCAGCTTGTTCGTACGAGTATCTTTGGAGTATGTTCTTCGTGTCTTTTGGTGTTTCGCATGACCAGCAACATATTTCGTACAGTTGCTGAGTATGGACACTATATAAGCAGACATGCACTTCTCAGTATGTGTTACGTTGTTGAGCAAGAGAAACTAGAGCCATACTAGAGAGAGACACAAGAGCACAGAGTGTGGTTGCATGATAGTGTATGAACATTGTTTGTATATGTTTGTATCAGTTCTCTTCAGTTAATCAAGATATTGAATCTTTCGTTATCCTGTGTCTTACTTTGTTTTCGTTTGCATACTTACGAGGATTCTGCACTCGTATTTGTGAGTATAAACATGGAAGTAGGTTAATCTTGATCCTCCATCTGGACCTACAAGTGGTATCAGAGCTTTGGCTCTCTTCCTTGTTTGAAAACCAAGCTTAGTGTTGTGTCTGAGCTAGTTTTGAGGGTTTCTTGAAGTGTTCTTGAACTTTCAGCTGGAAACTTAATTTTTTGAAAGATAACAAACTTAAAACTTAGTTAAAACTTGTTGTACCCAGAAAATTTTCATTAAAACCTTGTTAGAATACATGGACATGTTAAAATCTGGTTTTTTGTAAAATTTTCATCAGTTCAAGTTGAACACATTTGTAGCAGAAACTTACCGGAAAAACTCACCGGAATATTGTTGTAGGGTTGACCAAATCTCGGACATTCTGGATTTGACTGTTAAAACTGTAAGAGCTGGTATAGAATGTCTGTCTTTTTAACCAAATTAGTGTAGACAACAGACAACTTTCAAAAACCAGTCTGTGCTAGAAAAAGGAAATTTCTCACCAACCAGCCCTGCAAAAAGATTCCTCTGCGAAAGAACATCTGTGCGAATAACCCATCTGCACGAAGAACTAGATTGTTTGTACGAAAGACCAGTCATCCGCACAAAGAATCTAGCTCTCACGAAAGACTCAGTTGTTCGCACAAGTAGTCCTCCGTACGAAACACTTAGTTCGTACGAAGAACAACTCAGTCTGTTTTTCATATTTCAGTTTTTCAAACCTTGTGATTTCTCAAAGTGATTTCTAAAATTGTGAATTTTTAAAAGGGACACTTTATATTAAAAAAAATTAAACCTTAAACCTTTTTAATTTTTCATAATCAAGAAAAACATAATGAGTACTAATCCGTGGGATTGGAGTAGTAGTTCAAGCACAAATCAAGACTCTTCGCAAAGCTCTGAAACCTCATGGGCAAAATCATTGATGCCTCAACATACAGCCATGATTACTGCAAATCAATGGGCGTGTGTCGCAAACCAGAACCAGAGCATTTAGACTCTTCTAATGAGTGAGAGTGAAACCGGGAGTAATAACCGTCCAACTAAAATGAACCACATGAATGATTATCCGTCCTGGAAAAGTCATTTCCACACATATGTTCTCGGACAAAACACAAAATTATGGACATGTTTTACTACACCCTATAAAGAATCACTCGAAGAGGCAGATCAAACCCAACCGCCTTAGCCAATCTAGATGAAGGTGATAAAAAGGCTTACGATCTAGAGAAAAAGGCGTTTGCTATCCTAACACATGCACTCCATAAAGATATTTACCATCAGTTTGTGTACTGTACGACCATGAAAAATCTGTGGGATACCCTAAAAGCAAGAGGAGAGGGTAATGCTGCAACAAGAAAATTCAGCATGATCTGCTAAAGAAGGAGTTTGAAGGTTTCATGTTGATGGAAAATGAAACACTGAATGATATGACAACACGTTTCTACCATTTTCTTAGCGAAATGTACTCGTACAAAGTGTTAGCATCTCCACAAGAAATCGTGATGCGCTTTGCTGACGCATTACCGCTAAAATGGGGTCAATTTATTAACTTACTAAAACATACATGTGTTTTGGATTCAATCAGGATTTATGAATTTGTGTAGAAATTGGAGAACAAGAATGAAGAGGAACTTCGAAAGGCACAAAGAGTTACTATTCCACAAAACCCTGAGATGTACTTCAGAGGTATTAATATAGGTATTAGTGCAAGTCAGCAACTAAAGCTTCAAACTACGTTTGTGTCAAACGTGAATCCCTTTCTACCACAACCTGTTCAAACAAATCAGTCTACAAGTTCAAATACTCAAGCCTATGGACAAGTATTTGATCTGAAAGCCTTTCTACCACAACCACGAGATCTTGCACCTCAAGTTCCACAGAAAGCTCCTCAACAAGCTTTCTATCGAAACAACTTTCAAGCTGCAAACCCCAACACATCAGACTTGACGCATCACATCTTTCCAAGGTCAGCGTAGAAGTTGCTCAAGAGCATATGGAACTTCTAAAACCATGGTTAGTGCCTATTGCTGGCAGCGTAGAAGTTGCTCAAGAGCATATGGAACTTCTAAACACCATGGTTAGTGCCTATTGCGATTAGTAGCTGGTCAAATTGGAAATATCAATTTGACAAATGAAGACTACCAGCAAATAGACAGAGATGAGATGGAGCTAATGGATATCAAGTGGGTGTTTGAAAGTGCGGTAAGAAGAGCTAAGGATTACATGAGCAGAACAGGAAGAACAAGTTTGGAAAGCAAGAAAGATATAAAATATGGGTTTGATAAAAATGCTGTTACTTGCTTCAACTGCGGTGAAAGAGGTCACTTCAAACGTGAGTGCACGAGACCCAGCAAACAAGGAAATCAAACCCCTTCCGAAATCAATCACAGCCATCCAACACAGCTCAAGTTAACAATGATAGAAGAATAGTAGCTGTTAGCAACCCAAACAACACAATCAATCAGGACCTTCAAACAACAACACAGAGCTTTAAGTAGTTCAGTCTGATGAAGGATGCGATTGGTCAGTGCAATTAGGAAATGAAATAACGGATGACTGCATGTTATGCCAAGATCATTAATCGAATCAAACATGTTCACAGCACTGATAGTTTAGATGATGATGATACTTCAGGGTATACTGGTAGTTCTGATGAAGAATGCTCAAGTTCAGGTGGTTATGGATCTGATTTAGATATCAGAGAAGGAAGTGATGCTGAGGTCAGAAAGTTGCTGAAAGAAGCAGAAAGGCTGAAAGGTAAAAAGGCAGGTTTGATGATAAAGGCAGAAGCTGCATCGAAGGAAACACGAAAAATTCTTTACAAATGGTGTAGGCTTCCCTCATCATACTGCCTTCATGGCGAATGTTGCCGGCTCGACAAGTCAGGTAAATTCCCGACATGCTAGCTAATTAAAAAAATTTATTAACAGTCATAATCAAAACTTAGTTGTTGAACTGTCAAAATGCAAAGAGGCGAACTTGGCTTTAAATCTAAACAAAAAGAATTCAAATATGTAATAGAAACCCTTAAGAAAAGCGTTTCTGAATTGACAAAGACACTTTTGAACAAACAAACAGGAATTAATAACTATATTAATCTCCTAGAAGAAACAAAGAAAGAGTTAGCCATCGCCAAATGCGAATCATGATGCGATCAAGCTAAAATTGGAAGTTATTCTAACTCCCGATATGTGCTTGATCATATCATTGATGTTCAAAACTAAAAGGAGATGTTAAATGCATTGGGTATAAGTCGTGTCCACCCCCGATGAAACACAACTATACCAAATTGCCTGATGAAGAGGAAATGCCACGCTTTAAACCCTCCGTACCTCTTAATCCAGAAGAATTTGCAGCAGGTTTAGGGTTCAAGCTAGACAATTCCTCAGTTGAATCAAGAAAACCAGAAAACTCATCATCAGTTGTTGATCAGAACCCCTCTACATCAGAGGAGGATGATTCATCAGATGATGAGTTCGAGAAAAATGATCCTAAGAAATCTGTCAAACAAAAGGGTCCATGATAAGAATGATAATTGTGTTGTATACTTTGGTTAGAGATAAGAAAATCTATTCTAACAAAGACTTTCCGATCAAAAATTTAAATCCAACCTATATTGATCAAGTTTTTGAAAAGACAACAACCAAATTTTTGGAGAAGAAAAACCCAATCAAGTCACAACCATAATCAAGTTCAAAAGAACAACACCAAGAGAAGCGAGTTGAAAAGCCTAAGGTACCACAACCAAAGGTTGAGAAAAAAGCACTCGCTACAAGAAGAAGCTTAAAAATGTTAAATTTGTGAGTTCTACGGGTACTGATAAAGTCGAGACTTTTGAAGGCATGTGTAATGTAGATTTGTAAACAAAGTCAAGATTTTAAAGCGTAACAGTGACAACAACTACACCCAACATACAAATGGGTGTGATGAAAATGAACCCAGTACCTCAAGACCCGCAAGTTCAACATCAAGTCATGGAACACAATCTCCTAATTTTGTTGAAAGGAGAACATGTTTCAAATGTGGATAGTTGGCCACATTATCAAAAAGTGTACAAACCCAGCAAAGCCTAGATTTGTTGAGAAAGCCCATCCTGAACCAACTTGCCAACGTCGATCTATTTCTCCAAAACAAGACAAATGGATTGTTAAAGAACAAGAAGAAAAACAAGAGGTAAACAAGTAAAAGTAATTGAAAAAGCTTTAAAACCGGATTCTTCAGAAAGGAATCCAAGATCTTAAATTTAATAAAACCAGAAATTGTTTAAAACTATAAATAATAATCATTCTGGTAAATTTCAAAAATCTTGGAAACCTAAGATCGGGTGATGGTTCAAGAGGAGGTACACAATTTCCGAATCATCAAGAAATTGAAATCACATTTCTTGATGGTAAGGGTCGACCCAAGACCACAAGGCTTGGGTCCCCATCTCAAACTGATAGATTTTTGACATGCGCAGGGTGTTCCAGGAGGAAGTGTGAATAGTCATTGGATTGTTGACAGTGGAGCATCGAGGCACATGACAGGCGACTTACGGCTCCTTTATGATGTGAAAAGCAGTAGGGGTGGTTATGTTGCTTTTGCTGGTGAAAAGGCGGATACATCACTGGAGAAGGAATGGTATCCAATGGTGTGGTTAGCTTTGATAAGATAAATTATGTTCGACAAATCGATCACAATCTTCTTAGTGTTTCTCAAATCTGCAACAAGAAGTTCACGGTTCATTTTGATGATGCCGGATGCTATGTGTTGAAACCTGGTTTCAAGATTCCTAAAGTATAGATTCTCTTCTCTGCTCCAAGAATTAATGACCTGTATATTCTTGACATGAGCCAAGCTATTACCACGTCTGCACAAGTCACATGTTTTTTCTCAAAACCCACCGAAAAGGAACCAATCTCTTGGCACAGACGTATGAGACACATTCACTTGAGGAGAATGAACTATTTGGTGAAAAAAAATCTTGTGAATGGTGTGCCAGTGAAGAATTTTCATCTACAAGACGTCTTTGTATCATGCCAAAAGGGAAAGCATACGAGAAAATCTCATCCTGTGAAGAAGATTAACACGGTGAATATGCGTCTAGAACGTCTTCATATGGACCTCTTTGGACCTATGAAACACAAGAATACCTTTGGTGATTTCATATTGTTTAGTAGTTACTGATGACTACTCAAGATTTTCATGGGTAAATATGTTGGCACACAAGAGTGAAGTTCCTGAAATCCTCAAGAATCTCCTGACGCTGCTTGAAATTTTATACAATTTGAAGATAAGGAGAATCAGAAGCGACAACGACACCGAATTCCAGAATCAAGTTATGGATGAGTTCTGTTCTTCTAAAGGCATTCTGCATGAGTACAGTTCTCGATACACTTCACAACAAAATGGTGTCGCTGAGAGGAAAAATAGAACTCTAATTGAAACAGCTAGAACTATGCTAGTAGAATCAGAACTTCCTGTTCCATTTTGGGGAGAAGTTGTTGCTACTGCTTGTTATACGATAAATAGAGTTCTTAAGGTGAAGAGGCATGGGAAAACATGTTTCGAGTTGTTACATAAAAGGAAACCGGATGTTTCTTTTTAGAACCTTTTAGAGCTCCATGCACTATGATTGATGCACATGGTAAATTTGGTCCGAAAGCTCTCGAAGGTTTCTTTCTTGGATATGCTACTCCTAATTTCAGAGTATGGAATTTGTCAACAAAGAAGATTGAAGAATGGGGTGAAGTCAAGGTTTAAAGATACACTGAATCAGTAAGAGCTCTGGGTGCTCCTTGGATGTTTGACTATGATGGGCTGTTTAACTCCTTTAATATGCCAACTTTTGATGATGCTTCTGCAGCTGCTCAAATGCTACAGGAAAGTGATACTGCAGTTGACTCGTCATTAGTTCGACCAATTATTGTTAACCCTCAAGTGTCTACTTTGGTTAACAATCTTGTTCAGAATGAGGAATTCGAAGATGTTGTTGATTACAATATTCCGTCAGAAGATTATGAGTTCCATGATGCAAATGAAGCTACCTCTGCTCCGGTTCCTGGAATTTCAGATGTCACGTCAAATATTCAGAATCTAGGGACCACTGAAGGTCATGCGTCTACATCTTCATCAAATCTAGCAAGCGAATTAGTTGTTGATCTGAATATCAACAATTTGGGTATAAATTCTCGAGTTCCTAATGTTCCTGAAACTCGAATCCCTAATACCCATCCTCAACAGAATATTATAGGAGATGTCCATAGTGGTGTGCAGACACGTAATCAACTTAGGAATAATCAGAATGCTAGTTTGTATTCGGTTATTAGGGAATCTGGGGAACAGAATGATTGGTCTTTTGCCTGCTATGTCTGCCAAGTTGAACCAAAATCTTGGAAGGAGGCTAAGGGTTGAAGCAATGCAGGAAGAGCTTCAGCAGTTTCAGAAGTTAGGCGTGTGAACAGGCCTGACAACTATAAGAAGATTGGTACAAGATGGGTTTACAAATGTAAGAAGGATGACCGAGGCGTTTTTGTGAGAAACAAAGCAAGATTGGTCGTCCAGGGCTAATATTTTTGTATTTTTCTAAATTTTTCTCCCCTTACCCGTTGTAAGAAAGTACTTTTATGAAGTTATGATATCAAAGCGAATGGTTTTAAGGCGTATCTTGGTATAAAGCTTTTGAGCTTCAGTTTGGCTAATTCAAAAAGAACTTAATTAAACAACAAAGTAAACTAAACTAAAATAACTAGTAACAGATAAGGGTATACTATATATTTACTAGATATTCTTTTTCAGAGTTTCAAGGTAATAGAATCATAGCAGCTTTTAATCTTGTAAAAAACGAGTTTTATATTTTCCTCAAAATCTAAAATTACAAAAAGATTTTCTATTTTCTCTTAGTTTTATATTTTAGGGGGAGAATATTTCAAGAAAATACAAATGTCACACCCCGACCCGCAGCGGAAAAGGTGATCGGGGCATGATTGGGTTATCATCAAAGCTCATGACATTTATTATAATGTTTCATATTTAATTATTTCAATTTAAAAGAGATCATACAATCATATCAAACAAATACAACATGTTCTATTCATCCTTCTAAACTTCATTATTTTTCTTCTAAGGTAATTTCCTATGTTTTCCTTGCTTCATCCTGTTCACCTGTATCATATGTAAAAATGGTTTTTGGATCAACAAAAAGTTGGCGAGTGAACCTTGTTAGAAAACATTTATTATTTATTTCTGGTTGTATTTAATATGGAAAAATTGTGCAATATTCATATATGAACGAACGTAAGTAAACATACAATAACAACAATTAGCATACGATATCAAACAATGAACAATAACATACATTAACAAACCAACAGCATACAATCACAAACCGTTAGCATACGATATCAAACAACGAACAATAACGTACATTAACAAACCAACAACATACAATCACAAACCGTTAGCATACGATATCAAACAACGAACAATAACATACATTAACAAACCAACAACATACAATAACATATCAACTTACATAAATATATAACATAAATGAAACTGTGCGATCAAGGCTCAATCAAACGGAGCCGATCGTATTGCATGTACTGAAAATGAAAAATGTTTGTGCGATCAAGGCTCAATCAAACGGAGCCGATCGTATTGCATGTACTGAAAATGAAAATGTCTGTGCGATCAAGGCTCAATCAAACGGAGCCGATCGTATGTTGGCACGCCAGGTTCACGCTCATAATGTAATGGGGAACATGCTCAACGCTCATAATGTAATGGGGAGTGGCGGCCTATGAAATTGCATGTACTGAAAATAATAATAAGTTAAATCTACACAATAATCACACAAACAGTTTACACAGGCAGGATACACATTTATTCATGATATGATGTATGCACAATGATTTAAATATAATAAAAAGTAAGACACATGATACACCCCAAAAACGTGATTTAAACGGGGAATTTGTAGAGATTCACTCATAGTGGGTGCGTTCGGTGAATGATGATGAATGCGCACGAGTTTAGAGGATTGCTCGACAAGGAATAACTAACCTAATTAATAATGAAAAGTAAGGTAAATAAATGGATTTTATTAACAACTTTAATAGAATTTTTGGATATATTTTTGTGAGTTTTTAGGCTATTTTCTAACCTTAAAAATGTTATTTTTAAGTATTTTTAATTGATTTTTAAATAAAATAAATAAATAAAAATAATAAAATTTTTTTGACTTTTGACCGTTGACTTGACCGTTGACCGTTGACCGGTTTTATTGTGTAAGTGTATGCGCCGGGTGAGGCTCGAACCCGAGACCTCCCGTACGCGTGCACGCAGCTCTACCAACTGAGCTACGTGTCTAACCCGAAATATTTCTGTTTTTAATTATATTTATATAACTAACTAAATTAATCTGAAAATCATTTATTTTTAAAAAGATTTCAATGTGACGACTCGGTGCACTCCACAGGTCTCGAACCCGGGACCTGTGGTTTAGTTTGGCACACAGTCCACCGCTGGACTGTGTGTCTAACTTGGTAAATATTCTAGTTTTTATTATACTTAACATATTAATGAATTAACCCGGTTCAGTTATTAACAAAAAGGCATTTTATTACAGCGAATGAGGTTGGGACAGGATTCGAACTCGCGACGTGTATGTGTTTATTTGCACACATTCCTCCGCTGTACTGTGTGTCTAACCCGTTTATAAAACTGTTTTTAATTAAACTTATATCATATCTGGACTCGTCTTCTTCGTTCAAAACACAGACATCGGTCAAAGCAACTGATACTTGATTAATTCGGTTAATGAACAAGATGAACAATTGGAAAGTATTGAATCGAAGAGTTTGGGGAAAAAAATACCGAACAGATTGTCTTCTTCAGAGAGTCCGGCGAAGCTCGTCGGCTCTGTTTTGGGACCTTCGGCTGTTAGAACCAATTGACAGTTTGGAGGGGTTAGATGTGAAATTGAACTAATGAGTAATGGTTATCAGTAGATTACATGATCATACCGGTTATCAGCGTGATTCTGAAACTTTCTGAAATTTTCCGGTGAAAACAGAAAAATCCGGCAATGTCGTATGGGGTTGATTCTGAGCGATGAAATGGTGTTAGAATCCGTCTTATAATGGAATGAAACAGAAATATCGAGATAATTACCGTGTAGATGAAAGTCCCGGTTTTCCGACGACTTGCAGAGAATTCTGGCGAGTGCAATTTCTTGCGACAGACGTTCTTCAGAGGTTTAAGGTAAGTGGGAGTGATGTCAGTATGAGTTCTATGATCTTATTTTTGGGTAAGAAGAAAAGATGGGTTGAATTCGGTTTTCCGGCGAAAATTTCCGGTAATTGTTCAAAGAATTCCGGCGACTTCCGGCGAAGTTTTTCTGAGTGAAATGGTGAGTGTGTTTGATAGAATTCGCGAGCTCACTGAATGAAGAAAGTATAACTCCCGAATTTGAATTGTATTTTTCGGTTTTTAATTGAAATAAATGAAATTGATGGATTTCTTCAGTTATAACCGATCTTGCTATTAAGGCATACGTTATGACCAAAAAGAAACGGCCAAAATTGACGAAATTGTCGGGATTTCCGGCGTGAACGGATTTGGGCGCGCTGTGCACTGGGTTTTGATTTCCATATTGATTTATGTATTAATTGATTCAGTATATTAACAAACATCACAAGTGGCGGAGTGGTTGAGCGCGTGAGAGTTAAGATTGTTTTGACCAGGTTGACTTAGCTGACCCGGGTTCGAATCCCGGCTTTAGCATGTTATTTTTAACTCACTATTTTTAATACATTTTCAAAAATAAATTTTATATTCTAATATACTTATTAGTTATGTATCGTTTAAAATTAATTTGGGCATTAAATACGCAACAAAATTTTTATCTGATTGTTCGGTTGATAAACGTAGCGGGTTTGGTAAATCCGGTTTTGTTTTGGCGGATGTTACAACAAAAACATGAGAAAATGATAAAATACAAAAATATGTCTTTTATTTAGTTTAAGTTTTTATTACCTTCTTTATTTAAGGGGGAGAAAATTTAGAAAAATACGAAAACAATAGAAAAACCAAAAATAAAAAATGAGTTTATTGGATAGATAAATTGAAGATGATGAAATACACCAGTGATCTGTCATAAACAGTCAAAAGTACAAAATGAAAATTGATAAGTAGCTTTACTAATGATGTATCAGTAGGCTCACAATCAGATTAAAATGTGCAGGTTGATATAAACATAACAGACTGCAAGCCAGGTGGGAACCATTCATTGGCATATGGTATTGGTACCGAAATTTCGTTTGATAGTATGCCGAGGATCTGAGATATGCGGTCATTATGCTGACTTATCATCTAGGTATCATGGTTGAATCTTTTGCCGAAAAATAACGGTGACGCAAGTCTAGAACTTCCATGATACCATACATACGTGTAAATACTGCATACGACCTTCAATAAGTGATAATCATATCACATCCACCCAAAAATAAGTGATAAAATATCACAGCTTTATGCGGGAGCTAAGTTTGTCTCTTTGTCGGTACAATGGTACTAACCTGTTCACGGACTTACTCCTGTGCCCTGCATGCATCTAAAAATCAAGTTCCTCATCAATAAGTGATTTATTCACATAGGGCTTGTTTTCAATCAAAATAAGTGAGTATCTCACATCATATACGTCAAAACAGATGATAAGCAGTATACTCACCGGTAAGATTTTCTCTCGTGCATATCTTGATACGGGAATGTGTCGTGAAGTGGTTAAATACCGGCTAGTAAGTATAATTCATACCTTAATCATATCTCCTAATCATGATTACATCTGATAGGCTGAGCTTACATGGACAACAATACTGATAATCATAGTAGAATACTTATTTATTCAAATTTGATGTTTTAAATAAAACTTGTTTTTGACAAGATTAAAAGCTAGTATGATTCTCTTACCTTGAAACTCTGAAAAATAATATCTAGTAAATATATAGTTTACTCTTATCTGTTACTAGTTATTTTAGTTTAGTTTACTTTGTTGTTTCATTAAGTTCTTTTTGAATTAGCCAAAATTGAAGCTCAAAATCTTTCTACCAAGATACGCCTTAAAACCATTCGCTTTGATATCATAACTTCATAAAAGTACTTTCTTACAACGGGTAAACTCATATCACAAGAACAAAATCTGTTTAACAAGCACTTTTCCTAACTTAACTTGTGATTAATGTGGATCTATGCAAAGTTCTAAACAGGTCAGCGAAAAACCTAAGGTCCTCGAAGAACTGAAAGTCCTGTTTTGAAAAACCTAGACTCATACGAATCATATCATTCGTATGAGCCACTGTGCTCGTACGAATGACCATTTGGTCTTGTATGTTTTGCAGTTCTTCGTACGAGCCTGGTAATTCGAACGAGTGTCTTGATGTGGTATAAAAGGTGATGAAGTTCTTTGGTAGAACTTCACTTTCACCTTGCTCACGTCATCTTTACACCTCTCCTTAAGTTGTTTTTGATTTCTTTAAGGTATACTTGACTATGATGGCACACTTTGAAGTTGAACAACTTAAACATTATCTAACCATGTGACTTTGATTGACTTGAACAACAAAATTTAAGCGAAGAATCATTTTAACCGAAAAACAAGTAACTTCCTTTGAAGTTGTTTGTACGAACTAGATTCGTATGAATGAAACATCATTCGCACGGATAACTCATTGTTTGTACGAGTCAGCTATCCATATGAATGAATTAGTTTCTTATTTTAACCAAAAGTTCATAAAATGAGATGTTCTTCGTACGAATAAAGTGTTCTTCGTATGAGTCAGTAGTTCTTTGTTCAGGAAATATATACATACAGGAAGTTTGGAATAAAACTTTTGTGTATATTCCTAATAAATTTTGTTCTTATCCTAGTTGATGTATGTGTACAGAATGGAACAAAAGGAACATAAAAGAAAACCCGCAACAAAGAGAAATGACAAGTTAGAAGTGGAAATTATGTCGGAACCTAGACATAACATGGTGGCCTACTTGGATCCAGAAGAAAATTTTGCTGAGTACAACGGTATAATAAAGTTTTTGCGCGACTCAAGGATACATTATGCTATCACGCACAAGACTACAGTATACAAGACGTTGATCAAGGAATTTTGGGATTCAGCTAAAGTTGTTGAAGTAAATGGGAAGGAACTTATCTGCGGGAAAGTAAATGACTTGAACCTAGATGTCACTGTTGAAACCATTAACTCAATATTACAACTTGGTGATGTATCTGAAGCTCCATTCTCAGTACCGTTGAAGTGTTAACGTGGATGTTTGCTGAGAATAAAATGTGTTGGAGTTTTTCTCGTAGGACAACTAAACAAAGCATGGTTGCCACTCTGATACAAGTTCTTTCTACATATTTTAATTTAATGTTTGAGCAACAAACGAAGTGGTTATGACATGGCAAATAACGACTGGTTGGAATGATGATAGCTTTGGCATTGAACAAACCGTTTAGTGTTTCAAAGTATATTTTTGCAAATATGAAGGAAAATATGAGAAGAACCGGTTATGGTGGAAACAATTTTTGGATGTATCCTTTTTTTCTCCAAATGATCATGAATGTGCAACATCCAAATCATCTGAAGAAAGACAACGATATTTTAAAAGTTGAAGTTATGATGGAACATTCGTTGAAGATCTTTAAAGGTGTAGCAGCAAAACGTTACAAGGAAAGAACACCTCCTCGAAAGTTGATCGGTTTTCAGGCAAATGATCAATATATTGCACCAGAAAACGACAAGTGGCGCCATGATGACAGTGATTCAGATAATGAAGAATCAATCTTGAAAAAGATGATCGAAGATAAGTTTGGTCATAAAAAGAAAAAGGTAAATGATGATGACGGTGATAATGTTGGTAATGATGGTACAAGAGAACCAATTGCAGAAGTCTAGCCTATCTCTACAATGAAGGAGATTGAACCCGTAATGACGGAACCCACTACAATCTCTGAACCACAACCTACAAATACCACAGCAGCTGAAATACCTTCAGCAGAAGATAATTCAATTCGATCGAAACCTACTACTTCTTCAGCTCGACAATCCCAGTCTACATCTCATCAACGAAATGCAAAACGAAGTAGCCGTTTGTTCTCTGAAATGGAAAAGGATGAGAAAGTTGATTTTCTGTTCTCTCAGTTGCAAGCTGCGGCAATCCAAATTAATAAGCATTCGGAGTTTATATCTTCAAATCGGAACACAGTTGTCAAACAACAGTTGGAGATAAATTCTGTGAATGAGACTGTTAGAAAATAGGATTCTGAACTTGTGTAGTTAAGAAAAGAAAATGAGCGACTGAAGACTGCAGATGCTGAAAGAGCAACTCAGCTACAACGGATGAGGGCAGCTGATAACTCTTGGGGAATTGAGATAAATAGACTGAAAGAACATAGTGCGGCTGTACAACGATCTGCAGAAACATTAATTGCTAAGCATAATAACTTGAAAGAGTGGTATCATTCTCGTAATGCTACACTAGTTGAAGGATTTAATGGTATTAAAGACGTGTTTGAAATGAGCAAGAAGAGGGTGAACATTCTATGGAATGATAGATGCAAAGCGCAGGAGATCAAGAAAAAACATGATCAGGTTAGTGAAGACACTGGCAATCCTAATGCCTCGGCCTCATCCTCGCAATCAAAGGTTTCTGCTTCAACTCTAGTGGTAAAGTCTAATGCACAGCAGATCGTGACCGATCCAGTTACCTCCAGTGCTACTCAAGAGGAAACAGGAAAGGTTTGATGTTTCTGGAAAGTTTTGAAGACCTGATGCTCTATCAACGATGGATAGTAGATCTTCAGGGGGAGTTTATTGATACTTCAAGCCATTAAGTATGAAAACCAAAGACCGAAGACCAAGCAACAACCAAGGGGGAGTTTGTTGATACACTTTTGTGTCTGTCTCTTGTTCTTAGTTACGTCTGTAATTGTATGGTCTTTGTTTATTGTGTCTGTATAGTTTGGTCGTGTTGACGAATCAAGATATCCTCCTATCTTGGTTTAGTATGACGATTAGATTGTCTGTGTAAAACAATTGCATGTATGCATGCTATTGAGTCTTATGTACATCATGTTTGTGACACGATCTCCAAAGAAGAATTATGTGCGAATGAAAGTACTTCATACGAGCAAGATATTGCTCGTACGAGCCACCTACCATTCGTACGAACGAGTACCTCCAAACAAGCATCATGCTTGTTTCGTACGAGCTAGTTGATGCTTGTCCGAACCAGCTTGTTCGTACGAGTATCTTTGGAGTATGTTCTTCGTGACCAGGAACATACTTTGTACAGTTGCTGAGTATGGACACTATATAAGTAGACATGCACTTCTTAGTATGTGTTACGTTGTTGAGCAAGAGAGACTAGAGCCATACAAGAGAGAAACACAAGAGCACATAATGTGGTTGCATGAGAGTGTATGAACATTGTTTGTATATGTTTGTATCAGTTCTCTTTAGTTAATCAAGATATTGAATCTTTGGTTATCCTATGTTCTTACTTTGTTTTGATTTGCATACTTACGAGGATTCCACACTCGTATTTGTGTTGTATAAACAGGGAGGTAGGTAAATCTTGATCCTCCAAGTGGACCTACATAAAACATTGGGCCTCTGAAATGATCATCATCACCATGCCATGATCTTTTCATGTGATTGAGGCACGCCACCATGTACATACCACCAATCAAAACTTTTTATTTCAACTTCTGGTTTTATGCATGGGAGATATCGGACATTAACTGAGTTGTTACTTGTAGTTTCACCCAAGAACGAGAAGTATACAACTAGGAAATTCAGGACGAACAACCACCCATAGTCTCTATACCCAAGATGTACAACATCAGCTGTAATGGCGACAATCTTTTGCTTTGTATATCTTTAAACTGATCTCTAAACTCCTGCATAACTGTATCCCTCCTCTTGCTTGCCAATTTTTGTTCAACCAGCATAGTTTCTCCACGAGGCAGCTTGAACACACGGTATACAAGGTCGCTGTAATGGGTAAAAACCGGTCGTTTCCGATATTCAAGACACATGCATCTGGGTCATAATTTGAGACCAACCAGTGTGCTAAAGCCGTTGGGACACCAGTCACTTGAAGGCTGAAAATCGAGCCAAATCCTATATCGTAAATCTTTTCTCGCTGCTTTGCACTCATGCCATGCGTCAGATTTATCAAATTATCTATTGAAACTTTTGGCTTAATTTTTGCACCCGTAAATGTTTTGTAAGATTGAGTTAGTATCTTGGCGTGTTGTATGTATCAGCGACCTTTTTGATAGTGACTTCCTTCACTTTCCGGGTGGGGTGTCAACAAATTCATCGTCAGGGTCGGACGGCAATGAAATCCCCTGTTCATGGTATGTCTTTGCAGGCTTGATTGAGATTAACTTCGGTTCTACATTAAACAAACATAGTATTAGTAATGCCGCACATTATAAACATTTAGTTCATTATAATTTTCAACATAAAATGTATACCATGTGTGCTTGTCCCTGTTACCAACCATCGTGCCATTGATTTATATTGCTTCCCAGGCGGGAGCATTACATTTTTTGTTTCTGGTGCAGGGTGTGGTCGCACTTCTTTGTTGATCTTTGTACTTTCACTCATACGCTCATTTATATGAGCATGCACATCTGCTGCAAACTAAGTCAAGTCTTATCAGTTAAATTTATGTTCCATCCGATACATATGAGCGGTTTTTTTAATACAATGCAAGTACCTTTTTTCTCACTCTTCTTTGTATCTGAATCTGAACATATGATTGCCGTTTCCTTTGTGTTCTTGTACTTTGATCGGTACATTTTTTATTTAAGACGTTGGCTTTTCCTAACTATAAAGAACATCAAAGTGTATATTTAAACCAAGTTACTACATCAAATGTATTATAACACCAGTCAACAGTCCAAACAGAATTAAAACAAAAATAAAATCCAAATTAAGATATCAGTAATAACACAATACAAATTGAAGCAATGCAAGTAACACAACATCAGGTTATATTTGAAGACATCCTACCTTATAAAAACACCAAAGCAGTTATATAAATGCATACAACTTATAAAGAACACGCATGTGCAACAATGCAATGACTTTTGTTATTTATATTGAAATCCCAAATTCAAAACTTTTAAAAGACCACATAAGTTATATTGAAGGAAATTCAAAACTTGTTGTAAAAGACCACAACAGTTATAAAAGATTTAACACCAAAGATATTAAATAACACCCTAATTCTTAGAATGCATCATAAACCAAAAAAAAAAAAAAACAGCACAACTCATTAAAAAACACCACAACAGTTTTTGTTGAATGGATACAACTTATAAAGAACACCATAGATATTAAATAACACATAAACTCATTGGAAAAGAACACACATGTGCAACAATGCAAGGCCCTTTGTGCTTACATATATATATATATATATATATATATATATATATATATATATATTAAGTAACACCCTACCAGTAATAACACCATAGATATTAAATAACACCTAATTTTATTCAATACAGTCAAATTTATATGAGAACACACATGTGCAATATGTTTTTGCAAGTTCGAAAAAACACCCTTCGTGCTTACATTAGATATAACAGAAATAACACCATAGACATTAAATAACACCCTAATTCTTAGAATGCATCATAAACCCTACAACTTTTAAAAAAACACGACAGAAACAAAAAACAGCACAACAGTTTTAGTTGAATGAATACAACTTATAAAAAACACCATAGATATTAAATAACACCAAAAAACATCATAAGTCATTGAAAAACATAATAGCCGTTTTTATCGGATGAAATAAGGAACCTATTGAAATCCCTAACTGATACCAACTAGGAAATCAGGAATAACACCATAAATCGATTGAAGACACCTAAAAACACCGTAATTTCATAACACATTACTTACCTTTAAGGGTTTTTGCTGTATCGGATGGCGGCGTAAATGAACTCATCTTCTAACACCATCTCTCCATAACGGTAACAACTCCATGAACGACTATTTTTTGTACATTAAAGAATTTTCAAGAAAAAGAAAATCTTTTCGAATTTTTATATTTTCTAAAAGCAAATAACAAATTAATAAACACTCTGTTTTTGTGAGAATCACCGGTAAGAAGATCGTATCAACAACATCAAACTGTTTTCACACTATTAGATAATTCTATATGTGATTTTCATGAAAATTAATTAAAGATGATTACCAGTATTGTTTATCCACTTAAACAAAATGCATGAACATTTCAAGTACCATTATCTAGTGATATGTTAAGGTAATTTTTTACAGATATACTAGTGTGTCCCACTTCAGGACATACCCTCACGATCAAGGTATGCACAAAGATCCCTCGTAGTAGTGAGTATACCAAAATTCATCCTTTTTGATTTACAACGTTAGATAATTGGTGATCAGGTCAGTACTTTCGTACAATAATGAAACCAATATCCAATGAGGGTTAAGACAAATAACACAGATTTGGTATGATTTATGTATTTTGCACATTTGAATGACTCTCTAGGAGAGCTTCTTCAATTTCTAGGATTTGGCATTTTAGCTCTTTTAATATATCCTGGTTGTGCCTAGGTCAGCATATATCTGGATGTAGCAGACGGACAACCCTGATATCCCAAGATGAAATAACGATATAAAGACCCAAAACCTCAGATTTTGGTAATCTATAAACGAAAGATTTAAGGTTTTAAAACCATACGCCACTGATACGTTGCCCACTCATACACAGTTCGTTATGTTTATATCAACATGGTAAGTTGATTTATTTCATGCTTTTTACCTACTGGTACATCATATGATGAAGCTGCTATCACACTTAAGCAATTTAATTTTAATTTCAGTGCGTCAATCAAACTTGCTGATATAATATCATTTCTTCTTTTCTACACAATGAAAACCCGATTTTGGTTTTCTATATTTTTTATGCTTTTAATTCTTGAAAAACAGCAAACTATTTAAAAAATTCTTATAAAAAAACTGGTTATTCAGGCTTCCTCATCCGTTGAGTTCGACTAGATGTTCAAAGCGAGCCCTGTCAAATGATTTTGTGTAAAGATCTGCTAGGTTGTATAGCGTGTCGACTCTATGCAGTTCAATCAATTTCTTTTCAGCACAATCCCGTATAAAATGATGACGAATGTCAATATGTTTTGTGCGACTGTGTTTTACGGGATTATTTATGATTGAAATAGTGGCATTATTGTCTATCATAATAGGAGTACGAGTGAAATTCAAACCGTAATCGCGCATCTACTGTTGTATCTCTGAAAGCAACAGCTACCCGAAGCAATATTCCGCTTCACATGTAGAGGTAGACACGCAAGATTACTTCTTGCATTGCCATGACACGAGCCTCCCTCCTAAGAACTGACAACCACCTGTGCTAGACTTTCTGGTTGATTTGCATCCTGCAAAGTCCGAATCAGTGAAAGCAACAAACTTCAAATCACTAGCAGCTGAATACCATAACCCAATTTATGTTTCCCCTTCAAGTAAGGAAGAATCCGCTTCATCGCTTTCATATGTGACTCTTTTGGATTCGCTTGATGTCTGGCACAAAGACACACTGCGAACATGATGTTTGGTCTTGAAGCAGTCAAGTACACTAGAGAACCAATCATTGCCATGTACTGAGTTGGATCAACATCATCCACACTCTCATTATCTGGACCAAGATTGTGATTCTCGCAAATAGGAGTGTTGAAAGTAGGGCAATCTTCCATTTAGAAATGAGACAAAATGTTATACACATACTTCGTCTGATGTATAAACATTCCATCCTTCTTCAGTTCAACTTGCAAACCCAGAAGGTAAGACAATTCACCCATTGCACTCATTTCAAACTAGCTCTTCATCACCTGCTCAAATTCATGACACATATTCTCATCAGACCCAAAAATGATGTCATCTCACCTGTCCCAGCAGAAAGTCTTCCTTCTTTATCTTAATGAACAATGTATTGTCAATCTGTCCTCTTTCAAAGCCATTCTTCAACAAATGTGTTGGCGGTGTCTCATAACACGCCCTAGGTGCCTGATGCAATCCATACAATGCCTTATTAAGTAGATAGACTAGATATGGATAATAGGGATTAGTAAACCCATCTGGTAGTGAGACATACACCACTTCTTGGACTTTCGTAAAGAAAAGCACTCTTCACGTCAAGTTGGTAAACTTTGAAACCCTTTAATGATGCTTCCAACCTTGCTACTGATGCAAACACTTCATTGTAGTCAATCCCTTTTTACTGATTGAACCCTTTCACCACTAACCGAGCCTTATTTCTCGTCACAATCCCTCGGTCGTCTTTCTTGCACTTAAACACCCACTTGGTGCTTATTTCCTTCGCTCCTTCAGGCAAGTCAACTAGCTCCCAAACCTTCAACTTCTTGAACTAAGCTAGTTCCTCTTGCATAGGTTCAACCCATGAATTATCTTTTAGAGCCATGTGAACATTCTTCAGCTACTCGTGGGCAATAAATGTAGCTACAAACACTCATTGATAATTCATGTCTTATGAATTGTAGCAAACAAACAGGAACCTTCGATCACACCTCTTCTTGTCTTAACACCTGCAGCAGCATCACCTATGATGTTCTCAACTGAATGATCTATGTTTGCTCGTGTAGTAGCAATGGCATCAACAACTAAATTATCTCACAGATTAGTTCCAACCTCCCCTGAATGTTTTCATTAGCAAACGGATTAGTAAAATCCTCCCCCTAAATAGGTTAGACTCACTATCACTTGAATCCTGTTGAGCTGCACTGGAGGAAGTTTCTGGAGTATCTGTCATTGATATACTCGATCTAGGCATGAAGTCACCCTCTTCATCACTGATCACAATTTGAATCACTTGAGACTCATCTGCATTGGAAAACTCAGGAATATTAAATGATTTAAAAACACTGTCATAATGACCACTCATTGATTGTTGAGGTGAATAACTAGTGATTTCAATGTTAAACACAACCTCAATTTTACTAGTTTTAGATGAAAAACCCTTTTATTTGGTGTTCCAAGCATATAACCTAGAAAGTATCCGTTGTCAGCTACCTCACCGAATTTTTGCTTATCTTTATTTCGCACAATGGTGCAGGGTAATCCAAATGGTTCAAAGCCTTTCAAGTTTGGTTTATTGTTAAACACAAGTTCATGATATGTTTTGTTAAACCGTTTAACCGTTAAAACTTTGTTTAGGACATAACAAGCTGTGTTCACAGCTTCTCCCTAGAAAAGAACTGAAAGCTTTGAATCAGAAAGCATAGTCCTAGCGGCTACAATCAACGTCCTGTTTTTCCTCTCAGCGACTCCATTCTGTTGAGGTGTATAAGGAGCAGAATAATGATGTTCAATTCCCTTGCGAAGACAATAGAGATCCAGAATCTGATTCTTGAACTCCGTGCCATTATCACTCCTTATCCTCTTGATCTGTGCAGCATGGACATTTTCCAATTTTGTAAAAAGATCTATCAGCATCTCCGCTGTCTCATCTTTTGTACCTAAAAAGAAAACTCATGAATACCGTGAGTAATCATCTGTGACAACTAAACAATAGTACTTTCTACCTGTGCTCCTTACGTTCACTGGACCGAATAGATCCATATGAAGTAATTCATAAGGGGCATCTATGGAATTTACTATTTTGGACTTGTGAGGTTCTTAAGTTGTTTTCCCTTTTGACATGGAAGACATTTATCTTCCACATGAAACCTCTGCACTGGCACCCCTTCCACTAAACCGTTTTTAATAATATAATTCATTTTTCATTAGTGGATGCGGGCCATGCGTCTGTGCCACAACATTGACTTAGCCTCATATGCTTTTGACATTAAACACGCCACCATAGTGGAAGAGTCCTTAGCACCCACGTCCATGACATAAGTGTCGTTTCTCCTTGGCACTCTCATCACTATCCAATCATCTGGTATTACCAAACCTAGTTTCAACACCAGAGCTTTAGACTTAGTAAAATGGACCGAAGGACCCTTGTTGCAGACTTGTGACACGCTCATCAGATTGTGTTTAGGCTGCTCGACATAGTTCACTTTGTCCAATGTGATCTTCCCGTTTGTCACTTTTCCTCGACCTATGATGTGCCCTCCTTTAGCACCTGCAAAATTCACATAACCTCCATCTATGTTTTTAAACTCAGTCAACAACCTCACATCCCCCATCATGTGCCTGGAGCAACCACTATCAACATACCACAAGTTGATAATCCTCCTTGGTAGCTCCTACACAACCCAACAAAAATTAGTTAGATTGGGGGACCCAAGCCTTAATGGTCTTGGGTCTTCCAGATTCATCAACCACCGAAACATCCATCCAATATCCATCGCTCCTAACTGAAGTCTTGGATCTCAAACCTGTTGATGGACATGGTTTTTTATTTCCACTTGGTCTCTGGTGTTGAGGTTTCCTATACATGTTTGGACTTTGTGACCTTTGGAAATTTTGGTTTTGATTACATGAATTTTGATTGTGATAATATCTAAAGCCATTGTTATAAAAATTTCGACTACCAACATTCTGATATCGAGTTTGATATTGACCTTGACTTCTAAAATTACTTGATTGACCATTAAAGTTATTCATTCTTGGTGAAATACTTCTAGGTTTTTCATATCTGCCTGATGTAGATTCAGGCTAAAATCTTTGTTGGTTTCTTTGAAAACGAGGAAGTTGGTGAGTTCCTTTTTCAGCCTTAGCTACACCAACCGCGACACTTTGTTGCTTGAGAGCATATGTCTTTGGTGAGTTAGAAACTTTCTGCTCACCATCACCAATCTTTTCTGGTGATTTTTCTATTTTTCTCTCAGTCACTTGTGCTTCATTTTGTTATTAGAACAACAGCTAGCTACATGTCCCTTGGTGTGACATTTGAAGCACGATCTTCTAGCCGAAGACTTCTAATTGAAGTCTTTGGTTTAGATCCATCAGGTGACGATGATGATAATGATGATGCCCTTGAAGGATCTTGTTTAGTTTGCTCAATTTTTGGTTTTCTATGTTTTTATGTTTAGCAAACTGCACATTTGACTCACTTTCAATAACAATGGTCTCTTCTTTCATATCACTCCTTTAACAAAATCAAGTTTTTTAACAAAAAAATGCCTTTTATTCTTAGGGTGTGAATTTTTTGTTTTCAAACCGGTTCCTTGTTATTATCCTTCTTGGCACTTACATCATCATGTTTAGACACACCCACATACCCTGATGTGGAACTACTAGGTGTAGTTGACCCAAAGTCTGCTAGCTCTTCCTCGAATGGCAACAAAGAATAGTCATGACCAAGAGGTGGTGGAACTTTATTGAAACCTTTGAAGCCCACACTAGTCTTGTCATTACTTTTCTTCAAGCCATTCATCATATGTCTCATTACAAAAGATGAATCTCTGAATTGATTCAATTTCTTTTCAAGTTCACAAATTTTCAGTTGTGCTTCTGACAACTCTTTTCATTTTTTAGAAATCTCTTTTGTTTTCTCACTCATCGTATCATGAGCTAAGTCAATAATTTGAAGTTTTTCATTTAGTTTACATGTTAAAATGTTAATTTCTTCTTCATAACCCTTAATTTTCTTCAAATATAATGACTCATTTCTTTTTATGAAAAAAGTTTGATTCTTTTACGCTCGAGAGCTCATTTACCAGACTTCACTTTGCAGTTATTTTAAGCAAACAAAACTACCAGGGTTAGAATGTACCTCTCTTGTTAATTTGCTTAGATCAGCCATGAAAGCAGCAAACTCTGCAGCCATCTTCTTATCTGCAGCATCCTGTTCTACATCAGACATTACGTTTTTTATCCTGAACTTCAGTCGTCTGATCATCCACTCTATTGCTCTATCTTAGCATCAGCCTTTACTTCTGCATCGTCAGCTGGGGCTATCTCATCCATGAAAGCCTGTGTGGCATTGTCATCACTTCTAGATGAACACTCCAATCATAAGAATCTTCTCTAGCAGTAGAGATCAAGGCCTTTGATCCATTGTCAGCTTGAACCATGACCAGGAGAATCTTGAAAAAATGAGTTAGAATTGTAACATTCGTCAAAAAACGGGTTTCCAAAATCCGCTTTGTTTATTAACCGAATAGTCAGTCAAAATTTTCGTCGCGTATATATTGTTTATTTTAATATTAAACGATATATAATTAATAAACATTTTAGAATTTAAAATCTATAATTGAAAATTTATAATAAATATTGAATAAAAAAATATAAGGAGACGCCGGGTTTCGAACCCGTGTCACCCGCCTCCATCACACACACATAAACCGTTCGGCTGCCAAGCCTCATTCGGTTTATTTTAGATCCATTAATATATGTATACGCATTTCAATTAAGGGATGTCTCAAAAAGAAAGCCGCTCAAAGATTCAGCAGTTACGATTTCAAAAGAAAAGTAGAAGGCGCATAGAATTATCAGTTACCGAATCATGTTTTAATTCGATTTCAGTTATCAATTATACCCTGAATCAAAGAAAATCAGTATTTTGAAAACCGAAAACATTAAAGAAAAAAATGAATGAAACCAAAAACATTAAAAGATGAAATCGATTACAAATCATTCGATCTACAAATACTGAAACATCTCGAGCTTTCTGTTCAAACACTCTACTGCCGGAAATGCTTGGTAGTCACCAGAAAATATCACCGGAAAAACCGAAATCGTGGTGGATCACATCACCTATAAATACAGGGCTAAACTCCTCAATCCAACCTGTTCAATCTCTCAAACTCTCTCTTAAACTCTCGCTAAAACACTCTGACGCAGTCGCCGCAAGTCGCCGAAGTTTATCTGTGTTTGCCGGAATTCTCAGATACTTGCCGGAAAACCGAAGAAACTATCCCACTGTTGCCTTACCTTATAAACAGGACATCTAGAGCTCATACCGAAATCACCCACACTCACTTCAAACTTCCTGAAGATCCTCTGTCGCAAGTTACACGTCGCCGGAATAATCTGCCATCGTTGGAATCTCTCCGGAGAAACAGGGGATCTCTGTTCGGTATATCTTACACCTAATCCCTCTCATTTTTATTACTCTCATATGTAGTTATTCAAAATTTAATAAAGGAATTGATTAATGAATCGAAGCAATCGGATTTTAACAGTCTGGTTGTTCAAGTGACGAAGAAGATGAAACACTGTTAATGTATAAGTTTAATTCGAAACGGATTTTTAAACGGGTTAGACACACAGTCCAGCGGTGGACTGTGTGCATTTGAAACATAGAGATACCGAGTTCGAGTCTGTCCTTGTTCCGATTCGTCACAATATTCAAACCTTTTTATAAAACCCAAATACGGAACCTTTCAGTTAGTATATAAGATTAATAAAAACAAGTATTTTAACCAGGTTAGACACACAGTCCAGCGGTGGACTGTGTGAAAGTTAAACCACAGGTCACGGGTTCGAAACTCATCATGCGCACCGGTTCGACTAGTTTAAAAACCTTTTTAATTAAATAAATTCTGAATAATCTAAGTAGTATATAAATATAATTAAAAACAGAAATATTTCGGATTAGACACGTAGCTCAGTTGGTAGAGCTGCGTGCACGCGTACGGGAGGTCATGAGTTCGAACCTCACTCAGCGCATATAATAAACACGGTCCGACCGGTCAAACGGTCAACGGTCAATGGTCAAAAAGTCAAAAAAATTTATTTTCTTTTATTTATTTATTTTATTTAAAAATCAATTAAAAATACTTAAAATAATATTTTTAAAGTTAGAAAATGACCTTAAACTCACAAAAATAAATCTAATAATCCTATTAAAAATTGTTAATAAAATCCACTTATTTACCGAACCATTATGTTATTATTTAGGTTAGTTTCTCTCGTGGTTAAATCCAAATTCGTGCGCATTCATCATCAATCCAAGAAACGTCAACCACTGTGAGTGAATCCTTACAAATTCCCTTTTTATTCATGTTTTGGGGTGTATCATGTGCCGCTTAAATTAATTCGCTTATTCAAACTCGTGTTATACCATTATATGATACTAAACTTAGAATGTAAATATTGTTTGTTGTGATGTATTACATATTGTCAAGTTGTATGCAAATTATTTATTAGGCCCATCAGTTCGTTGAACAAGTGTGCCTCAAACTCATTCATTAGGCCCATTAGTTCCCTCGTGGGACGAGTTGAACAACGCGTGCCTCAAAACAATCATTTGTTGTATGTGTGTGCAATATTTAATGTTATGTGTTTTGTGAATAAATTTACATCTTTATTTTACTCATATGTGGTTATGCACTTTATTTTATAATCAATACAATAAACACGTTTAAATGTTTTCATAGGATTCACTCGCCAACTTTTTGTTGACCCAAAAACCATTTTTACACATGATACAGGTGGACAGGATGAAGCAAGGAACACATAGGAAATTGCCTTAGAAGAAAAATAATGAAGTCTAGAAAGATGTATAGAACATGTGTACTTGTATGATTTGATTGTATGATCTCCTTTAAATTGTAATAATAAATATGAAACATTATAATAAATGTCATGAGCTTTGATGAAAACCCAATCGTGCCCCGATCACCTTTTTCCGCTGCGGGTCGGGGTGTGACAGATTGGTATCAGAGCTTTTGACTATAGGGATATAGATAGGTTATTAGACCCTTAGAGCCTATACTATAGTTGATTAGATTTTAATTGTTTATGTGGTTACATGCAAACTCATGATGTTTATTTGTTTCGTATTTATTACACACTCAAATGCATGCAAACACTTCCAATATTACATTTTGTGATACATAATGAATATATTTACAGTCAAACATACATACTTACATACACATTCATCATACATATTCAATGATCACATATTCAAATCATCTTCATACTTCCGTTATTCAAGATTTTGTAGCATTTTTCATTTTTCAATCTCATCAAAGTGTGTTCTACGACGGGCATGTAGTAACTGCAAGGGTACAAGTACCGGTAGTCGGAACGTCCTGTCTAGGTTGGCATTCGTATAAATCCAATATAACGGACCAGTTTGCCTACCTGGGGACTAACGATGAGAGTACGAAGGACCTATTAGGCCAAAGCATGCCACACCAAACTTCGTTCGAACTAACCCCACTTTGAGTTGTCACCGTGTCCACACCTGGATGCACTCCGAACTACATACGTTACATACATATTTCTCGATTTTCTTGGGTTTTAGTGTACGTTACCAGGCTAACACATGCGAACCATATGAAAAACCCGGTAATCATGGGGGCCCACATGATTACGAAGGTGAAGTATGGCGGCATGCAAAGGCCCAATTACGAGCAAAGCCCAAGACATCCTATGGATGTAGTAGATTTATTATTCTATATTTATTTTATGAATGTTCATTCCTAAATACGACACATGACCCTAAAACGTCCAACTCATACTCTTGATACGTATTCCTTGTAGATGTCTTCTAGTCTCGCTCGTAGGAAGATGAGATCAGAAAAAGCCCGCGAGCGCATGGCTGCCCAAATCGCTCAACAAATGGCTGCCGTAATACCCAACATTGTAGTTCAAGTTCAACAAGCCCTTACCGCTAATCCGTCAATCAAGAAGATCAAAATGTTGTTAACCCTCCCCAATTACTACTAAATGCACCTTCAAGCATTTCAAATCCTGCGACCTCCAAAATACGAAGGGACTGAAGGTGTCACCGCTCTCCTCATTGGTTTGAGGAAATGGAAAACACTTTTCTAAATTGCGATTGCCCCGATGATCGCAAGGTGCGATATGCTACCGGTCGTTTACTTGGAATAGCACTTACATGTGGAATACAGAGAAGGCCAAGCGAGGTACTGAGGATGCTATGACTTTGACTTGGGAAGAGTTGAAGGAAATCATGACAAGACGTTTCTGTCCAAGAAGCGAAATCAAGAAATTAGAGGATGAGTTCTATTCTTTGAAACAAAAGGAAGGCGACCACACCACGTACAACAAGAGATTCCTTGAATTAAATCAAATGGTCCCCAACTTGTTCACTCCCTCTACCGTTTGATCGAGCACTACATTCGAGGTCTTCCTTAAAAAATCCAAGACTCTGTAATAAGTACCACACCTGCAACTTTGGAAGCAGCAATGGCGTTGAGCACTACAGAGCTCACCGAAAACCGCATAGTAATAAAGACTTCAAGGAGGAGAAGAAGAAGGATAGAGCATCAACTGAAACCTCAAACTCCACCCAAACCGAATCCCCTTCTCAATCCATTTCTAAGAGAAAACGAGATGGGCAAATCTTCGATGTCACCCAACACAATCAACCAACTTCACAAGCCATACCCTCCAAGCTATCCCAATCACTCAAGTAGCACCCAACTCAACTTACCCAAATAAGAAACCTTACCTTGGACCTCACCCTCAATGCAACACCTGTTTTTATCACCATCCATTTACCTTACCTTGTCGACTATGCGCAAATTGTGGACGCTATGGTCATTTGAGCAAGGTTTTCCGCACCCCCCAAAACCAAACCTCACCCCCTACTCAAAACATGATCCAAACATATCAACAACCCCAATACCCCATGTTCCCATATGTTCGAGCTTGTTTTAATTGTGGCGACCCTACCCACTTTAGAAACACGTGCCAACGATTGGTCAACATCATAAACGCCCAAGCTCAAGCAAACCCAGTTAACCGAGCAAATCAAGAAAACCTAACCACTAGGCCACCAGCAAGAGGAAGAGTTTACAACATCAACGCCAATCCTGCTGAAGATAATAACGGCCCAAACGAACCACCCAACTAGTTTCTTCACCAAAAATCAAGATTCAACTCCAACCGCTTAGTTTTTATGTTTTCTTTATGTTATCTCAATCTTCATTATAAATTGGAAGTTTATCCAAGAATCTTAATGCGAATTACTATTTCAGTTTTGTTTTATACTCATTGATTTAACATTCATATCATCATACCTCACGACGTATCTCAGTCTCATCATTTAAAGAAGTTGGGTTGTGTCTCACTTCTACATAGACTAACCTCTTCATCATAACAAATGAGAGAGGTACTATCATCATTCAAACATGTATACTTTCAGAATTTAGACTCAAGCTTTGGGTGTTGTGTTTGCTTATGTTTTAGAGTCACATAGAACTAATCATAACTTACTGATAAAACCAATGAAAATTTGACAAGAATATGGTGGATACGCCGCTGGTACTTCCTATACATAAGTATTCTTGCCAAAGGATCAGAAGCATTGTCAGGCGGTTATGAGAAGTTCCATGTAGGATTTAGTAATGTCATGGTTGAAGTTTGTTTTATACTCACTGATTTAGCATTCATATCATCATACATCTCAACGTATTTCAATCTCATCATTCAAAGAAGTTGGGCTGTGTCTCACTTCTACATAGACTAACCTCTTCATCATAACAAACGAGAGAGGTACTGTCATCATTCAAACATGTATACTTTCAGAATTAAGACTCAAGTTTTGGTTGTTGTGTTTAGAGTCACATAGAACTAATCATAACGATAAAGCCAATGAAAATTTAACAAGAATATGGTGGATACGCCGCTGGTACTTCCTATATATAAGTATTCTTGCCAAAGGATCAGAGGCATTGTAAGGCAGTTATGAGAGGTTCCATGTAGGTTTTAGTAGTAGAAGTTTTGTTTTAGGATATAACCTTATCTTTCCAAACGTATCGATTCTCTCAGAACCTTGTGCATGAGATCATACCTAGTCAATCAACTCTGTTTATCCATGTTCCTTATCTTAGGCAACAAAAAGCGATTCCTATAGCAGGGTATTCAACCCTTACTAGGAACGCTACCGCCTCAAACAAAATTTAATCTCTTACCCCCTTCTAAGTATGTAATTGTCAAATTAAAACGCCATCCTTTTGAATCAAACACGCCACTACTTAAATTTCGGGACGAAATTTCTAAAAGTAGGGGATACTGTAACATTCGTAAAAAAACGGGTTTCCAAAACCCACTTCGTTTATTAACCGAATAGTCAGTCAAAATTTTCGTCGCGTATATATTGTTTATTTTAATTTTAAACGATACATAATTAATAAACATTTTAGAATTTAAAATCTATAATTGAAAATTTATAATAAATAATGAATAAAAAAATATAAGGAGACGCCGGGTTTCGAACCCGGGTCACCCGCCTCCATCACACACACATAAACCGTTCGGCTGCCAAGCCTCATTCGGTTTATTTTAGATCCATTAATATATGTATACGCATTTCAATTAAGGGAGGTCTCAAAAAGAAAGCCGCTCAAAGATTCAGCAGTTATGATTTCAAAAGAAAAGTAGAACGCACATACAACTATCAGTTACCGAATCATGTTTTAATTCGATTTCAGTTATCAATTATACCCTGAATCAAAGAAAATCAGTATTTTGAAAACCGAAAACATTAAAGAAAAAATGAATGAAACCGAAAACATTAAAAGATGAAATCGATTACAAATCATTCGATCTGCAAATACTGAAACATCTCGAGCTTTCTGTTCAAACACTCTACTGCCGGAATTGCTTGGTAGTCACCAGAAAATATCACCGGAAAAACCGAAATCATGGTGGATCAGATCACCTATAAATACAGGGCTAAACTCCTCAATCCAACCTGTTCAATCTCTCAAACTCTCTCTTAAACTCTCGCTAAAACACTCTGAAGCAGTCGCCGCAAGTCACCGAAATTTATCTTTGTTCGACGGAATTCTCAGATACTTGCCGGAAAACCGAAGAAACTATCCCACTGTTGCCTTACCTTATAAACAGGACATCTAGAGCTCATACCGAAATCACCCACACTCACTTCAAACTTCCTGAAGATCCTCTATCGCAAGTTACACGTCGCTGGAATAATCTGCTATCGTTGGAATCTCTCCGGAGAAACAGGGGATCTCTGTTCGGTATATCTTACACCTAATCCCTCTCATTTTTATTAGTCTCATATGTAGTTATTCAAAATTTAATAAAGGAATTGATTAATGAATCGAAGCAATCGGATTTTAACAGTCTAGTTGTTCAAGTGATTAAGAAGATGAAACACTGTTAATGTATAAGTTTAATTCGAAACGGATTTTTTAACGGGTTAGACACACAGTCCAGCGGTGATTGTGTGCATTTGAAACATAGAGATACCGAGTTCGAGTCTGTCCTTGTTCTGATTCGTCACAATATTCAAACCTTTTTATAAAACCCAAACACGGAACCTTTCAGTTAGTATATAAGATTAATAAAAACAAGTATTTTAACCAGGTTAGACACACAGTCTAGCGGTGGACTGTGTGCAAAGTTAAACCACAGGTCACGGGTTCGAAACTCATCATGCGCACCGGTTCGACTAGTTTAAAAACCTTTTTAATTAAATAAAATTCTGAATAATCTAAGTAGTATATAAATATGAATTAAAAACAGAAATATTTCGGGTTAGACACGTAGCTCAGTTGGTAGAGGTGCGTGCACGCGTACGGGAGGTCACGAGTTCGAACCTCACTCAGCGCATATAATAAACATGGTCCGACCGGTCAAACGGTCGACGGTCAACTAGTCAAAAAGTCAAAAATTTTTATTTTCTTTTATTTATTTATTTTATTTAAAAATCAATTAAAAATACTTAAAAATAATAGTTTTAAAGTTAGAAAATGACCTTAAACTCACAAAAGTAAATCTAATAATCCTATTAAAAATTGTTAAGAAAATCCACTTATTTACCGAACCATTATGTTATTATTTAGGTTAGTTTCTCTCGTGGTTAAATCCAAATTCGTGCGCATTCATCATCAATCCAAGAAACGCAACCACTGTGAGTGAATTCTTACAAATCCCCCTTTTTTATTCATGTTTTGGGGTGTATCATATGTCGCTTAAATTAATTCGCTTATTCAAATTCGTGCTATACCATTATATGATCTAAACTTAGAATGTAAATATTGTTTGTTGTGATGTGTTACATATTGTCAAGTTGTATGCAAATTATTTATTAGGCCCATCAGTTCCTCGTGGGAGACGAGTTGAACAACGCGTGCCTCAAAACTCATTCATTAGGCCCATCAGTTCGTTGAACAACGCGTGCCTCAAAACTCATTCATTAGGCCCATCAGTTCCTCGTGGGAGACGAGTTGAACAACGCGTGCCTCAAAACAATCAATTGTAGTATGTGTGTGCAATATTTAATATTATGTGTTTTGTGAATAAATTTACATCTATAGTTACTCATATGTGGTTATGCACTTTGTTTTATAATCAATACAATAAACACGTTTAAATGTTTTCATAGGATTCACTCGCCAACTTTTTGTTGACCCAAAAACCATTTTTACACATGATACAGGTGGACAAGATGAAGCAAGGAACACATAGGAAATTGTCTTAGAAGAAAAATAATGAAGTCTAGAAAGATGTATAGAACATGTTGTACTTGTATGATTTGATTGTATGATCTCCTTTAAATTGTAATAATAAATATGAAACATTATAATAAATGTCATGAGCTTTGATGAAAACCCAATCATGCCCCGATCAACTTTTTCCGCTGCGGGTCGGGGTGTGACAAGAATGAAATTTTGTCTTTGGTCTTTGACATTCTCTAGCAAAGTGTCCGTAATTTTGACAATTGTAACAGCTCACTTTAGACTTGTCAAAACCTACATTCTTTCCAACAAACTTTCTTCCCATCCTATTTATGAACCTCTTCACTCTTCTAGAGATCATGGCCATCTGCCATTGTAAATCCATCTTCTCTAGGCCATCAGGGTCAATCTGATCATAATCTTCATCAAAAGTAGCAGGATCAGATATTCTTCCCTGAATGTAGTTCTCATATGAAGCAACGAATGAAGCAAGCAAGGCCAGATGATCTTCAGCAGCCTTGACACTCAGAGGCATAGACCTTGTACTGTTGTTATTATTGCTAGGTTGTTGTCTCTTTGCCCTGATGATCCTCCTGAAGCAGCTATAAAACATACATCACCATCAGCATTTGTCACAACCTGCTCAGTTTCACATGAGAGAAACATAGTTGCTGAATCACTTGAAGCATTGTTGGAAAATGAAGATGGAATCCCTTTATAATTCCCAGATCTTGAACCTGATCATATCTAGTCTCCTTCTTCTTCTTCATGTTGAACTCATAAGCTCTCAGTTTCCCAACAACCTCTTCCAAGTCTTTATCTTCATAATCAGCTTCACCCTTTATCATAAGAGCATAAATATCCCATTTGGCAAGTAAAGCGTCTAGCAACTTATCATTTATCTCAACATCCGTGTATCCGTCTATGTCATAATTGTCCATTTATGACATTAGATGATGGTATCTAGTGATGATATCTTCGAGGGACTCATTTCTCATGCCTTTAAAGACAACAAATTGCTTCTTCAGCAAGTCAACTTTGTTTTCTTCACATCAGGATTGCCCTCATACCTCTTCTCTAGAGCATCCCACAACTCCTTTGAAGTAGTATATCGCTTGAATGTATGTTTGATGACATCAGGTAAAGACATCTTTATTGCAGCTAAGGCCTTCTTCTCAGACTCATACATTCTCTTATTTGCCTCTGACATGTTTACATAGGCAATGACTAGTGATTTGCCTACAAAGTCATGAGTTGGGTTTACGTACCCATCTTGAATACAGATCCACATCCGTGTGTCCTGATATTCAATGAACGACTGAAATCTATCCTTCCATGTAAGGTAATTCTTTACCTTCAACATCTTTGACAGTTTGTTAGTCGTGCCTGCCTCATGCTCCATTCTCAACAATTCATTCAGGTTTGACGTATTCGACATTTTTATCGAACCGGCTCACTAAAACTGTTTAATGATTTTCCGAAATGTGTGTTTACTAAATTGTACCGTTAGACTCATCTCGACAATACAAATCCAACGATATATAATGCTTGAGACCTTTTTAGGAATTTTCGTGCCTTTTTTGTCCTAAAAATCACATGAGTCTAACCATGCAGTCGGTTTGTCAAATTGTTTACAGGTCAAATTCTGTGTATGAAAACGTTTATCTCCGATTACGTCAGCTGGTTAACTTTCCACCTATTTGAGTTCAACTCAGAACAGTACTGGATTCGAAACAGTGTTCGAGATGCAAATCCGAGATGCTATCCGAGATGGTGATTCGATATACTATCCGAGATGTTCCAAGATGAGTTATCCGAATGGTAACTCGGAACAATGATTCGAAATGCTCCGAAATGATCCGAAACAATGTTTATCCAAGATGATCCGAGATGCACTATTCTGATCCGAAATGCAGGTTTTCTGATCCGAGATGCTTCACTTATGATCCGAGATGCAATTTTCTATCCGATATGCTTCACTTATTATCCGAGATGCAATGCTTCTATCCGAGATCCTTGATGTTTATCTGGAACATCAGCAATAACCCTAGAACAGCCGTCAAAACTTTTTCTGCAGTAACGATTCTGAGCCGAGCCAATCAAGATCTTAACGCTTACGCTCTGATACCAATTGTAGGTCCCCTAATCCGTATGGATCTTCACAAAATCGTTTATCCAACCTAGAGTGTGGAATCCTCTAGATCAGATTATCACATAAATATGAGTAGGAACATAAATCACTATAAACCCGCTCTTTATTGATTATCTATCACAACGATTAGAATCAATCTAGATCCCACGAATTCATCCAATCTCTCTACAAATTCTCTCTCAACTCTCTCTATATTAATTAACTGAGCAACCTCAACCCTAATGCAAAACTCTGTTTATATAGAGATAGGTATGCGACTGGGCTAGGATTTAACCACATGGGCTGCGAATTGGGCTAGGCCTAATTCGCCTACCACTCCCTATAATGTGGGTCTGGTTTGACCTAACCACTTCTAATTAAGTACTACAATACTAAACCCGCTAACAGTTATTGTTCTACCAATTAAAAGATATCCAAAGACAAAATCTAAAAGCTTTTGTCACAAATATGCACCAACAGGGAAAACATTATAGAGTAATTACACAAATGATCTCTGAATTAAGATAAAGGTCTTTACACAGATGACCTAGTAGTTGAAAAGGGTATTTTAGTAAAGTCACTTAAACTTGAAAGAAAAATTAACAAAAATAAGTGTTAATACGCAAGGTTGTTACAAAATGAAAAGTTAGAACCTCAGAATGTGATTTTAAACTATTAGCATCCGACCTTGTTACTTTCTGCAAACCACAGAAACTAATGGTGTAGTTAACTCTTTAAATTATGACTTTTTTTACAATGTATTCTCAAATATCATGAGTGTGTTTTCAAAAACAGTAGTTGAGGATTTTAAAGCCCAAAACTTGATTTTATAATATTTTTTCTTTTAAACATGATGTCACACTAGGATTTACGAATAGTGGAAATAAATGTAAGTTAAATTCAAATGAATACTTCTTGAGGTACCTATAAAGAGTTAGATATATTCCTCTTCAAAAACATCTTGTTCCTTACATGTATTACCGGAGCCACATTGTTCGTAGTAACTAGTTTGTCACAATTTGTGACCTACGAATTAAAATCAACCATATGTATCAAAGGATGTTGCGAACGTTGATCGGAGTGTCGCGCCAATCAAAGATAATATTTATAAACCCTAATTACCCTTAACAATGCGCTAGTGGTAGTAAAAGGTCGAACCACGAAGAGTTTGTGGTTTGCGATGGATGTGATTGATTTTAAAGTTTGTCACATTTATAATTTATGAAGCTTGCTAATTTGTTAATTTGTTTGTTTGAGAGAAAGAGTGTCGGAGTTAACCGGCAAATTTGATGCTACTTTGATTACTACTAAAACCTGATAATTTGATTGCCACGAAAACTTGGTTAAATCACGCTTGGTAATTGAAGACCTAGGGTCTCTACACGTTTTAGACTCAACTCAATTGCATATATGATTAACGGATTTAGTGTCGCGTAGCTTAGTTGCCAAGAGCTATCAACGTTGTAGACGATGGACTGCAATGCACTTCGTTACTAAGAACATGTAAATCCTAACCTAAGACACGACATAATTACACATAACCATTTCGCAAAGTCAAATTTAATATTCACTCCACAATTCACAAATTCGAAACAAATGCAAGACAATTATCAAAGGTTTCAAAATTATAATACAACTTGCCACAAATAAAATCTCAAAACAATTGTTCAAACCCTAGATATTACAAAAACCTACACTAGGGTGAAACTTGAGAGGAGTAGCCGCTCATGGATGATAGAACTTGATCTCTGAATGAATGAAACTTGAACACGAACATCTTGAAGCTTTGAAAGTGATGGAGATGATGGTTAGGGTTTGGGATGGATGGTGTATGTGAATGGATGATGGAGGAGATGATGGTAGGCTAGGATTAAGATTGAAGGTTGTGATTTAGATGATGGAATGGATTCAGAATGGTTGAAGATAATGGTAGAGGTGTTCTTGGCTCCAAGATAATGTTCAAACTCTGAAAATTGTGTAACTCCTTGAAAAATCCCCCCAAAACATGTGTTATAACCCATCCCCTACATTCAAAATGCAAAAATTCTCGTTTCGTATCAGATGAGGGCGTCGACGATGGCCTGTGGTTTGTCAAAAACTCTCTGACGACCTAAAAAGCTGCCTACGACAAAATCCACCCGAAAGGATGGGCGTCGCTGAAGGGAAAGTAGGACGTCAACGACTAGCCCTCTAAAACCTGTTTTTCTGATTTCTTTATTACGCATTCCCGGTTGATCCCGTTCACCCCCGATGCTCCGTAAAGCTCCTGAATAGCTCCTTAAACTCCGTTAAGCCTACAAAACACAATTCTAATCAAAGTAGGCCACTTGAAACCAAAAGTCATGTAAAAACATTAACTTAAATACAAATAAACAACGGTTTTCGACCATGCATCACATCCCCACACTTGTCTTTTGCTTGCCCTCAAGCAAATTTATTTTTCAATTTCACATGGGTCGAACAAAGGCCACACTTCCCATTCTCAAAAACTCAAGTTGAGTCTTAGGTCATGTCCGGTTCATAATTTTCACTATTTTTAAAATATTTAATGGTAAAGTGATTAACACATAAAAATGGTTACCAAAGACTAACCCACCTTTGAAACTAACATATCATACATATCCCTCACAATGTTCTCTCCACTCAGCGTAAATTTTAGCTAATAAAGAAGAATTAGCAATTCTCAACTAAACACTCAAACCGATTAGAACACATACCCGCATAAGTTTGCAACTCAATCATTCTTCACCACCGACACAAATACTAAGCACAAGTAAAAAGGTTTTTAAGGTTTGTAACGAGGCTAGGCTAAGGGTGTGGAACAGGATATTCTAAAAGTGGCTAAGCTGATGAAAACTCGATTTTTATTACAAACAATACCAAACAAAACTAACTATGAACATCATGAGGCAAAAATTTTCGTTTTATTCAACAAACTACAAACACTTATTTTGGTGCTTTTTCGCAACGATTTCACCTATTTTTCATTCTATTTTCTGACTTTTTGATTTTTTACTGAAATAAACCACACTTTACAAAACAAACTAATCCTAAAATCGAATTTTCATCACAAGGATTAAAAATAAAACGGTTTTAACGGTCAAATGGCTAAATGGGTTGGTCAAACGAAAGGTTTAGGCTCAAAGTTTGCTACTAAGGGATATATTTTGGGTAAGGATAGAATAAGTGGTCTCAAAAGAAAAGCTTTACCTAATGCCTTAATCATTCTTGTACTTGTATTTGGTCTATAGTTTCAAACACATCAAAAGTTGCAAGTTCTACAATACATGACTAATGGCACACTCAACAAAGAAATATATGAATATATGATATGTGTAAGTGGCTCAAAATCTCACGTGAAAAGGGTATGATATGTGATAAGCATGACACATTAGTTTCTTAAGCGGATTATTCCCAAATAACCACCCGCTAAATACCCCTCGTGTTACTAATTAGAACTTAACCATGACAAAAGACCAAATGGGTTGTGCCATCCCTCATTAACTCAGTTACTTATGCTTTATAGATTGTTCAAACAAGGACAGTTTTTTAAATAATATAAATTTTCTCACATCCCCTCACTTGAGATCATCATTGTCCTCAATGTGTAGATTTTAAATGAAGGGGTCAAAATCGTAACTTTTTCTCCCCATCCCTACACTTGAGGTCAACATTGTCCTTAATGTGTAGAAATGAGAGCTTTTAAAATGCATAAGGGATGTGACACGACCAACCTCCCAAACTTCACCCGGTCAAAATTATAGAAAATGCATTCCATTTATTAACTACTAATAATCAAAGCTAAAAAGAAACATATGAACTTGGTTTTTGCTCATTCCTCGTGTGATCTTCGTTTTTCAATAAAAGGATTGTCCTCATGAACCTAAGTGTACCTACAAGTCATAACCCTTGTGTAGAAGCAAGCTTCTCACAACCATCAAAACTTATCAGTAAACTATTTTTACCATTTTTATAAAGAATTTACCAAGCCATGTTTTTATTCAACTTTGATTTTCTTGTGGAGAAGATATTTTACAAAAACAACAAATCTAACTCACTTTCGTAGGAATCACGGTTGCATTTAGCATATGCAACAAGCCCTTTTAAACCTCCCGATAGCTCAGCATGACGGTAGCTCTCGTGAGGGTTATATAGGGAGCACACCCACAACGTTCATTTAACTACTAAACAAGATACAAAAAGAAAGAATATACAAGAAAACTAAAAATTAATGAAACAAATTAACTAAAAATAAAATATACAACAACAAATAACATACCACCTCATGGTGGTCGAACAGAGTGCTTATCGCCCACGAACTATTCCACATCACCGACTGGTGACTCATACCATTTATTTCAAGACGGGTCAAACCTCCTTAATTCCTCATCTTCCTTCTTCTCTTGTGGTGACTTCTTCACCTTCTTCTTCGTGATAGATTTCTTCTTTGGTCCACTAAACCTACCAACCATAGCACATATCTTTTTGTTTGGACTCATGTTCTTCTTACTCATCCACACCCAATGGGTTAGTAAATTTAGGAAAAACACTCAAAATTAATTCTCGGTCCACAAACTTCATGCTCACCATTCCCATTGCACAATTTATTATGGCATTAGCAATTTCTATGAACAGTCTACCCAGTATGACTATCGGTTGTGTATCTTCAACACATCCAACATAGTCTACTACCAAAAAGTCAACTGGGTAGTAGATATCATCCACCTTCATAATCACATCTTCCACCATCCCCCTTGGATGCGTGGGAGTCTGATCAGCCAACACTACTTGCGTGTCAAATTTCTTCAAGGGACCAAAGTCATATTGGTCATACATACTCCTAGGCAAGATGCTCATGCAAGCTCCATGATCTAAGAGTGCCCTCTTGATTTTAAACTTACCCATTTGGATTGGAATAAGAGGGTCTCCTAGATCATGAGCTTTTGGGGGGAGGGCACTCGATAAAATTTCACTAACATGAGATATCAAATCAACCGGTTTTGGTAGTTAGTTGTGCTGTATTTCAGTGCTTAACTCCTTCAGACACTCTACATGAGTCGGGACCTTTTTAATGTTATCAAGTAATGGAAAATTGATTTTTGTTTGTTTAAAATTTTCCCACCTCTCGTCCTTTGGTGGTATTAAACTCACACCCAAATATCCTTGGTGATTTTGGTACGAATACCCACCTTAATTCCTTAGTTGAAAGTTCGGGTTCATATGGTTTGAGGCATTGCCATACCTAAGATTAGGATGGTTCCTTGGTGACTAGGATGGTTGGAGTTCATATCATTTTGCTTCCGGTCTCCATACACGTGATTCACCTCCGCGGTGGATCGGGTCATGTCTACTTAGCAATTCTCGGTCCGTTGACCGATGTCGCCACATTCTTCACACACGGAAAAATGTACCGCACCCACCTCTTTCTTCTTCATACGGGCCAATTCCGTTCTAATGTTTCAATCCGATCTTTGAAACTTGCATCGCGGTCGACCCAAGATCTTGAGATCGTATGCGTTTTGGCTCTGTCCGCCATAGCCACGCGTTGGAGTTCTTACGCATCCTCTCCAAGAACGCCTAGTCATCCTCCTCATGATTGTTCAATAGTGTCCCATTACTTGCCGATTGAAGTACTTATGCTCTTCGGCATCCAACCCCCTGACAAAGCACTTGAGCAATTCCCATCTTTCGATATGATGATGGGGACACTTTCGAACTAACTCTTTAAAACGAGTGAGAGCTTCATGTAATAATTCACCCGGTAATTGCTAAAACGACCAAATCTCATTTCTCGCATCATCAGTCTTCGCTATAGAATAGTACTCGTCAAGAAACTCTTGTTGCATATCCGCCCAAGTGTGAATACTATTTGACGAAGTGTAGAAACCACTGTTTGGCCTTGTCCTTCATGAGAACTGAAATAACCTCAACCTCACTTCATCTTGATGAAATCATGACCCTTGATGGTACTACACAAAGCGGAAAATTCTGCTAAGTGTGTATATGGCTCATCGTGGGTTCTACCGTTGAAATGATGTAGGATGTTGATGTAGTCTAGTTTACAGTCGAAGGAGCATCTTTTTCTGGAGGTGGTGGGGTAATAGGCGAGTCGTTCTCGGTAATCATAGGCCTAAACCAACCATTAACACCTCTCAAATGGTTAACAAACTCTCCCAATTCATGCACAATCCTAAACAATCACATTGGCAAGATCTCAAATGGGTTGTCCGCTATTTAAAAGGGATGGTTGACTGTAGGTTGTTTCTAAATCGTGAGTGATCTCTTAACATACGAGCATTCTCTGATTCAGATTAGGGCGGGGTAAAAGATGGTGCTCGGTCTACAACTGCCTACATAGTATATCTTGGATCAATTACCATCTCTTGGTGGTCAGCAAACAAAAAAATTGTTTCTAGATAATCCAAGGAAGCAGAGTACAAAGTTATTGAAAATGCGGCTGCCGAGATATCATGGTAAAATATTTACTTAGTGAACTTGGAATACAACATATGTGCATTCCTACTCTTTTCTATGATAATACGGGCACCACATATCTATGTGCAAACCTTGTATACCACTCTCGCATGAAACATGTCGCTTTGGACTACCATTTTGTCTGAGAACAAGTCAATGCCTGTAAGCTACAAATTTACATGTTAGCTCCAAAGACCAACTTGCGGACGTCCCTCACAAAACCGCTTCCAAGGATACAATTGTCTCTATTCGTTCCATGATTGGGGTCCCCAACGAAGCCTCTATCTTGCAGGGGCGTATTAGCATCAATCATGGTACCACCACTAATCAAGGCAATTTCGTAAACCAAGGCAATCTCACATAATATGCAAATCGATTCAAGAGCTGTTAATATGCATGAAGCAATTTCTTGTATGGAATAATTGCATATTTCCCGTCTACAAAGCTTATTAATTGCATATTTACCCAACCTTAACTTAAAATTGCATATTTCCCCTCCTATATTAAAAAGACAAAATTGCCGCTTCCGATTTAAAAAGTCCTATGATATATACACATGACATCATAATGTGCGTAACCCAGGTGACCCCAATTCTTTTGTTTCAACCAGTGATTCTCTCTTGCTGTTCAATCTTTATTTGCTTCCAGATTACATTTTAATGTTGGTTTTAATCAGATTGCTTCAACCAGTGCTTCCAAATTGCATTTTAGTGTGGGTTTTAATCAGATTGCTTCAACCAAGATTGAGTTTTAAATGCATTGGAATATTTTGTTTGTTTTACAAGTACACGAGTCGTATAATATTATACGAGCCGTATACAATTGTATACGAGCAATATAATGTTATACAACATGATGTATATTTTTTGTTAGGTTTTGATCAGTTTTTTAGTGTTTTAACACCTGTATACGGGCCGTATATAATATATTTTTTAAACGAAAAACCGTTTAATAAGTTTTAGTAATTGTTTAGATAGCGTTTGCCATATTGTTTAGATATATTGGATTATGTAACGAGTTGAATAATTTCCCACTTTATTATGTGAAACGTCTATGTTACAATAGTATTTGCCGTATTATTTTATATATATATTGGATTGTGTTACGAGCTTATAATACTATGAGTTTTAAATAATTAAAACATTTATTAACAACAAAACATGTGTATAGGATAAACAATACGATAACAATTATCAAACAAACAAGATAAAATGTAAACATAAGATTATATTTACAATAATTTACATCTAAAACAACAAAAGATAAATATTTACAACGGTTGAAAAGTAAAACAACAAAACCAAAAATACAATAAGTAGCTACAGCGATGGTGGTGGTGCAGCCCCAGTGGTGAGGTAGAGGCGCGTCAGAATGCATAGCAATAATCGCCTCCACCATCCATTGTATTTTTCTCTACATACGCGATACATCCACCCATATAGCAGCTACATCTGAATCGACATGAGTCAGTCTCTCCTCCACTCCTGGTGGAGGCATCACACATGGTCTCACGCTCCGTCGCTCGTACGGACGATCAACCTGTACATCCTCCACACGCATATGAGATCTGTCAACCGCAACATGAACTACCTTATCTACACTGCCTGCCCCACGTCCCTCTCCCTCGCCTCCCTCTCCCCCGCCTCCCTCACCCTAACCATCATCCTCGCCCCTTGCCCCGCGTGGCTAGGTAGTGACTACCCTAGGTACCACTTGGTAGACCCTCATCAAGCAACGAAATCACCCTTATCCGGTAGCACCTTATGAGCAATCTTCATCGAGCATGTTGTGGCCCTAACTATAGGATCAACCTTGTGCGTAACAGTTATATCTAGAGCTACCTACGGGGACAAGCGGCAGCGACCAGTGCTTCGCCAAATGGGTGATGAACTTGCCAAAGCTAATGTGGCTAAAGGTATTCTTAAAAGCGTACTCGGCGAAGTATGTGGCCAACTTATATGCCAAGTTGCCCCCCAGCCGTTAACTAACTCGTGCAAGAAGAACATGTCATTTTGGGTGACCCACTCCCTACTATCGTGTCGACCCGCAATCATCACGGCAATACATCGATAATGTATCCATGCAAACGGGTCGTAAATGTGTGACACCCGCGCCTTTGGGGATTGTGAACTCCCCTTCCCAATAGTGTGCCACCAGGGCTACAACACATAAGAGGACGTGGTGGTCGGCGCATCCAAATATGCTTGGAATACTAACTCCTCCTAGGGTACAGATCCGAAGCAACAACAAACAGGGGGAGTGTCATCCGTCGACTCTCCCGGCAAAGAGTAAAAGAAACCTCGGTGGTACGTACGATTAATAAGAAAATTACTAGGAAACTTATCGTTGCATTTTTTTGCTTGGCAGTCTTGCTTGTATTCGCTCGTACTAGTAGTTGTAGTCAACATGGGTCTTGAGTTAATCAGCTTGCCCCACTTGTATAAAAACTTTTCCCAGTCTTCCGTTTTAAAGACTTGGCTTGCAATATTTGGTGATGTTTTGTTGTATGTGCCACCTACAAAGTGAATGTATAGCGTTTGGAACACGCTTGCACATACATTCATGAGGGCGAGATCTATGTCCGTTACTATTACACGAGGCTTCATAACACTGTCCAATGAGTCTTTCAACCTCTATAGCACCCACGTGAAGTTTTCCTCTTTCTCGTTGGTTATGAACGCAGGTAATGCAAAAAGATAAGTATGTGGATGTGACACCGATAATCTGAACTAGCAGCATTTTGTACCGGTTTGTCTTGTACGTGGAGTCAATAAGCAACACATGCGGGAAGGTGCGCCACAACCTGTTCAAATCCTGGTGGATAAAGAAAACATCATGTACCCTTTCGTTGTTTTTAGATGTTCTGTGGAAGAAAACGAACCCAACTGTCTTCAATCGGTGGAAAAGTATCTGCGTTGGAGTCTCACCGACTTGCTCCCTTCGACCCAATTTGGCCCGTGGGTTGATACGCCAGTTGCTACAACATCTTTCTTCCCTGGAGTCAACCTCATTAGGGACGGATGACCCTCAAGATACAGAAAGGGTTCATGGTTATGCTTAGCTTTGTCAACCCTTAAAGCTCAAAAGCGTGACCCGTATGTCCCGATTAGTTGGAACTCGCAACTGGTTTTCCTGCTCCCTTACGTCTGACCATGACTGTTGACTTGTGTTGGCCGGCACAATCGCACGTAAGCCATAACTTTAAAAGCCGGTAGCCTGGGGGTTTATCGTAGATCAGGCGTTTGGTGACTATGGCGTACCTATTTTGGCGTCCGACCTCTCTCCATCAATTTATCCGTGCTATCGAATTTCTAACGAAACACTTATATGTGTGAATTAATGATTAACTCTATTGAATAATATGTTATGCATAGTTTTTGGACGAACTAAGATAATAATGTAAATGACATCAAACGTATAGACATTAATATTAAACTTACGACAAATAAATGTATAAATAAATGTTATACCTAATGGTTTCAAACTCACTAGGTTCTGATCACCGTTTGGACCCTTAGACGGTCCACCACTACCGGGAGGGGATAGTAAACTATTGGACAGTGGTGCACCAGTAACAGGAGGGGATTGAAAACTACCGGTGGGCGGTGGATAATAACCAACATAATACCCTGACAGCATCCAAACCCCAAGGATCCTTACTTGCATTAGACACAAGATTGAGATCAAACGGAACATTTAGATCAAACAAACTGGGATTGGTATTTTGATTGATATCATAACTCTTCTGATTCGACTCGCTAGCCTGAGTCATCACCGAAAAAGTTACCGTCACCCCAAAACAACATTGATAGTGTAATATAATTTTAATACAAATAAATATAGAAGAAACGAATAGAAGTTGAATGAAAATGAATATGATTAGTGTTGTTTATATAAGTTCTTAAGGAATATTACATCATTTCAAATGATTAACACATGAATCGAGGAATTTAATGTCGAATCAAATAACTCACATGAATACGAGGAATCTAACGTCTAATCAAATAACTCGCACGAATATCGAGTAATTAACGCTAATCACATATCTCGCACGGATCGAGATAACAACGACGGAATCTTTACGTCTAGTCGTATGCTATTGAGGAATAATACATCGAGTGAAATAATTTAAAAAAATTATAAATCCAAGTATACGGGTCGTATAACATTTTGCGGCCTGTATTATGTTATCTAACATTATATACGACTGACGGGTGGTCCATTTTACAACACTAAATGCTTTAAATGATCAATATTCTGCACTAAAATGGGTTAATTGTTATAAGTTGATATCTACGATGTATATGGCTTTGCAGGTACCGAAGAGCATAAACAAGCGATTTTAACGTGCTTTGTCGGGAGTTTGTACTTGGCTAGTTGAAGATCAAGACTTGTGGAATTGATTAAAGGTCAAAAAGGGAAATTCTGATGTCCACCGTAAGCTACGGTGGGCACCGTAGCTTACGTGGTCCCTGACATTTTCATGCACCGTAAGACAGACCCTCTGGACCGTAAAAGAATTTTGCCCACCATAAGCTATGGTGGCACCGTAGCTTACGGTGGTTAGCAGCGAGAAACTGTAACTGCCAATTTAACTCGGTTTTCAAAGGTCTTTTGGCATATCAATCATTGGAGACGTTTTCTCAAAGTTATAGGGGCGAATTTGAGTGTACTACTTGGTTCAAGAACAATTTCTAACATTTGTTTGGTGTTCATGATTCATATGAACATGGCATTTAATGGTGTGATGATTTGCAAGTCCATGAGTGGCTAAACTCCTTGTGATCATCTTAAGTGGAAGGTTTGCTTGAACAATGTGTTTTGATTTCTAATTTCTGGAATATTAACTTGCAATATTTGTAGTTTGTTATGGTGTTTGGATTCTTGTTGGTAAATTATTGATTGATGTTTTAATCATTGCCTTAATCGTACGTTCTTGGTGTCATTTACAATCGAGATATCACGGGAAGGTTTAAGGGTTGGATATTAGTTAATTGGTCATTTGGTAACAACCTCGCATTGTAGTAATCCGACTACATAGTTCCCTTTTATCACGCACAATTAGTCAAACACCAGTAATGTCTATGTGACTCTTTCTAGTTAAATTTAAAACACAAACGTTAATTGAAACCGGAAACTTAAGATGATTGCTTGCTTCTAATTTGTTAAAGAACGAATCTTTGAATTGCTATTAGCATAAATCTAAAACAACAATACTAAAAATTCGAATTAATTTTTTGCATTTTAGGTAAATTAGTCAAATTATTACAATCCTTAGATAGCACAAATTCCACCACTCCCTTTTATTCGATACCCACTTAACGCTAGCTATTACCAGTATTTGGAATTAAATTTACGTGAGACTACGACATCAGGTCAAATTTTGGCGTCGTTACTGGGGGTAATGCGCAACGTGTGTTATCTTTGATTGAGTTTAGTTTGTTATTTTTCCGGTTTACACTGGTTGTGTTAGTGTGCAGGTATTTATAGGTGCATGGATACTAGGGATCTCACAAGCCATCACCATTGGCATTTGATCCGGAGATCGAACGAACTTTGCGATGAAACAGGGTATTACTACGCCAAAAACAAAATTAGTGGTTCACCAACACACCTACAACACCAATTTCACCACTTAACACCATGGATCAATTACCTACCACCACAAGCCAAACATCACCATCCACGCCTCCACCAGTTCCTACCACCCATCCTACTTCAACACATGAAGTTAACCCATCCAACGCCGCATCAATGGTTCCACCATTCTCATCCTTTTTTCCCCAACTTCCGGTCAATCATCCTCCACCCTACTAACCATTACTAAGTCAAATTCCACCAAGTTCAACCATTGTCCATACCTCCTCCATATTTCAACCACCAACCCAACCGGGTTTACATTATCCTCCTCACAGTTTGTGCAATCTTTGGTGTAGGAAGAGATGGGTTTGATGACGGGTATGAAGAAGAATTTGGAGGTTACAAGAAGAAGGTTATTATTACGGGGAGATGGAGCTAATTTGGGACCTCAAGGAGGAATGGGTTTCAACGACCAATGCCTCTACAACAAGTTCACCTTCAACATCAACAACAACAACCTTAATTTCAAAGACTGATGCATCAACCCCAATATAACAACAATTCCACCTCAAGGGCTAAGACAAGGTCAAGCGGGTCGACCACTTGAAGCACATTTCAGGCCGGTCATCACTAATGACCCTTCTCCGATGGTGATACCTCATCACCCGGACGGAAGGACATTTGAGGTTAGAACGACCGCATTACAAAGTTTGCCGAAGTACAAGGGGCTAGCAACGGAGGAACCATACTTCCATTTGGAAACATATGATTCCATTTGCAACACTATTGGAGGGCAAGTTTTTCATCGGATGATGTTAAGTTGGTAGTTTTCCAACTCTTTGGAAGATTAGGCAAAGAGGTGGTTTCATACTCTACCTTCCGCATCAATCTACACATGGGTCGAATGCAACAAAGATTTTTAGAAGAGTTTTTCATAGCTCAAAAGACTAATGAAGCTAGGCGGGGCTTAAGAAGTTTTCAAAAACAACCGGGTGAGATGTTCCATGAAGCATTTGAAAGGTTTAACATGATGTTAAAAAATTGTCCTCATCATGGCATTGCACTTTGGGAATTGTTGAATGCTTTTCACGAGGGGTTGAGTTCGGAAGATGCTCGTGACTTGATGTCCATCACTAAGGTACTTTTGGCACAAACTTTGAGCAAGATGATTGGGCATTTTTTGAGCAAATGGCAGTTACATCTAAAAGAAAAGCACAATCTTCAAGGAGGGCGAGACATGTTTAACAAGACCCCAAGTATATGCGGTAGATGATCGAGGGGTACAAGCCACGAATCAGGTATATGATGTTTGTACTAATTGTAACGAATTGGGTCATGCAGCGGATGTGTGTTTGGCAGGTGTGGGTGAAAGTCAAGTTGAAGAGGTAAATGCTATTACAGGGTGGTCGTAATTTCAATATGAACTCCAACACATAAAACCCCGGGTTACGAAATCATCCAAATTTTCGTTATGGGAACCCGGTGAATCAAGCCAACCCTAATTTCCAAGGAGCTCAACGGAATTTTGTTCCTCGCCAACAATACAATCAAGGAAATTTTAGGGGTGGAAATGGTTAAGGCTATCAAGGGCAATTTCAACAAACGGGTGACCAAAGTGGTAATACGGGTCAAACTTCAGGAAGTGGTAATGAGGTTATGGATATGTTTCGAATGATTCAACAAGAATGCAAAGGGGAATCAACTAGATAACGTTCGGGCACAAAAGGATGAGATTCGGGACAAAGCTATCCAATCACTGACCACACAGATGGGGCAGCTCGCTAGTGAGGTAGCAGTATAGAAGCAACAGAATGGGAAGCTTCCCAGTGATACGCAAACTAACTCGAAGAACACAAGGAACATATCGATCAACGGGGTAAGTTTCGTTCCTAAAAATGATAAATGTTTAACTACACCTGTTGTTCATGTGATTGCAGGTGTGAATGAAACAAGTGTCGAGAGAGGTGGAAGTGATGTAGGGGAACCAGTTATCCGATTCGAGTTGGGAAGTTCAAGATACACAAAGCATTGTTGGATTACGGAGCAGGGATGAACGTTCTCCCGGGTAGCCTGTACGACTAGTACGACTTTGGTCCGTTACATGAGATTGATTGCATGGCGGTGTTCGCAGATGCGAGTTGGAAGCAACCCCGAGGGGTTGTGAAAGACGTAGTGATACAACTGGGCGAGTTTTACTACTCGGTGGATTTTATGGTAACTGATTACGCACCGTCGAAGACTTACGAGCAGCCGCATGTAGTGTTGGGTCATCCATTTTTATATACAACAAACACTCAAATCGATTGCAGAAACTGAATGGTCACCATGAACTACGAGAATCGTAAGTTGTACTTTAATGTGTTTTTAAAATCCATTCATTATGATCTTGTTAATGACTTGAGTCACACAGCTGCTACTAACGAACATGTTTCAAGTGTTAGCATAGTCAGGTCAATTGCAAGTGGTGTTGATGTGTATAGGTCTGAGTTGAAGAACGGTGAAAATCAGGCAAGGAAGAAGGCGAGTGTGAGCAGGAGAGCGGGAAAAGGAAAACCACCTGATGGTGGGATTAGATGGGGTGATGGGGCCAAATTGGCGTGAAATTGCGAACTTTCCAAGAATTTGGATGGAATATGGAGAGAAATGGGAAAGAAATGGTTCATTTGAACCACCTTGAGTACGTCAGGTGGTGTTTTCTTTTCTTGTATATTATTGTAGACATTATCTTGTTTTGTTTTGGTTGGGTGGAAGGGTGGCGTATTGTGGTTGATAGTCATGTTATGGGTTGGTGGTATACTAGAGGTGTTATATGTGTTCATAAAAAAACAAAAAAGAAATTTGGGATTTGAGAGTTGAGCTGAAGGTGAGGTTAAAGTAGCTTTAGTGATCGTTTTCTTCAAAACCATACATTGGGGTCAATGTATTGCAAGTGTGGGGATGGGGAAATTTTTTTAAATTTTGACAATTTTTAAACCAAGCAAAACAATTGTCAAATTTGAATATTTAACCTTACTCCACATGACACATCGATATCCTTTTTATCCTTTCATGGTGAGTTTTTGGGCCACATGGATGCTTTCTAGAAATTAATTTTTTGGTTTGAGTGACAGTGTATGATTTGTGTTAATAGAACTTAATAATATATGCTTGTCAAAACCTAAGTGTAGCATGCTTGTGAAGAAGATAAAGGCATTTAGGTAGCCTCGTCTGGATGTGTGTTGAGAGTGGGTTTGGGGGTTGGACCTCATAAGATAAATAAATGAGGTTGGTTGTGAGAGGGACAGAGGTTTGGACATTAGTAGCCAAAAATTTGAGCTTTAAACCATTCAATTGTAACCCAAGCCTATGTCTTACAAAAATTCTACCTATTGATCGACCCGGTTTAAGAGTTTAGTTTGATGATTGATGTTGATATGTATATGTTCTTTGTTTGTTTAATAGTTAAAAAATGAAAAGAAAAGAAAAAAGAAGGAGAAGTTAGTGAAGTTGTATAAATAGTAGTGGTTATTTTTGTTTGTTGTAATAAACCAGGTCAATTCAATGAGCTACATGCATATATCCCACCAATTCTCACCCTTACACATAGCCTCGTTACAACCCGAAAGTCCTTTTGATTTGTAAGCATGTTAGGCAGTTTGTAGGTGGAGATTTGATTAGTATCCAAGCTTATTGTCACACAATCACACACTAGCATTGGGGGATCTAGCATAATCTTGCTACTACATTTTTGCCACCGAGATGAGAGTTATTGTGAGGGATGTGTTATGTTGTATGATGGTAAATTGACAATTAGATGACATGTTTGTGCTTGGTTTATATCGCGATCATTTTTAAGCTTGAAAACGTTTTTGATGCGTTGCTTGGGACAAGCAACAATTAATTGTGGGGATGTCACGGGTGGTCCATTGGACAACCCGTAAATGCTTTAAAACGATTAATATACCGCACTTAAATGGGTTAATTGTTATGATTTGATATCTACGGTGTATATAGCTTTGCAGGTACCGAAGAGAGCATAAACAAGCGAGTTTAACGTACTTTGCCGGAGGTTGTACTTGTAACATCCGTCAAAAACCTTCGTTTATTAAACTGAATAATCTGTTATAAATTTTGTCGCGTATTTAATGCTCAAATTAATTTTATACGATACATAATTAATAAACAAATTAGAATTTTAAAACATAATTATTAAATAACAAAAAAATAACAAATTAAAAAAAAATGTGGAAACGCCGGGTTTCGAACCCGGGTCACCCACAAGCTTTAACCCACACAACTTTCACCACTCCGCCACACGCACATTACTGCTATTAATGAAATCTTAAACCTCTTATGTTCTGAAACATTAAACCTGCGACCCCTCTTGATCCTCTGTAACCGGTAACTGTCAAGCGAAATAATGGGAGAATTAATCTCTCATAAAAACTTGAATTCTAAACTGTTGCAACCATTACACCATCAGCAATCACTGTAAATCAAATCATCTTCGGTTACAGTTTGAAAATCATCAACTCATAAATCAGTATTTTGAAACCGAAAAACTTTAAAAAAAAAAAAAGAGAAACCGATTACAAATCATTGAGCTGTAAATACTGAAACATCTCGTCCACCAAACGATCACACAAGAGCTTTCTGTTCAAACACTCTACTGCCGGAATTTATCTGTGTTCGCCGGAATTCTCTGCAAGTCGCCGGAAAACCGAACCCATTTCATCTCTGTTGCCTTACTTTATAAACAGGACATCTAGAGCTCATACCGAAGTCACCCACATTCACCTCAAACTTCCTGAAGATCCTATGCCGCAAGTTACACGTCGCCGGAATAACCTGCTGTCATCGGAATCTCGCCGGAGAAACAGGGGATCTCTGTTTCGGTATATCTTACACCTAATCTCTCTCATTTTTATTAGTCTCATATGTAGTTATTCAAAATTTAATAAAGGAATTGATTAATGAATCGAAGAAATCGGATTTTAACAGTCTGTTGTTCAAGTGACGAAGAAGATGAAGCACTGTTAATGTATAAGTTTAATTCGAAACGGATTTTTAAACGGGTTAGACACACAGTCCAGTGGTGGACTGTGTGCAAACTTCAAGCCATGGTCCCGAGTTCGAGTCTGTACACGCTTTCCGGTTCGCCAATTATACATAACCTTTTTAAAACCAGTTAACGGAATAATCTAGTAAATATATAAATTTAATAAAAATCTTATATCCATCGGGTTAGTCACACAGCCCAATTGGTCGGGCTGTGTGCAACACGAAGCCGAAGTCTCAAGTTCGAATCCAGTTAGTTACACCGCCCCTGAAATTATCCGAGCCTTTTATTTAAATCAAAATATGTTAGCGCGAGTATGTGTACATGTATAATTAAACTTCAATATATTTCGGGTTAGACACACAGTCCAGCGGTGGACTGTGTGCAACGTTAAACAACAGGTCCTGGGTTCGAGACCTGTTATGTGCACCGGTTCGATATAATTAAAATTCTTTTTAAAATAAATGATTTCTGGATAAATCTAAATAGTATATAAGTATAATTAAAAACAGAAATATTTCGGGTTAGACACGTAGCTCAGTTGGTAGAGCTGCGTGCACGTATACGAGAGGTCACGAGTTCGAACCTCACTCAGCGCATATAATAAACACGGTCTGACCGGTCAAACGGTCAACGGTCAACTGGTAACTGGTCAACGGTCAACTGGTCAAAAAGTCAAAATTTTTTATTTTCTTTTATTTATTTATTTTATTTAAAAAACAATTAAAAATACTTAAAAATAATATTTTTAAAGTTAGAAAATTTTCTTGAACTCACAAAAATAAATCTAAAAACACTATTAAAATTGTTAATAAAATCCACTTATTTACCGTACCTTTTCGTTATTATTTAGGTTAGTTATTCCTCGTCGATCAACCCTCTAAACTCGTGTGCATTCAACATCATCAAACGAACACACCCAATGTGAGTGAATCTCTACAAATTCCCCGTTTTAATCGCATTTTGGGGTGTATCATGTGTCTTATTATTTATTACATTTGAACACTTGTGCATCCATCATATCCATGATCAAATGTGTATTCAATATGTATCAACTGTTTGTGTGGTTTATGTTTATATTAAATTTATCATTTTCAGTACATACATCATCATAGGCCGTCTGTTCCCCATTACCTATGAGCGGAACCGTTCCCCATTACCTATGAGCGTGAACGAGGCGTTGCCAAGATACTATCGGCTCCGTTTGATTGAGCCTTGATCGCACATACATCATCATAGGCCGTCCGTTCCCCATTACCTATGAGCGGAACGTGACGTTGCCAACATATACATTATCATTCATGTCATATACTCATGCAAGGTGGTTTGTTTTTTTTTGTTATTGTTTGATTATATACGTTTGCTCACATATGATTATTGCACAATTTTTCCATATTAAATACAATAAGAAATCAATACCAAATGTTTTTAACAAGGTTCACTCGCCAACTTTTGTTGACCGAAAAACCATTTTTACACGTGATACAGGTGGACAGGATGAAGGAATGAACACATAGGAAATTGTCTTAGAAGAAAAATAATGAAGTCTAGAAAGATGTATAGAACATGTTGTACTTGTATGATTTGATTGTATGATTCCCTTTAAATTGTAATAATAAATATGAAACATTATAATAAATGTCATGAGCTTTGATGAAAACCCAATCATGCCCCGATCTCCTTTTTCCGCTGCGGTTCGGGGTGTGACAGATTGGTATCAGAGCTTTTGACTATAGAGATATAGGATAGGTTATTAGACCCTTAGAGCCTATACTATAGTTGATTAGATTTTAATTGTTTATGTGGTTACATGCAAACTCATGATGTTTATTTGTTTCGTATTTATACATACACAAATGCATGCAAACACTTCCAATATTATATTTTGTGATACATAATGAATTATACTTACAGTCAAACATACAAAATTACATACACATTCATCATACATATTTCAATGTTCACATATTCAAATCACCTTCATACTTCCGTTATTCAAGATTTTGTCGCACTGTTCATTTTTCAATCTCATCAAAGTGAGTTCTACGACGGGCATGTAGTAACTGTAAGGGTACGAGTACCGGTAGTCGGAACGTCCTGTCTAGGTTGGCATTAGTATAAATCCAATATAACGGACCAGTTTGCCTACCTGGGGGCTAACGATGAGAGTACAAAGGACCTATTAGGCCAAAGCATGCCACACCAAACGTCGTTCGAACTAACCCCACTTTGAGGTGTCACCGTGTCCACACCTGGATACATTCTGAATATCATACGTTACATACATATTTCTCGATTTTCTCCGGGTTTTAATGTAGGTAACTAGGCTAACACATGCGAACCATATGAAAAACCCGGTAATCATGGGGGCCCACATGATTACGAAGGTGAAGTATGACGGCATGCAAGGCCCAATTACGAGCAGAGCCCAAGACATCCTATGGATGTAGTAGATTTATTATTCTATATTTATTTTATGAATGTTCATTCCTAAATACGACACATGACCCCTAAAACGTTAAACTCATACTCTTGATATGTATTCCTTGTAGATGTCTTCTAATCTCGCTCGTAGGAAGATGAGATCAGGAAAAGCCCGCGAGCGCATGGCTGCCCAAATCGCTCAACAAATGGCTGCCGTAGTACCCAACATTGTAGTTCAAGTTCAACAAGCCCTTACCGCTAATCCCGTCAACCCAATCAATCAAGAAGATCAAAATGTTATCAACCCTCCCCCAAATACCACTAAATGCACCTTCAAGCATTTCAAATCCTGCGACCCTCCAAAATACGAAGGGACTGAAGGTGTCACCGCTCTCCTCCATTTGTTTGAGGAAATGGAAAACACTTTTCTAAATTGCGATTGCCCAGATGATCGCAAAGTGCGATATGCTACCGGTCGTTTACTTGGAATAGCACTTACATGGTGGAATACAGAGAAGGCCAAGCGAGGTGTTGAAGATGTTATGACTTTGACTTGGGAAGAGTTGACGGAAATCATAACAAGACGGTTTTGCCCAAGAAGCGAAATCAAGAAATTGGAGGATGAGTTCTATTCTTTGAAACAAAAGGAAGGCGACCACACCACATACAACAAGAGATTCCTTGAGTTAAATCAAATGGTCCCCAACTTGTTCACTCCCCTCTACCGTTTGATCGAGCACTACATTCGAGGTCTTCCTTCAAAAATTCAAGATTCTGTAATAAGTACCACACCTGCATCTTTGGAAGCAGCAATGGAGTTAGCTACAGAGCTCACTGAGAACCACATACAAAATAAGGACTTCAAGGAGGAGAAGAAGAAGGATAAAGCATCAACTGAAACCTCAAACTCCACCCAAATCGAATCCCCTTCTCAACCCATTGCTAAGAGAAAACGAGACGGGCAACTTTTCGCTGTCACCCAACACAATCAACCAACTTCACAAGCCATACCCCTCCAAGCTATCCCAATCACTCAAGTAGCACCCAACTCAACTTACCCAGATAAGAAACCTTACTTTGGAGCTCATCCTCAATGCAACACCTGTTTTTACCACCATCCATCTACCTTACCTTGTCTACTATGTGCGAATTGTGGACGCTATGGTCATTTGAGCAAGGTTTGCCGCACCCCTCAAAACCAAACCTCACCCTCTACTCAAAACATGATCCAAACATATCAACAACCCCAATACCCCATGTTTCCATATGTTCGAGCTTGTTTCAATTGTGGCGACCCTACCCACTTTAGAAACACGTGCCCTCGATTGGTTAACATCATAAACGCCCAAGCTCAAGCAAACCCAGTTAACCAAGCAAATCAAGAAAACCTAACCACTATGCCACCAGCAAGAGGAAGAGTTTACATCATCAACGCCAATCCTATTGAAGATAATGACGGCCCAAACGAACCACCCAACTAGTTTCTTCACCAAAAATCAAGATTCAACTCCAACCGCTTAGTTTTTATGTTTTCTTTATGTTATCTCAATCTTTACGTATCTCAATTATAAATTGGAAATTTATCCAAGAATCTTAATGCGAATTACTATTTTAGTTTTGTTTTATACTCATTGATTTAACATTCATATCATCATACCTCACGACGTATCTCAGTCTCATCATTTAAAGAAGTTGGGTTGTGTCTCACTTCTACATAGACTAACCTCTTCATCATAACAAACGAAAGAGGTATTGTCATCATTCAAACATGTATACTTTCAGAATTTAGACTCAAGCTTTGGTTGTTGTGTTTGTTTATGTTTTAGTGTCACATAGAACTAATCATAACTTACTGATAACACCAATGAAAATTTGACAAGAATATGGTGGATACACCGCTGGTACTTCCTATATATAAGTATTCTTGCCAAAGGATCAGAAGCATTGTCAGGCGGTTATGAGAAGTTCCATGTAGAATTTAGTAATGTCATGGTTGAAGTTTGTTTTATACTCACTAATTTAGCATTCATCATACATCACAACGTATTTCAGTCTCATCATTCAAAGAAGTTGGGCTGTGTCTCACTTCTACACAGACTAACCTCTTCATCATAACAAACGAAAGAGGTACTGTCATCATTCATGTATACTCTCAGAATTAAGACTCAAGTTTTGGTTGTTGTGTTTAGAGTCACATAGAACTAATCATAACTTACTGATAAAACCAACGAAAATTTGACAAGAATATATAAGTATTCTTGCCAAAGGATCAGAGGCATTGTCAGGCAGTTATGAGAAGTTCCATGTAGGATTTAGTAATGTCGTGATAGAAGTTTTGTTTTAGGATATAACCTTATCTCTCCAAACGTATCAATTCTCTCAAAACTCTTATGCATGAGATCATACCTAGTCAATTAACTCTGTTTATCAATATTCCTTATCTTAGGCATCAAAAAGCGATTCCTGTAGCAGGGTATTCAACCCTTACTAGGAACGTTTCCGCCTCAAACAAAATTTAAACTCTTACCCTCTTCTAAGTATGTAATTGTCAAATTAAAACACCATCCTTTTAAGTCAAACATGCCACTACTTAAATTTCGGGACGAAATTTCTAAAAGTAGGGGATACTGTAACATCCGTAAAAAACCGGGTTATCCAAACCCGCTTCGTTTATTAAACCGAATAATCAGTTATAAATTTTGTTGCGTATTTAATGCTCAAATTAATTTTATACGATATATAATTAATAAACAAATTAGAATTTTAAAACATAATTATTAAATAACAAAAAAATAACAAATTAAAAAATGTGGAGACGCCGGGTTTCGAACCCGGGTCACCCACAAGTTTTAACCCACACAACTTTCACCACTCCGCCACACGCACATTACTGCTATTAATGAAATCTTAAACCTCTTATGTTCTGAAACATTAAACCTGCGACCCCTCTTGATCCTCTGTAACCGGTAACTGTCAAGCGAAATAATGGGAGAATTAATCTCTCATAAAAACTTGAATTCGAAACTGTTGCAACCATTACACCATCAGCAATCACTGTAAATCAAATCATCTTCGGTTACAGTTTGAAAATCATCAACTCATAAATCAGTATTTTGAAACCGAAAAACTTAAAAAAAAAAAGAGAAACCGATTACAAATCATTGAGCTGTAAATACTGAAACATCTCGTCCACCAAACGATCACACAAGAGCTTTCTATTCAAACACTCTACTGCCGGAATTTATCTGTGTTCGCCGAAATTCTCTGCAAGTCGCCGAAAAACCGAACCCATTTCATCTCTGTTGCCTTACTTTATAAACAGGACATCTAGAGCTCATACCGAAGTCAACCACACTCACCTCAAACTTCCTGAAGATCCTCTGCCGCAAGTTACACGTCGCCGGAATAACCTGCTGTCATCGGAATCTCGCCGGAGAAACAGGGGATCTCTGTTTCGGTATATCTTACACCTAATCTTTCTCATTTTTATTAGTCTCATATGTAGTTATTCAAAATTTAATAAAGGAATTGATTAATGAATAGAAGAAATCGGATTTTAACAGTCTGGTTGTTCAAGTGACGAAGAAGATGAAGCACTGTTAATGTATAAGTTTAATTCGAAACGGATTAGACACACAATCCAGTGGTGGACTGTGTGCAAACTTCAAGCCATGGTCCCGAGTTCGAGTCTGTACATGCTTTCCGGTTCGCCAATTATACACAACCTTTTTAAAACCAGTTAACGAAATAATCTAGTAAATATATAAATTTAATAAAAATCTTATATCCATCGGGTTAGTCACACAGCCCAATTGGTCGGGCTGTGTGCAACACGAAGCCGAAGTCTCGAGTTCGAATCCGGTTAGTTACACCGCCACAGAAATTATCCGAGCCTTTTATTTAAATCAAAATATGTTAGCGCGAGTATGTGTATATGTATAATTAAACTTCAATATGTTTCGGGTTAGACACACAGTCCAGCGGTGGACTGTGTGCAACGTTAAACAACAGGTCCCGGGTTCGAGACCTGTTATGTGCACCGGTTCGATATAATTAAAATTCTTTTTAAAATAAATGATTTCTGGATAAATCTAAATAGTATATAAGTATAATTAAAAACAGAAATATTTCGGGTTAGACACGTAGCTCAGTTGGTAGAGCTGCGTGCATGTATACGAGAGGTCACGAGTTCGAACCTCACTCGGCGCATATAATAAACACGGTCCGACCGGTCAACGGTCAACTGGTCAACGGTCAACTGGTCAAAAAGTCAAAAAATTTTATTTTCTTTTATTTATTTATTTTATTTAAAAATCAATTAAAAATACTTAAAAATAATATTTTTAAAGTTAGAAAATTTCCTTGAACTCACAAAAATAAATCTAAAAACCCTATTAAAATTGTTAATAAAATCCACTTATTTACCGTACCTTTTCGTTATTATTTAGGTTAGTTATTCCTCGTCGATCAACCTTCTAAACTCGTGCGCATTCAACATCATCAAACGAACGCACCCAATGTGAGTGAATCTCTACAAATTCCCCGTTTTAATCACATTTTGGGGTGTATCATGTGTCTTATTATTTATTACATTTAAACACTTGTGCATCCATCATATCCATGATCAAATGTGTATTCAATATGTATCAACTGTTTGTGTGGTTTATGTTTATATTAAATTTATCATTTTCAGTACATACATCATCATAGGCCGTCTGTTCCCCATTACCTACGAGCGGAACCGTTCCCCATTACCTATGAGCGTGAACGAGGCGTTGCCAACATACGATCGGCTCCGTTTGATTGAGCCTTGATCGCACATACATCATCAGAGGCCGTCCGTTCCCCGTTACCTATGAGCGGAACGTGACGTTGCCAACATATACATTATCATTCATGTCATATACTCATGCAAGGTGGTTTGTTTTTTTTGTTATTGTTTGATTATATACGTTTGCTCACATATGATTATTGCACAATTTTTCCATATTAAATACAATAAGAAATCAATACCAAATGTTTTTAACAAGGTTCACTCGCCAACTTTTGTTGACCCAAAAACCATTTTTACACGTGATACAGGTGGACAGGATGAAGCAAGGAACACATAGGAAATTGCCTTAGAAGAAAAATAATGAAGTCTAGAAAGATGTATAGAACATGTTGTACTTGTATGATTTGATTGTATGATTCCCTTTAAATTGTAATAATAAATATGAAACATTATAATAAATGTCATGAGCTTTGATGAAAACCCAATCATGCCCCGATCACCTTTTTCCGCTGCGGGTCGGGGTGTGACAGTACTTGGCTAGTTGAAGATCAAGACTTGTGGAATTGATTAAAGGGCAAAAAGGGAAATTCTGATGTACACCTTAAGCTGCGGTGGGCACCGTAGCTTACGGTGGTCCCTGACATTTTCATGCACCTTAAGACAGACCCTCTGGACAATAAGAGAATTTTGCCCACCGTATGCTATGGTGGGCACCGTAGCTTACGGTGGTCAGCAACGAGAAAAGTGTAACTGCCCAATTTACCTCGGTTTTCAAAGGTCTTTTGGCATATCAATCATTGGAGACGTTTTCTCAGAGTTATAGGGGCGAATCTGAGTGTACTACTTGGTTCAAGAACAATTTCTAACATTTGTTTGGTGTTCATGATTCATATGAACATGGCATTTAATGGTGTGATGATTTGCAAGTCCATGAGTGGCTAAACTCCTTGTGATCATCTTAAGTGGAAGGTTTGCTTGAACAATTGTGTTTTGATTTCTAATTTCTGGAATAATAACTTGCAATATTTGTAGTTTGTTATGGTGTTTGGATTCTTGTTGGTAAATTATTGATTGATGTTTTAATCATTGCCTTAATCGTACGTTCTTTGGTGTTATTTACAATCGAGATATCACGGGAAGGTTTAAGGGTTGGATATTAGTTAATTGGTCATTGGGTAACAACATCGCATTGTAGTAATCCGAGAACATAGTTCCCTTTTATCACGCACAATTAGTCAAACACGAGTAATGTCTATGTGACTCTTTCTAGTTGAGTTTAAAACACAAACGTTAATTGAAACCGGAAACTTAAGATGATTGCTTGCTTCTAATTTGTTAAACAACCAATCTTTGAATTGCCATTAGCATAAATCTAAAAGCACAATACTAAAAATTCTGAATTTAATTTTTTGCATTTTAGGTAAATTAGTCAAATTATTACAATCCTTATATAACACAAATTCCACCACTCCCTGTGTTCGATACCCACTTATCGCTAGCTATTAGCAGTATTTGGAATTAAATTTACGTGAGACTATGACATCACGTCAACGACCACCCTAAAATCTTATTCTCACATGGTGTATACGGGCAATATAAGGTTATATAGCCATATATAATAAAATGAACTAACAAAGGCTGTGCCAGCATTAATTTAAAAAACCTCAGCAGTATATCTTTATAAAGTTAAAAAGATAGTATGGACTAAAAGAGTTGGGTCGAGTGTTGTACAACTCATGAGATAGCCCGATAAAGAGCAATATAAGTTTGATGATATTATCCACCTTTATAAAACTTTTCTTCTAAAAGTTCACTATAATCGCAGTTTATATGATGATGTCTAGGCATCATCGAGAGAAACTGTCGAGCTTTCAGTGGGAGAATTTTTTAATAACCTTGACACTGACTAATTATTACTCGACCTATAGTTCGAGTATATTGTGATCATATTTTTATCCATCGATCACACTACATAAAGAAGATATGCTGGGACATTTTAATATGTACAATGCTTAATAAATATGAAACCTTTAGTAAATGTCATGAGCTTTGGTGATAACCAAATTATGCGCGGACTTTTTATTTCCGCTGCGGGTCGGGGTGTGACAGATTGGTATAAGAGCTTGTGACTATAGGGATATAGGATAGGTTATTAGACCCTTAGAGCCTATACTATAGTTAAATAGATTTTAATTGTTTATGTGTTACATGCAAAACTCATGATGTTTATGTGTTTCATGTTTATTTCACACCCAAACATATGCAAACACTTTCACTATTACATGTTGAAACGTGATGTTTATTATAGTCTATACATGCTGTTAGCATATCATGCCTACGCAAGCACACACATCACAATTTCACAATTTTTCATGATTTTTTTTCTCAAAGGTTTTTCAATGTTTTCATGTTTTGTCAATCAGATCAAAGTGAGTTCTATGACGGGCATGTAGTAACTGGAAGGGTACGAGTACCGATAGTCAGAGCGTCCTTTCTAGGCTTGGCTTTCGTATAAATCCAAAATAATGGACCAGTTTGCCTACCTGGGCACTAACGATGAGAGTACGAAGGACCTATTAGGCCAAAGCATGCCACACCAAACGTCGTGTGAACTAACCCCACTTTGAGTTGTCATTGTGTCTATACATGGACACATTCTGACCTTATACCTTACAATTATGTTTTACGATTTTCATTCGGGTGATGCAAGCATTAACAGGCCAACATCAATGTGAACCCTACCAAGCCTAGTAGTCATGGGGGCCCATGTGACTACCAAGGCCGAAGTATGGGAGACATTTGGAGGCCCAATCTTAAGCATGCCCAAGACATCCTATAGATGTAGTTAATATGTTGTTTTCATTTATTTAGAATGATGCTTTCACTTTTTACGACACATGACACCTAAAAACGTTCAATTCATAATCTCGCTACGTATTTCCTGTAGATGTCTGCTAGACATTCCCGATGTGGTAGAAGGTCAGGAAGATCTAGCGAACGTATGGCCACTCAAATCGCTCAACAGATGGTTGTCGTACTTCCTAATATCGTTGTGCAAGTTAAACAAGCACTTGCCGTAAATCCCATCAACCCCACCAACCAAGAAGGGCAAAATATCGCCGATCCTCCTCCCAACACCACCAAATGTACCTACAAGCATTTCAAATCCTGCGATCCCCTAAAATTTGAAGGGACTGAAGGTGTCACTGCTCTCCTCTGTTGGTTTGAGGAGATGGAAAGCACTTTTCTCAATTGCGATTATACTGATGATCGCAAGGTGCGTTATGCAACTGGTCGTTTGTTTGGAGTAGCACTTACCTGGTGGAACATAGAAAAGGGTAAGCGAGGTGCTGAAGCTACTATGGCCTTGACTTGGGATGAGTTGAGGGAAATCATGACAAGACGCTTCTGTCCAAGAAGCGAAATTAAGAAATTAGAAGATAAGTTTTATGCTTTGAAACAAAAGGAGGGAGACCACAACACCTTCTAAAAAAGAGTTTTTGAGTTGAATCAGATGGTCTCCAATCTGTTCACCTCGCTCTATCGTTTTATCGAGCATTACATTCGAGGTCTTCCCTCGAAAATTCAAGATTCTGTGTTAAGTACTTCACCTGCAACACTCGAAGCTGCCATGGAGCTGGCTACCGAACTTACGGAAAATCGCATTCGAAATGGCGATTTTAAAGATGAGAAAAAGAAAGATAAGGCACCTGCTGAAACTCCAACCCCAACTCCAGAAGGTTCGTCTTCCAAATTTGCTGACAAAAGGAAGCGCAATGGGAAGAATTTCGCCGTTACCCAAACCAATTCCCCCATCACTCTGCTTCCCCAATCACACAAGTGGCCCCTCAAGTCGCCCGATTTAAGAAACCATGCACTGGTCCTCACCCAAAATGCAACAGATGCCAATATCACCATCCTCCTAAGAACCCCTGCCAATACTGCACAAGTTGTGGCCGTGCAGGTCACACGATTCAAACTTGCCGTATCCTCCAAAAGCCAAACCACAACCAGCCTCAAGCCCAAACCAATAATTAAGTGGTGGGCCAAGCCCAAAACCAAAAACCCTTACTCTTACCACCTGCTCAACCCTACTACCAACCCAATTACCCAATTATGCAACCTGTCAGAGCATACTTCAACTGTGGCGATCCAACCCATTTTCGTAACACATGCCCACGCCTGGTGAACATCATAAACGCCCAAGCTCAAGCCAATCCGGTGAACCAAGCCAACCAAGCTAATCCACCTGCTAGAGGAAGGGCTTTCAACATCAACGCCAACCAAGCTAGGACTGATAATAATGTCGTGAACGCTATGTTTTTTTATTAACGGTAGATATGCATCCATACTATTTGATACTTGTGTGGATAAGAGTTTCCTGTCTTTTTGAATCCATTCTTGATCTACCTTGCGTTAGTCTCGTTGAATCATTCACGGTGGAAGTTGTTGATGGTGAACCTATTACTTAAACTCAATTATTCATGATTGTACTCTTACTCTTAATGACCACGATTTCCCAATTGATCTTATTCCTATGAAATTGGGTAGTTTCGATATGGTATGGACTGGCTTAGTAAACATCACGCTGAAGTTGTTTGCCACGAGAAGTTAGTTGAATCCCTCTCACTGACGGTCAAACACTACGTATTTTTGTAGAAACTCCTTCTAAAGGGCTCAAGTTTATGTCTTGTCTCCAAGCTCGAAGATATCTTCACAAAGACTATATCGCGTTTCTAGCTCATATCGTCAAGAGGGAAGGCAAGGAAAAGAAGCTCGAAGATATTCCAATCGTTAAAGAATTTCCTCAAGTTTTTCCCGATGACGTATCAAGACTTCCTCATGTGCGAGAAGTCGAATTTCGAATCGATCTTGTACCTGGTGCCACACCAGTCGCAAAATATCCTTATCGGTTAGCCCCGTTTGAGATGCAAGAGTTAGCTAGTCAGTTGCAAGAGTTTACTGACAAGGATTTATACGTCTTAGCTCATCACCTTGGAGTGCGCCTGTTCTTTTTGTAAAGAAGAAAGATGGAACTTTTCGTATGTGCATTGATTATATAGATTCAACAAGTTAACCATCAAGAATCGCTATCCATTACCTCGTATTGATGATCTTCTAGATCAACTTCAAGGTGCCACCTACTTTTCAAAAATCGACCTTCGTTCTGGTTATCACCAACTTAGAGTACGTGAAGAAGATATTCCCAAAACTGCTTTTCGAACTCGTTATGGTCATTATGAATTTATGGTTATGCCTTTTGGGTTGACCAATTCCCCTGCTGTTTTCATGGATTTGATGAATAGGGTGTGCAAACCTTACCTCGATCGTTTTGTCATATTTTTCATTGATGATATTCTTATCTACTCCAAGACCAAATCCGATCATGAGCGTCATCTTCGACTTATTCTAATACTCTTGAGAACTGAAAAGCTTTATGCAAAGTTCTCGAAATGCGAGTTCTGGTTAAAAGAAGTACAATTTCTTGGTCATGTCGTTAACGACAAAGGAATTCATGTGGATCCTGCAAAGATCAAAGCAGTGCAAGAGTGGCAGGCGCCATTTACTCCTACGGAAGTTAGGTTATTTCTTGGTCTCGCTGGTTATTATCGTCGTTTCAACGCGAATTTTTCTCGTATCGTCGTTCCACTCACAGCCGTAACTCACAAGGGCAAACCCTTTATTTGGGGACCCACGCAGGAAGAGGCTTTTCAAACCTTGAAGCAAAAACTTTGTGATGCACCTATCCTTACACTTCCTGATGGTTGCGAAGATTTTGTGGTATATTGCGACGCATCATGAAAAGGTTTAGGTTGTGTTCTAATGCAAAGAGGAAAGGTGATAGCCTATGCCTCGAGGCAACTCAAAATTCATGAAAAGAATTATACTACTCACGACCTAGAACTTGGAGCAGTCGTGTTGCTCTTAAGATATGGAGACATTATCTCTATGGTACCAAGTGTGTCCACACTGACCACAAGAGCCTCCAACATATTTTCAATCATAAAGAGTTGAACATGAGGCAACGACGTTGGGTCGAACTCTTAAATGATTATGATTGTGAAATTTGATATCATCCTGGCAAGGCCAATGCTGTGGCTGACGCCCTCAGTCGAAAGGAGTATGCAAACTCTATCCGTCTTGGTGTTCCCAAATTGTGACCGATTTTCAAAATCGAATTAGAGCAGCTCAACATATTTCTATCACGGAAAATGACGTACGAGATGAACTATCATGTGGAGTTGAAACTAAACTAGAATCCAAGTCGGATGGTATTCTCTATTACCTGAATTGTATTTGGGTACCTGATCGTGATGATCTTCGTGTTTTTCTCATGAATGAGGCTAACAAGACACGATACTCTATACATCCAGGAGCCGATAAGATATATCAAAATTTACGATACTCCTATTGGTGGCCTGACATGAAGAAAGATATCGCTATATTTGTTTCCAAGTACCTTACATGTTCCAAACTGAAAGCTGAACATCAAAGACCTTCAGGACTTCTTGTCCAACCCGAAATACCTGTATGGAAGTGAGAAAATATAACCATGGATTTCATTACCGGGTTACCTCGCACCTCCAGCGGGTATGACACCATTTGGGTTATCATTGATCGTCTCACTAAATCAGCTCATTTTATTCCAATCCGTGAAGATTTCAAGAAGGAGAAGTTAGCTCGTATTTATATCAATGAAATTGTAAGCCGTCATGGTGTACCTTTAAGTATCATTTCAGATCGAGACGACCGCTTCACTTCACGAACATGGCAAGCCGTACAATCCGCTTTGGGTACACGATTAGATCTCAGTGTTGCCTTTCACCCTCAAACTGATGGTCAATCTGAGCGCACCATACAAACCCTCGAAGACATGTTGCGAGCATGTGTCATAGACTTCAAGGGTAATTGGGACACTCATCTACCGTTAGTTGAATTTTCATACAATAATAGCTATCATTCAAGCATTGGCATGGCTCCTTTTGAAGTCTTATACGGTCGTAAGTGTTAATCTCCTATGCGTTGGCGCGAAATTGGTGAAGCTCAAATCACTGGACCTGAGTTGATTCAAAAAACGACTGACTAAATCCTTCAGATCCGCAATAATCTTCTAGCAGCACAAAGTCGTCAAAAGAGTTACGCTGACAAACGACAAAAGCCTTTGGAGTTTTTTGTTGGTGATCAAATACTTTTGAAAGTATCACCGTGGTAGGGAGTGGTTCGTTTTGGCCAAAAGGGCAAGCTAGCACCATGCTATGTGGGACCACTCAAGATACTCGAAAGAGTAGGTCCTGTAGTATACAAGCTTGATTTACCAGAAGAACTCAACAGAATTCATCCCACATTTCACGTATCAAACTTGAAAAAGTGTCTCGCCGACGAGAATCTCCATATTCCTTTGGAGGATATTCAGATTGATGAATCAATGCACTTTGTTGAAAGACCTGTAGAGATCAGTGACTACGGTGAAAAGCGTTTAAGACGAAGTCGTATTCCAATAGTCAGGGTGCGTTGGGAGTCAAAACGAGGACATGAGTTTACTTGGGAATGTGAAGACTCAATGCGCGAGAAATACCCGCATCTTTTTCCAGTTACGGTTACTACTTAAATTTCGGGACGAAATTTCTAAAAGTAGGGGATACTTTAACATTTGTGTAAAACGGGTTTCCAACCCGCATCGTTATTTAATCAAGTTTTTGTTTAAATGTCCATTGTGTATTTATTAGTATGGGTTGGTTTAATACTTCACAATTAATAAATGTTGCAAAATTTAATATCATAATTAATAAATAATAATAATAAATTGAAATAGGCTTTAAAATAATGAAAACAAAAATTAAAAGGGGAAACCAGGACTCGAACCCGGGTCTCCCGCATATACACACACACATAACACCACTACTCTACACAAACTTTAGTGTTATAAATCTGAAACAAATAACTTTTATTAAGACCAACGGCAAAACCTGTAATTCAAGCTTCACATCTATAACTGCCAAAAAGTTCGAATTGAGAAAATTAAGCTCAATAAAATCAATCTCGTGTAACTGTTATTCCCGTTTTGTACCGGAAAAAAACTTATATCATATAACCGTAACCGAAAAGAAATCATTGGTATTGAAACCCCAAATTCGAAACCAAATAAGATGATTACTCTTAGCTCACCCTATAAATACCTCTCAAATCCTTTCAACATCACACACTCACTCACTCAATTCTCTGAAGTTTTGCTCTGTGTCGATCGTCGGAAATGTTTTAACCACTCGCGTGAGTTTGGAACCGGAGGCATCGTAACAATCGGTTAGTCTTTTTCACTGGTTAAATCCTCAATTCATGTGCACCCTTCTTCAATCAAGGAAAACGCAACCACTGTGAGTGAATCCTTACAAACTCCCTTTCTAATCAAGTTTTGGGGTGTATCATGTGTCGTACATGTTTATCTTTTTATTTAAACACTTGTGCTAACATCATTATGTGATCAAATGTGTATTTTACTTGTTGGTGTGATTATGTGTGGTTACAATTTATCATTTCAGTGCAATCATTCATTTAAGGCCCATCAGTTCCTCATGGAATACGAGTTGAGCATCAGGTGCCTCATTAGATCGGCTCCGTTTGATTGAGCCTTGATCTCAAGTTCATCATTCATCATGTCATGTGTTCATTGTGGATATTATGTGGTTTGTGATTGTTGTCACTTATGATCCAGGCACAATTTTTATTTAAATAACAAATATATAACAATTGTTTCAAATGTTTTACTAAGATTCACTCGCCAACTTTTGTTGACCCAAACCTTTGTTTTACGCATGATACAGGTGGACAGGCTGAGGAGAGGAACACATAGGAACGACCTTAGAAGATTTATAAAATATATTCTGCTTAGAACAATGTTGATTTGTGGTTGCATGTTTCCTTGTTTTTGGATATTTGAAATTTTGATTCCAATTTAATAGATATGAAACCTTTAGTAGATGTCATGAGCTTTGGTGATAACCCAATTATGCCCCGACTTTTTATTTCCGCTGCGGGTCGGGGTGTGATAGTAGGTGCATTGTTGAATCTGGGCGCCGGCCCAGATTCTAAGAAGAAAAGGCGCGCAGGGCCTAGTACTGGGGCAGCCAAAAAGCCTGCTCTACATAAGGAAGATCCACCAAAAGGTATGCGCTCTATGCCTGACACTTGGGTTGACTATGTAGTGGTGTCTGATTCGTTAGAAGGCCTTGTGCCTATAGGCTTGAGGAAACCCAAACCTGAGCCTCAGGATGCTGCAGAGATACCAGCCGCAAACCCTGACGACCCAATTGACCTGGACTCAAGTCTGGAACCATCAAAGAGGAGATCTGATAAAACAACTCTCCCGAAAGATGATACCGTTACTCAACCGCCCAAGAAAATCACGCCAAAGAAAACTATAGGGAAGTGCTGTAATCTTGATGCTCTTGCAGCCAAATTATCTCCAGGTAAAACCTTAATCTTTCGCTCAATATTTTACTCTTCCTTTTTAGCCATTTTGGCGCGTATTTACAATTAGCAGCCAGTTACGCCTCCAACACCCACAAGATCATCCGTGAGTGGCGTATTATGCATAGAGATCAAGAAAAATTTGAAGCTATAAAAAAGAGATGGCGCTTGAGCGGGCACAAATGGTTGCGCGAAGACAAGAATTGAAATCGAAAAGGATAAATTTGTTGAGGCACAAAAGACAGACGAGTGGTTGGTGATGGGGTGGAAAAAGAAGACAGAAACTGCCACTACCACGCTTGTGAAGGAACGCAAGTTGTGCAAGGAAGCCTGTGAGAGAGACAACAATGAAAAGATATCGTTGAAGAATGAGGCTGTGAAACTGCATGCTGAGATAGAGCGCTTGAAAAAGGAGAAAGAGGAAGCCACAGCTGCCGCCGAAGAGGCTAGATCTCATCGGGAGCACAGTGAACACAAGGAGGTAGAAATTCTACCATTCTAATTTTACGAAATCAAGAGATAGCCGAACTTACATCCTTATTGAATAATCAGGAGGAAACTAAGGCGGCTCTTGAAGTTACAAAGAAAGATCTCCAAGCCGCCAATATTGAGAAGGCTGAGTTGCAGCGCCGCACCTGGTGGATCAAGAAAAGAAGCAACTCTATGAGGGGAGGTAGGCGCAGACAAAAAACGTGCCGAGCTTGTGGAACAAAGCTTGAAGACTCAAAGGCGGCAAGCGCCAAGGCAGAAAGTATGGTTGAGCCGTTAACGAACAATACGCTCTGGATGCAACAACATGGAGTTGTGAATGAAAGTAAACTTTTATTATTTGACCAACCGTTTATCATGATTCTCATTCCATTTCCATGTGATGCACAGATTGCGAATTCCATCCATAATTCAGTGGAGCTAGACAGCGTCGTGGCCAAGTTGATGGTCACGGCGCGCCATAACGGTTACACGTAGGGTTACGCAGAGTGCGCTCATCACGTAACGCGTGCTTTGGACATAACTTGGGATACCAGCCATGCCGCTACCCATGGAGTCAATACTAATGCTGCCTTTACTAAGGCGAAGCAGGAGTATGACCGTCTACAGCCACCGGTGATGGATCTAGTAAGTGAGGTGCTACAACATGATGATTTCATTGAGCGCTTGAAAGACATCTTCCACGATGAAGCCGTAGAAGTTGAAGAGGCGGAGGAATAGTATTGGAGTTCCTTCCACATGTTGTGTTTAAGACAGATGTAAGGAGATAAACTTAGTTGTAATCCCACTTATGTAAACCGTACAACATGTGTTTTCTTTGATGATTATGTTCTAAGTTACTTTTTGACCCGATGTGGGCATGTTTCAAATAATAACCTGTTGCATATGTTCCGAGTTACAATATCTGCGTTGAAAGTAATTACTTTGTGTAGGTAGAGCAAATAAAGTTAGTAATAAGCTCATGTATGAACTAGTCACAACCCCATCTTCGCGCAATGGTTTGCGGCTAACCCTAAGGTGGATTTTGTTCATGAGACTTGTGTTATACCATAGTGTCTTTACGTATACCTAAAGTGGTTTTGCGCATTTGTAGCAAGACATAAATAAGTAATCATTGCAATGTAACTTTTTTTGTATTAAAGAAAAGGCGCAAGGTTGTATAGTAAAAGTCGATAAAATTACATAGACCATGAGATATCTGTAAGTAGCAATCTTTTGCACCAAACTGATAAGGCGCAAGGCCAGAGGTGTAAGATGCTAAGATTACATATAGCATCGTCGTAATTTTGCGCGTTCCAAGTCCTAGGAACACTTGTGCCATCCAAAGCATTTGAGGGTGTATGCCCTTTGCCTAAGACTTCATGGATTACATGTGGGCCTTCCCATTTAGGCGCAAGCTTCCCTGGGGCTCAGCATTAGACGCTTCATTATCTCTTAAAACGAAGTCTCTAGGAAGAAAAGTACATATGCGGATTCGCGCATTATAATATTTTTTAACTTTGATTCGTACCTTGCCTCATTGATTGCAGCGTTTTCACATCTTTCTTCAAGGAGATCTAAATCAAGCCTTCACGCTTCGTCATTGTTTGAGTTTGCATAGCGATCATGTCGGTGATGGGAGACCAATATCTGCTGAGATTACTACTTCGGTCCCATAAACAAGGCTAAACGGTGTTTCCCCTATGCTAGTTTTTGGCATAGTCCGATAAGCCCAAAGGATACTTGGTAACTCATCAACCCAACCTCTCCGCTCCGTCCCCAATCTTGCCTTGATTCCTTCAACGATACTTTTGTTGATACTCTCAACTTGGCCGTTGCCTTGAGGGTGCACGACCGAAGTAAACACATGCTCGATATGCATCTTGGTTCATCCATCGTTGTAAATCTTCGAAGGCAAAATTGGGGCCATTATCGCTGACAACGCGTAGAGGTAGACCAAAACGTCAGATAATGTGTTCCCAAATAAATTTATGAACTACCGTTGCAGTGGTTGATGCGAGTGGCTTGGCCTCTACCTACTTGGTGAAATAATCACGGCTACAATTATAAACTTTACGCCACTGGGGCATCAGGAAAAGATCCCACCATATCAATTGCCCATTGCTGAAAAGGCCACGCTGTTGTCACTGGGATCAAAGGTTTTTTGGGGCAAGTGTTTTGGGAGCATATCGCTGACATGATGCACACTTTCTCAAGTTTCGACTGCATCTAAGTGCATGTCTGGCCAATAATACCCAGCATTCATGATTTTTGCTACTACCATACATGGGCCAGCAAGAATTCTACATAACCCTTCATGAATCTCGTGGGTCAGTATGACGTGGTCGACATAGTGAACGAGTGGTCCAAGATATGACTTTGAAAAAGTATTCGTCTGCCATGTAACGCTTCGCTTTTGTAAGTTTCCTTTTTAGTAGTTTGCTTCGTGTTTCTATTTTTGAAAGTCCAAACCTTGTAATCATATCTCATTTCCGAATCATTGTAAATCAACACTTGATGATCAAAAGTCATTATGCAAAATTCACAACCCTTATGCATGCTTATACTATAACTACACTTATTCATTACATGAATTGTCAATTCAATTTAACTCATGAATTCTCGTTGTGCATTCTTAACGCTTACTTCAAATCGAGCAAGACGTTGATGATTTAACCGCAAAGCACTTACACATTGGGCATCATAAAAATTCGTTGAGTTTATGTTAACCATTTATCATTTGTAAGATTATGTAACATCTTTATTTATGTTTTTAATCTTCCAACACCTCACACTTAGATTATAATAAAGTGCATCATTTAAACAAAAAACAAACCATTACATTTATTAATTAACAAAAAAATAAACCCTAGCAGCTTGCGGCCGCAAGCTGCCAAGGGGGTTAAGCCTTCTTGTTTCAAGTTAAACACCCACCTAATCCTCATAAATGCTAACCTAACCCAAACCTTAATCTTCCCTCTATAAAACCCCACCTTTCCCCAACCTTTTCTCACTTTTACAAGCCTCCAACACTTCACAAAACCTCCCTAAACCTCCAGAACTTTCTGCTGAGAAATTTTAGTTTGCAAGTGAGTTTCAACTCACTTCCTTTGTTATTAAAACCTTGTTTCTATCTTCTAAAACAGTTGGATAACCTCTAGGAAGGTTTTCACAAGTTTGCTTGGGCAAACTAAGGTGAAACCTCACCATTTTGAGGTCCAAAAGTGTGCTAAACTTTCTGCTCATGTTTATTTTTCATAACTTTAAAAATAAGTTCTTCAGTTTTTCTTCCTCAACAATGTTTGCTAAGCCTCTTGGGATGTTACCATAGTTTTCATGGAAAACCAAGGTGGAACAATACCATTTTTATGGCCAAACTTTCTGTTTTGGAAGTTAAACTTATAGACCTTTTCTTAAACTTGTTTTCTTTTTACAACTCTATGCTACTTGTGCCTCTAATCGAGTTAATGGTTAGTGAGCTAGCTAGAATTGTTTCATACAAAATCAAGAGGTATAACATGCCTCTAAACTTGTTGTTTTACTAAGGGTCTTAACCCACAAGTGTTGAAACCATCCAAGCTTACAAGCTCGTGTTTTGGTGAAGGTGTGATTACATGGAGGCCTTGGCTATCCAACTTTCAATCCACCCCTCACTTGATTGATTTCTATCCACTAAGCTATGTTTCACCTTCAATTGAGTAACAAGGCTACAAACACGTCCCCAAATGTGCCATGTTCGGATGCACGCACCTAGCTTGCTTATTCGGTCGAAACGTAGTTTATTGAAGTACTTTATTCATGACCATCCGGATTGTCCTTGTGGCAATTTGTGTATTGGTGAATCTTACGAAAGAGGTTAAGGACGGTTATCCTCCTATCTCCATGCATGATCTTTCTATGAAATCTATGATTTATATGATAAACTTGTAATAATATAGGTAAACTATAATGTAAATAAAAAATTTTAACCGAACCTTTGACAATGGTCATATGGTTACTTTTCCTATCATTAGGTTATTTTATCTAAGACTTAACGTTCTTACGATTCTATTGGGCATGACCCATAAAATCACAAACACCCTACGGGCTTATTGTGTCAAAAACGCCGTTAACGTCTAGATAAATACTTTTGACTATACATGCTTTTGCATACTTTAGATTCCTAAATTAACGGACTCCATTGTCATTCCAATACTCACCACACTACGTTTCCTTGTGTAGGGATAACTCGGTGTTCGTTCCCCCTAATCAACCCAAACACTTTCACGGAATTAACTTTCAAAACCGTAGTACACTCGACACCCTTTTTACGCTTTACACTTTTTGGGTGCAATATGTTAATCTTTCATAAACACACTAAAACACACTTTTATTCTATGCAATCACACAAACAATCCATCATACATGCTCTAGTTATGTGATCTCGATTTGTTTACTTGGAACATTCTTATGTGATACTAATTGTCATTAACTTCGTATGAGCCTCCCCTTAACTTGTATAGCGCTATAGGAGTAAACGCATCGCTCGTATTCTTGTGGTCATGTTAAGTTTTAACTATTATGCGGTAACACTTGAGGATTGACTTGTAGTTCGCATACCTTGTTTATATTAATCTCATATACTAGCTTATCATGTGGATTTGTTTAAATCGTTTTTATTACTTATGTCTATGATTCAAACTTGTGTACTCGCAATACTTGTTATTGAATTATACTTTTTAACATGTTGCAGGTTGAGGATGTTGATGTGACGAAACTTAGTAGGATCGGCATAGAAACACACTTAGAAGGCTAAGTTATTTATTATGTTTCGTTGAACTTGTCGTATTTGATGTTACATTGTATACGAATCATGTTGTACTTGATGTTTTGATGAATGGAATGAAATGAGTTGTTTTATTAAATATTGCCCACATTTAGTGGTATGATGTCTCGAGCAATCTCGTTTGTCTCACTTGATGTTTCCGCCATCAGTTGAGGTGTGACAGATTAGTATCAGAGCCATAACTATAGGGAATTAGGTAGAATTCCATGTTCGACCTAGTCTATAGTTTAAGTGTCCAACTTGACCTTTCTTGATTCATGCTTAAAATGCTATTCTTCCTATTTGCTTCTTTCTATTTCTTTTGTCTTAGTATACATGCAATGTGTCTTTCCTAAGACACTTATACAACTTACACACTTGAAGACTTGAAGACACTCATACTATAAACGAGACGATCTCACCAAATTAGGGGTGAAACCCACACTTTGGTGATCACTCTCAATCCGCATATTCGATTTTATACGAAATTACACCATCAAGTTAGGAGTGAAATCCACATCTTCATGGGAATTTCCATTTCATACTCTAGTGGACCTTACCAACGAGTCGGAATTCGCTCCTCGTTTGGTAAGTACCAAAACCACACTTAGGGTACGAGGTTGTCAAGTTAGGGGTGAAACCCGCACCTTGTCAACTAGTCCCATTCCTCGATTTTCAATATCGCCAAAGTTTTGATTTTTTGATCGGTTAGAGACGTGTAGTAACTGGAAGGGTAAAGTACCGTTAATCGACTTCTCGATGAGAGAATTTCACCTATAGGCCAAAGCACGTTTCTCTAATTTGAAAGGATCTCGATTCACTTTGGAATAGTCGACATTTCTCAACCTAAAACACTCCAATGTTTTATTAAGCCTATATCTTATGTGTCTTCAATTATTATGTGTTTTAATATACTTGTTACCTTGTTTATTTCTAGCCCGATGCAAAACTCGCACGCCTTTCGTAACCAAAAACAATAATAAATAATAATATAATAAAATCTTGTAAAATAAATTTATAATCCTTTAACACAAATTAATCTTACGAAATTGTTTATTCTTTTGAATGCTTGTATGCCTATGCTATCTATGTGAATTCATATGTGTTACATGATACTTATATGCTCAAAAAACGATTTCTTTTATAAAAACGCATCATAATCAAAGCCTTAATTCCTCTCTTCTATTGTCAACCCTTTAGATGTCTTACTCACAAAGCGTCATGGGAAAGAAGAAGTCCAGGTCAATGTCCCGTTTCGATTCGATGTCAAAGAGGGATTGCATGAAGTTCATGGCTGAGCAAATGGCCAAGGTTATCCCGGACATTGTAAGCAGGATTCAACCTTCACCAAACGTTGACTCGCCCCACGCCTCCATCGACTCTAAGGTCAAAGCACCTAAGTCGACGTTCACCTTTAAGCAGTTTTGTTCTTGCAACCCCTTACCATTTACCGGCGAAGAGGACGCCACTAAGTTACTACAATGGTTTGACGCCATTGAGGTGACTTGCCTACAAAGTTGTTGTCCCGACCACTTGCGTACCATTAACGCGACTGGAGTCTTCCGATCGAGGGCTCTTGATTGCTGGACCTCTAAGCGTAACGCTCGTGGAAATGATGCCACCCACGCCCTCCCGTGGATTCAGCTCAAAAAGCTGATGGAGAATGAATTTTACCCTCCTCATGAAACGTCAAACGACTCGAAAACGTGTTTTGGAACCTTAAGCAGATGGGGAACGACAACGCTGGCCTCACGGCCCGTTTCAAGCAGCTGAGTGTTATTTTCCCTAGTCAAGTCGACACGGCCGAAAAGGAAGTTGCCAAATACATACGCTGCTTCCCTCCTCATTTCACGGACCTCGTTGACGCCACCTCACCCAAAACCCTTGAGGAAACCTTTCGCCTGTTTGCCCGACTAAACAATAACCATGTCCTTCGTGAAGCCTCCAAGGCTTCATTGAGGAAAGCTCACCAAGCCACCGCCGAAAAACTCTCACCGAACCTACCTCACCCAAGCCACCAAAGAGCAACCACAAAGGCAAGAAGCGGAAGGCTTTGAGCCAAAACTGCGCGGTAGTCACTCCGCCAAACCCTCAACCCTCTCAACAGCTAGCCTTTGTGTCACACCCCGATTTCCTATCAAAATCCAAACACTGGTGGGCCCGGGTGGGGAGTATCGTGACGTCAGTTGATAATCATCATAGTCAATTAAACACGGCACAGCGGAAGTCTTGGAGTAAAATTACTATTACAAACCGAATGTTCGAAAATACAAAATAATATACAGGCTCATAATAGAAGATCCACAGGCGGATCGTAAATTTTACATGGAAAGAATATAAAACAGACTTTGGGCAGATTTAGGATTTGCAAGATCCTCTATCACTACCGAGCACTTCCAGCCTATTTTCGTATTGTACCTACAGTTTAGTCTTTCGAAAATACGTCAGCTTTCGATGGTAAATACACCCAACTGACTCATTTTGAAAACATTTCAAAAATGTTTTAAGTGGTATAAGCACAAAATCTTTTTATAACTTGGGTTAATTGACCGTCCAACTGTGTTAAAAGATTTACATGTTTGTTCGTAGATACGTGGCCCGTACGGAGACCGAGAGACAATTAATGTACACACCAGTTTTGACTCACAAAGGAGTAAATTCCTCCCAACCTTGTGGGAATGCATAATTGAGCGTCTATCGGGTGTATGCCTACACCCGCGCTAAGGTCGTGGCCATTTCTATTGTAATGAGCCTAGGATATCCAGGACACGGTAGTTAACCCCCGATGTTTAAGTTTATCAAACAAAACTAATTAAAAAGAATATGCGAATTTACTATCCCTGAACCGGCTTCGATTGATAACATTTCCGACCAAGCGGTAATAATATACCGTAACCCAAGCCCGTATAAGGGAAATAAGTCGAGAGTATTTACCTGAGCTAGTCTTCTTTAACTTTAATAACTCAGCTTACACAAAATTACAAGTGCAGATAGCATATACGCAAGTCTCTAGTCTGGATTATGGCATAAACTAACCAATTAAATACTAACGGTCTTATTTAAGTCATAGACTTAGACCGACTAGCGTAGTTGATCAAAACGTATGACGCTAGATTAAATGATGATTGGTAGAATGTAGTTTAATCCCAACAAGTACCTTGACTTGTTTAATATGGGTAAACTGATTTTGATACTTAAATGACAAGGTTAAACCGTTTTGGTTAATTTCTGTAAAATAGTTACATATACGTTACCGTGCGCATATTAGCGATATCAGGTAACCGGATAAGTCATGGACAAGTTCTATATGCCATTATACCTTAACTAAATTAAAATATCAGTAGGATATTAACTTATTGCCCGTTAAGGTTTTAAAACGAGATTATGGCTCATAAGGGCATTTTGGTAATTTTATACCGTATAAAAAAACTGAATATAATTTAATGTTATAGTTATAAGTATTTGGGAAAAATACTTTAATTATGATATAATATCATAGGATAACAATTATATGTGTATTTTATCTTTTATGACCAAACTATGCACCGAATGGGCATTTTGGTCATTTTGCACAAAGCTTATAAATTATTTGAGGTTCTGAGTTTATAATATGTACCACTGTAAATATGTTTAAAATAAGTTTTAAAACAGTAGGTATCAAGTCTTGGTCAATAATATGGTTCATAACCATACTATGCGCCTAAACGGCGCTTATGTCGTAAAATGCGTCTCTATGTGATTTTTACGAAAACTGATTTAAGGTCAGATTAAAATGTCTTAGATATGTTATTTAATATAACATATCAGTAGTAAAAGATTTACCTTGAAAAGATTTGATTAAAACTATTTTATGAGCCACAAGGCTAAAATCACCATTTACGACATAGTTTAAGGACTTGCTTGAAAACTCAGTTTATAACTTGGTTTAACATCCCAAATAATCCTACTTATAATATTAATCAGTAGAAAACTCATTTTCAAGTTCATTACTATATAAAACCTTGTTTTATGCAAAAAGGACATTTTGGTCAAAGATGGCATAATTATGGAACTTGCGCATAAACTTGGATTCTGATTATATCATGTAATATAACCTCAGAGGGTCATGCTACATTATATTATGATCATAATACAACTTTAGATCAGTATGTAACTAATCTAAATCGGGTCAGAATTGAAAGTCAAAGTAGAAGTCAAACTTAGCGACTTTCGGTTGCGAACTGACCCTAGAACTGAAATTGACGGCTAACATGTTCTTACATTTTAATAATTATTCCACTGTTTAAGTGTCAAAATAGGTTTCATAACATCTATAAGATCAATTTATAATTTTTCCGAAAAATGGCCTGTTTGATTTTTAATATCATAACGTTGACCCGTCAATTGGTCTAGCAAACGTGATCTTCAGGAGGTGCACTTTGAAGGGATTAACACCTACCTTATTACGATCACTTAGCCATGTTCATTTCGAACAATGGCTGGACCATAATGGTTTAATCGAAAGTCAAAGTGTTTTTCGTAAAACGCTTGACTTTGGCTATACAAGCCTATAAACGAAAATGCCTAAAGAAGGAACATTACCAGTGATTCCCAAGGTGCAAAAGAGCTATGTTGGATGCTCCTTTTAGCTAGGAACTTACAGAGGAGGGAGAAGAGTGAATAAAGGAGAAAGGTGCAATTTGGAATGTTGAACTTAAGCACCTATTTATATTGGAGAACTCAAGGAAGGTGAAGCAGGTGTTTAGAGGTGTAAGAGGGAGCTTACAAGTGTCCCAAAACGTAGGAATAGCAGTTTGGGAAGCCATGGTATTCGATTTAATGGTTTTTGAGTTTTGTTTGGGAGCCAAGCAAAACTTTCTGCAGCAGAGGCCTTCTCGCGCCCCGCGAGAGACCCAGGCCATGTCTCTTGCGGCCCGCGACCGCCCGTTGGCCAGTCTCAAAGTTTGACACTTTAGCCCCTTAACTTTAAAAAGCTTCTAAAAACCTTTTTAAACACCTTTTTGGCACTTTTAGCCCTCCGTAGCCAATACTTGGCATACTCGGGATTATGTACCGGACATTGTCGAGCTCTCGTTTGTTAAAAGGTCACTCAGAGTTATGAATTAACGTGTTGAGACTTTTAATCCCTCCATTATCAAACTTTCACATATTTACAAAATTGAACCCTCTCGTCCAACAAATGACACGTATGAGAGTTAGGACTTCGTAAACGATCACTCAGACGCTTATTATAAGCATGTTGACTCCAATGTCACTCAGAGGTTGGGCATGTTGACATATCAGTCACTCAGAGGTTGTTATGTATGCATGTTGACATCGGACCGTCACTCAGAGGCTTAGTTTGAGCATGTTGACGCCTTTAGTCCTTATTGGTCTTTAACAGACTATATTTAAAATACAACACGTGTCACTATACTGTTGGACACGATTTTATAGGGTGTTACATCCTCACCCCCTTAAAAGAAATCTCACCTCGAGATTTTATTCAAAAAGTTGGGGGTACTCTTTTCGCATAGTGGACTGAACCTCCCATGTATACTCGGGACCTCTAAAAGCGCCCCACTTAACCTTTACTATAGGTATCATTTTCCTTCGGAGCTTCTTAACCTGTCAATCCTCGATCAAAATTGGTTTCTCATGAACCTCAGGTTTTCATCAATTTGCACATCCTCGTGTGACATTGCTAGCGACTCATCGCAGACATTTCTTAAGGTTAGATATGTGGAATATGTCATGAATTCCACAAAGCTCATCTGGCAACCTGAGCTTATAAGCTACAGTGCCGACACATTCGACTATCTCGAATGGTTCAATATATCTTGGGCCCAACTTGCCCTTCTTTCCAAAATGCATCACACCTTTCCAGGGTGATACTTTCAGGATGACCTTGTCCCCTATTTGGAACTAAAGAGGTTTAAGCCTCTTGTCAGCATAGCTCTTCTGCCTATCCCTGGAAGCTTTGAGACAATCACAGATTTGCACAATCCTTTCTGTAGTTTCCAGGACAATCTCTAGTCCTGATTGTTGGGCTTCCCAAACTTCTGCCCAGCATACGGACGTTCTACATTTTCTCCCATACAAGGCCTCAAAAGGAGCAGCCTTGATGCTAGTATGATAGCTGTTATTGTAAGAGAATTCTATTAGGCGTAAGTGGTCATCCCAACTTCCACCTAAATCAATTACACATGCCCTGAGCATGTCTTCCAGTGTGTGGAAGGTATGCTCACTTTGACCATCAGTTTGCAGATGGTAACCTTTACTAAAATTTAATCGTGTGCCTAAATATTGATGGAAACTTTTCCAAAAGTGAGATGTGTATCTAGTATCTTTGTCAGATACAATAGATACCGGCACACCGTGTAGGGACACAATCTTGTCCACATATAAGTTAGCCAATTTATCTGAATTGTACGTTTCTTTGACTAGCAAGAAATGAGCTGACTTAGTCAGTCTGTCTACAATGACCCAAATAGTGTCATTTCCACTTTTGTTCTTGGGTAACTTGGTAATCAAGTCCATAGTTACCAATTCCCATTTCCACGTGGGAATTTCAAGCTGTTGTAGAAGTCCTGACGGCTTCTGATGTTCGGCCTTAACTTGAGAACATGTCAGACAATTAGCTACATAGGTGGCTATGGATTTCTTCAAACCTATCAACCAATAATTCTTCTTCAAGTCTTGATACATCTTGTCACCACCGGGTGAACTGAGTATCTTGTGTTATGCGCTTCTTGGAGGATTAGATCTCTAAGTCCTCCAAAGACTGGAACCAGATCCTTTCATTGAATCTAAGGATTCCATCCTTTCCATGCGCTAACTGGTCTACAGTTCCGCCTAATCCTTCCTTAGGAGCATTAGTCTCTAAGAAGGCTTGCTTTTGCACATCTAATAGCTTCTCACTTAAGCTATTTCTGAGCTCAATGCTCTTGGCGTTAATCCTTATAGGTTTAACCCGCTCCTTGGACTTAAGGCATTAGCAACTACATTTTCCTTGCCGGGATGGTAGCGTATTTCGCAATCATAATCATTTAATGTTTCCATCCAACGTCGTTGTCGCATGTTCAATTCTTTTTGATTGAACAGGTGTTAGAGACTCTTATGGTCAGTGTATATAATACACTTCGTACCCATACAAGTATGTCTCCATAGTTTAGTGTAAATACGACGATACCCAACTCCAAGTCATGGGTGGTGTAATTTCTTTCATGCACTTTTAGTTGTCGTGATGCATAGGCAATTACCTTGCCATTTTGCATTAGCACACACCCATTCCGGTGTGTGATGCATCACAATAAACAACAAAATTCTCAATACCCTCAGGTAGAGATAACACAGAAGCGTTGCTCAACTTGTATTTTAGAATCTCAAAAGATTCTTGTCGTTTTGGAGCCCAATTATACTTAACATTCTTACAGGTCAAGGTAGTTAAAGGAGTGGCTATTCTTGAAAGTTCTCAATGAACCTTCTATAGTAACCAGCCAATCATAAGAAACTACGAACCTCCGTTGGGGTCTTGGGCACTTCCGAATTCATTATGGCCTCAATTTTGGCGGGATCCACTTGGATACCATGCTCACTTACATATGTCCAAGGAATTGGACTTCTCTAACGAGAAAATTCACACTTAGAGAACTTTGCATAAAGTTTTTCTTGTCTTAGCAGTTCTAAGATGCATCGAAGATGTTTCTTGTGATCAGATTGATTACGAGAATAAATAAGTATGTCGTCTATAAATACAATGACAAACTTATCCAGGACATGGCTTGCAGACTCTATTCATGAGATCCATGAATGCTGCAGGTGCATTTGTGAGCCCAAAAGGCATTACTAAAAATTCAAAGTGACCATATCGGGTCCTGAAGGCAATTTTAGGAACATCTTCACTTCTAACCTTCACTGGTGATATCCAGATCTCAGATCTATCTTAGAGAAATAACTAGCCCCTTGAAGTTGGTTGAATAAATCGTCGATCCTGGGCAAAGGATATCTATTCTTGATTGATTAACTTGTTTCGCTCTCGGTAATCGATACACATTCAGATCGAACTGTCTTTCTTCTTTACAAAGAGGATAGGAGCTCCACAAGGCGAGGAACTAGGACGAATAAAGCCTTTCTCCAAGAGTTCGTCTAGCTGCGTCCTTAATTCCTTCATCTCCGTTGGTGCTAGCCTATATGGAGCTCTAGCCACTGGTGCTGATCCTGGTAGGATATCTATTCTAAACTCCACTTGTCTGTCTGGAGGTAGGCCTGGTAATTCTTCAGGAAAACATAGGATACTTCAAGATAACTGGTTGATCTGCAAGGTTCGGCTTAGGTTCATTTATGGTTACTTGTGCCAAGTAGATGACACAACCTTTTTCTCAAACACTTGGATGCCTTAAATAACGACACCTTATCTGCAATCCATAGTGTGATCTCCGGGAATGGTGATCACTTCGCCAGATGGGGTCTTAATTTGATGAGCTTCTTATCGCAGGCAATGCGGGCTTAGTTATGAGATAACCAATCCATGCCTAAGACAACATCGAACCCCACCAATTTCAATTGGCAGAAAGAGAGATAGGGATGGAAGGATTCTTAATGGATAGAGAGCATCCATCAAGAATGGAAGATGTGGATTCTATCGTTCCATCAGCAAGTTCTATCTCATAGGTTTTATCTAGAGTTCTTATGGGCAGGTTTAATAGTTTACTAAACTTATGGTCAACAAATGATTTATCTGCACCCGAATCGAAAAGAATTCTAGCGTAAATATCGTTAATGAGGAATTTACCTGTTATGACGTTGTTTTCATTAACGACCTCCCTAGCATTTATTTGAAAGGTACGGGTATTCCTCTTCTTGGCCTCTCCAGGCTTTGCATCATTACTGTTGGGTTTCTTGGGGCAGTTGTACGATATATGCCCTTTTTCATTGCACTTGTAGCAAACTGCATCCTTAAGATCCTTGCAATCTAAGTTCTTATGCCCTCTTCTTTTGAGATACCACAGGGTTTGGTTTGTGGATTTATACTACACTATCCCCAATGCCTATATTTACAGTTCTTGCACAGAGGTTTGTCATTAGACACGTGCTGGTTCTTCTTGAACCCGAAATTTCCTTTCTTTTTAAATCTTTGGGAGTTATTATCCTCCCGTTTCCTCTTTCCATCAGTTTCAGTACTAACTTACCTTTGTCTTACCAAATCAAGGGTGAGGGAAGAGATAGGTCTACAAGGACCTATAGGTACTAGCCTGAGTAGTCCTTTACCATGCCCTTTATTTCGGGCGCCAACCATTTATAAAACGCGCAATGCGTTTGCATTTGGGGGTGATCAAATATGAAACTAACCTAGATAGGAATTGAAATTGTAGACGTACTTTCGACAGTCTAGGTTTTTCATTGAAAGAGACAAAAAATTTGTCTCTAATTTCTCCACCTCATGGGTTGGGCAGTAAGTTTCCTTAACAAGGTTCACAAATTTGGACCATCCCAAATTATACAGGTGTACCTTACCTGTAGATTGGATCATGGCTTTCCACCATATTAGGGCCTCACCTTTGAAGGATTGTGATGCGTACTTGACCACATTCTTAACAGCACAGTTGCTGATGTCTACAATTGTCTCCATCTCATCTAGCCAATTTAGGGCTTCTACAGCTTCTTTCTCCCTGTTAAAGTCTCGGGGCTTACAAGAGACAAAGTACTTATGGGTACATCCGTCCTTAACAGAACGGGACTTTTCAGTAAGATCTATTTTCTTTGGTTCACTCTTCGCATTTGAAGAGTTAACAGAGCTCTCCCTATGAGCTGAAGATGGTGGAATAGATAAGGGTCTAGAGCGAGTGGGACTCGACTCTCTTAGCTTTTCTATGGCCTTTCCCATGGCCTTTTCGACAGCCGCATCAACACGAGCTTAAAAATTTTCATCATCAATATTTTTTTTTCAGCTTTGTTAGATTCAACATTCTTATGGCTACTTTGTGCTTCATTTGAGTTAGCCATCTTTAAGTCTTGGGATTATATATACCAATAAAACTTCATTTAACCATGGGTATCAACCATATCGGCTTTCAACATTGGATATAACAATCCATTGCCTATACTAGTGTGAATAACATCACAACTCTTAGGCTTAACATATCTATATTTGGCCTAGGTCTTAATAGGACCATCATAGGCAAATTACAGTTTCGACGTAGTCCATATATTATTGGACAGTGATCGCAATGTCACAACCGTCATTGTCATTATTGACAATTATATAGGTCATAGGCTTGTCTTAATGGACATAATAGTTTTGGCACGTCGGCCGATCTCTTTGGTCATAATATTTGGCATATCAGCTTGTCACTTAGGACATAATACATATGGCATATTAGCCTGTCACTTAGGACATAAATTGGACACATTGGCCTACAGATATCAGATTTATATGGCGTATCAGCCTGCCCCAATTGGGCATAAATTGGGCACATTGGCCTACATCATATCAGATGTATATGTCATATCAGCCTATCCCATTGGACATAAATTGGGCACCTTGGCCTACATCATATCAGATGTATAATGCATATCAGCCTGTCCCATTGGACATAAATTGGGCACATTGGCCTACATCATATCAGATGTATATGACATATCAGCCTGTCCCATTGGACATAAATTGGGCACCTTGGCCTACATCATATCAGATGTATATGGCATATCAGCCTGTCCCATTGGACATAAATTGGGCACATTGGCCTACATCATATCAGATGTATATGGCATATCAGCCTGTCCTATTGGACAGAAATTGGGCACATTGGCCTACTCAATCAATGGCATATCAGACCTGTCCCATTGGATGGTTAGTGTGGTTCCTCAAGCCACACTACCAAGAGTATGAACATTTCTTAATGTCACATAAGAGTATCTTAATGATTGATTAATGGTCCCAGTCACCTTCGACCTTAACGACCTTGGAGGTTTGGACCTAGTCCCTTACCCCTGGATAGAAGGATAACTTCCCTTAACATCCTGATAGAAGACCCTTCTTACTTAACTATCATTTCTTGGCCAATATGTGGTCTACGCCACTTGGCATAATCAATCCATTAAGATCTTTTGGAATTATATAGTAGAGCATAAATTTCGAGTAAAATCGAGACGCTCGCTTTCAAGAGAATGAATATATATATATATATATATATATATTCAAAAGTATTCATATAAATTCAAATTAAAAATTACAAATACTATAAATGAATTAAATTCCAAGACTTTAAAGAAATAAAAAATGTCCACGCATGGACTAAAGGAATAACAAATGTCCCGCAGCAGGCACTTCATATTATTAGAAGAGACTTCACTCATCTTTCTTTCCCTTGACCAATTTGGAGAGTTTCTTGAAGAACTTGTTTGTCTTCTTCTGCGTTTTCTCCGCTTGCTGCTGCATCTCTTTCATTCTTTCTAGGGCCTCATTAATGGCCTCTAGTGGCGGCGGAGTTTGTGGTTGAGGTTGTGGCATAACCGGATACTGGTACCATAAGTCGGATATCCAGTATGTGGATAAGTAGGTGGGAAAGGAGACGGGTAAAGTGCGTTGTGCATAACCGCCTGCATGTAGGGGTCTTGCGACCATGCTTGATAGTCTACTAGTGTGGAGGGTTAAAAGGATCATATCCAGACGTGTCTGGATATGTGGTGATTGGGTTAGTATAACCCTGATGGTGGTTGTTTAATAGCAGGTGTTGGTGTTGGTTCCACTATAGGTGAAATATTAGAGGGTCCACCCATTTGTGGGTCCTCTTGAATTGTGGGGTAGGAATTGGGCAAGGGTGGCAGCGATCCCGACCTTTTTCCTGCACCTACCTACATACGTGCTCTACGCTTCCTTCTTGGTGGTTAGGTGGTGGTTGAGGTTGGTCCAACCGGTTCCATGTGGACATCTTCTTGAACAGGAGGTGGTTGAGAGTGATGGGAAGGAGTGTGGGTGAAGGTGAATTGGTTCTAGTATTGGTCCCACTCATTAGGACCTTGGTAGGGCAATCCAGCTATGAGTTTGAATCGCTCGAAATTTCAATGGATGCATATTTGATCCCGACGGTGGCATCTCCGGGTTGGAGTCCTCGTCCATAGGGTGTGGCTGGTCCAACTGGTTTTGATCGGCTGGAGGTGTGTTAAAGTAATGGTTAGGGTTAAATTCTTCATGGTAAGAGTGATGAGAATGGAAATGGTGAGAATGGTGTGAATGATAAGAGTAGTGAGAGTGGTAAGAATTTTAGGAATGTGAGGGCGAGTGTCTATTAGAGACTGAACGTCTCGCTGGTTGCCAAGGAGATGAATCTCCTGATTCTTGGTAAGCATCTGAGTTAAGAGGTTGAGGGGGAATGCGCCCCGCTGGTCCTCCCCTCATTGGACCTTTTCCTCTCCCACTTTGTCCTCGTACACGTGGCATCATTTTCATGTCAAAAATCAATTCAAAAATAATACTAATAACTTAATAATGAAATGAGTAATCCTAGGTCAATGCCTAGACTCGAAAGTCTAAGGAATGTGCTCGTGTAAGTTTGAGATTAAACACAAAAGGCTAGTGTTTAATTCTCTCAAACATTGGCTCTGATACCAACCTGTCACACCCCGGATTTCCTATCCAAATCCAAACACCGGTGGGCCCGGGTGGGGAGTATCGTGATGTCAGTTGATAATCATCATAGTCAAGTAAACACAGTACAACGGAAGTCTTGGAGTAAAATTCCTATTACAAACCGAATGTTTGAAAATAAAAAATAATATATAGGCTCGTAATAGAAGATCTACAGGAGGATCATAAATTGTACATGGAAAGAATATAAAACAAACTTTGAGCAGATTTAGGATTCGCAAGATCCTCTATCACTACCGAGCACTTCCAGCCTATTTTCGTATTGTACCTACAGTTTATCGTTTGAAAATACGTCAGCTTTCGTTGGTATATACACCCAACTGACTCATTTTGAAAACATTTCAAAAATGTTTTAAGTGCGTATCAGCACAAAATCGTTTTTATAACTTGGTTTAATTGACTGTCCAACCATGTTAACAGATTTACATGTTTGTTCATACATACGGGGCCTGGTACGGAGACCGAGACACAATTAACGTACACAACACTTTGGACTCATGAAGGAGTCAATTCCTCCCAACTTGTGGGAATGCATAATTGAGCGTCTATCGGGTGTATGCCTACACCCGCGCTAAGGTCATGGCCATTTCTATTGTAATGAGCCGAGGATATCCAGGACACAGTAGTTAACCCCCGATGTTTAAGTTTATCAAACAAAACTGATTAAAACAGAATATGTGGATTTACTATCCCCGAACCGGCGTTCGATTAATCCCATTTCTGACCAAGCGGTAATAATTTACCGTAACCCAAGCCCGTATAGGGGAAATAAGTCGAGAGTATTTACCTGAGCTAGTCTTCTTTAATTTTAATAACTCAGCCGTACACAGAAGTACTAAGTGCAGATAGCATTTTCCGGCAAGTCTCTAGTATGGATTATGGCATAAACTAACCAATTAAATACTAACGGTCTTATTTAAGCCACAGACTTAGACCGACTAGCGTAGTTGATCAAAACGTATGACGCTAGATTAAAGGATGATCGGATACAATGTAGTTTAATCCCAACAAGTACCTTGACTTGTTTAATATGGGTAAACTTTTAACAATCTGGATTTTGAGACTTAAATGACAAGGTTAAACCCGTTTCGGTTAATTTCTGTAAAATAGTTATATATACGTAACCGTGCGCATATTAGCGATATCGGGTAACCGGATAAGTCATGGACAAGTTCTATATGCCATTATACGTTAACTAAGTTAAAATATCAGTAGGATATTAACTTATATGCCCGTTAAGGTTTTAAAACGAGATTATGCCTCATAAGGGCATTTTGGTAATTTTATACCGTATAAAAAAACTTGAATATATTTTAATGTTTTCGTTATAAGTATTCGGGAAAAATACTTTAATTATGATATAATATCAGTAGGATATCAATTATATGTGTATTCTATCTTTTATGACCAAACTATGAACCGAATGGGCATTTTGGTCATTTTGCACAAAGCTTATAAATTATTTGGGATTCTGAGTTTATAATATGTACATACTGTAAATATGTTTAAAATAAGTTTTAAAATCAGTAGGTATCAAGTCTTGGTCAATAATATGGTTCAAAACCATAATATGCGCCTAAACGGCGCTTATGTCGTAAAATGCGTCTCTATGTGATTTTTACGAAAACTGATGTTAAGGTCAGATTAAAATGTCTTAGATATATTAAATTAATAAAAGATTTACCTTGAAAAGATTTAATTAAAACTATTTTATGAGGCACAAGGGCTAAAATCACCATTTATCGACATAGTTTAAGGACTTGCTTGAAAACTCAGTTTATAACTTGGTTTAACATCCCAAATAATCCTACTTATAATATTACATCAGTAGAAAACTCATTTTCAAGTTCATTACTATTTCAAACCTTGTTTTATGCAAAAAGGACATTTTGGTCAAAGATGGCATAATTATTGAACTTGCGCATAAACTTAGATTCTGATTATGATCATGTAATATAACCTTAGAGGGTCATGCTACATTATATTATGATCATAATGCAACTTAGATAAGTAAGTAACTAATCTAAATCGGGTAAGAATCGAAAGTCAAAGAAAAAGTCAAACTTTACGACTTTCGGTTGCGAACCGACCGAGCCGAACATGTTCTTACGTGTTCTAATAATTATTACCCACTTGTTTAAGTGTCAAAATAGGTTTCATAACATCTTTAAGATCAATTTATAATTTTTCTGAAAAATGGCCGGTTGACTTTTTAATATCATAACTTTAACCTGTCAATTGTCTAGCAAACGTGATCTTCAGGAAGTGCCCTTTATAGGGATTAACACCTACCTTTATTACGATCACTTAGCCATGTTCATTTCGAACAATGGCTGGACCATAATGGTCTTAACCGAAAGTCAAAGCGTTTTCCGTAAAACGCTTGACTTTTGGCTATACAAGCCTATAAACGAAAATGCACAAAGAAGGAACACTTAACAGGGATTCCTAAGGTTCAAAAGGACTATGTCGGATGCTCCTTTTAGCTAGAAACTTCCAGAGGAGGGAGAAGAGTGAATAAAGGAGAAAGGTGCAATTTGGAATGTGAACTTAAGCACCTATTTATAGTTGGAGAACTCAAGGGAGGTGAAGCCAGGTGTTTAGGGTGTAAGAGGGAACTTACAAGTGCCCCAAAAACGTGGCATAGCAGTTTGGGAAGCTATGGTTTCGATTTAATGGTTTTGGAGTTTTGTTTCGGAGCCAAGCAAAAATTTCTGCAGCAGAGGCCTTCTCACGCCCCGCGAAAGACCCAGGCCAGGTTTCTCGCGGCCCGCGACCGCCCTTGGTCAGTTTCAAAGTTTGACACTTTAGCCCCTTAACTATAAAAAGCTTCTAAAAACCTTTTTAAACACCTCTTTGGCACTTTTAGCCCTCCGTAACCAATACTTGGCATACCCGGGATTATGTCCGGACATTGTCGAGCTCTCGGTTTATTAAAAGGTCACTCAGAGGTATGAATTAACATGTTGACACTTTTAATCCCCCATTATCGAACTTTCATATATTTACAAAATTGAACCCCTCGTCCAACAAATGGCACGTGTGAGAGTTAGGACTTCGTAAAGGATCACTCAGAGGCTTATTATAAGCATGTTGACTCCTATGTCACTCAAAAGCTGGGCATGTTGACATATCAGTCACTCAGAGGCTAATGATTTAAGCATGTTGACATATCAGTCACTCAGAGGCTGTTATTTATGCATGTTGACATCAGACTGTCACTCAGATGCTTAGTTTGAGCATGTTGACGCCTTTAGTCCTTATTGGTCTTTAACAGACTATATTTAAAGTACAACACGTGTCACTATACTATTGGACACGATTTTACAGGGTGTTACACTTAGCCCCTCCCCAGCCTATCAAAAAGGCATACACTAGGCCGCATCCCAAGTGCAACACCTGCCCCTACCAACATCCTGTTAATGCCCCTTGCCGCGTATGCACTAGCTGCAATAGGTATGGACACTTCGCTCCGCAATGTCGAAGTGCTCCGCAAGCCCCCGCCAACCAAGCCCGCGCCATCACTGCACCCCAAAACCCTACCGCCAATATAACTCGACCACTTGCAACCACTGCTCAAGCCTGCTTTAAATGCGGAGATCCCAACAACTTCGCCAACACCTTCTCTCAGCGCAACAATAACCATCAGCTAGCAGCAAGCTCGCGGTCGAGCCTTCGTCATCACAGCCGCGCAAACTCAAAACGCCAATGTCATCACGGGTATATTTCTTGTTAACAATGTTTACGCTACGTGTTTTTTGATACTAGTGCGGATAAAAGTTTCGTATCTGTTGAATTCGAACCTTTGCTTAAGTGTAGATGTTCTAAGTTGTGTAAATCATTCGAATTCGAAGTCGCTGACGGAAAATCCGTCACTGTCGATTCTGTCCTTTCTAATTGTTTTTTGAATCTTAATGATCATACTTTTCCATTGACCTCATACCCATGCAAAGAGGTAGCTTCAATATCATAGTAGGTATGGATTGGCTTAGGCGGGTCCGTGCTGAGGTTGTTTGTTCCGATAAGTTCACGTCTATGGCGAGAAACCCTCCAAAGGTCTCAAGCTTATGTTGTGTATCCAAGCGAACAAGTACTTGAACAAGGAATACTTCGCCTTTCTTGCCCACATTGTGGAATAGAAGGATAAGGGTTCAAGCGTGAGTGAAGTTCTCGTTGTTCGTGATTACCCTGATGTCTTCCCTGAGGATCTTCCTTGTCCTCCTCCTCCTCATTCTATTGACTTTCGCATAGATCTCATCCCTGGCGCAACTCCCGTCGCAAAATCCCCCTATCGTCTAGCACCCTCGGAGATGCAAGAGCTGTCTAGCCAACTTCAGGAGCTTCTTGATAAAGCCTTCATACACCCTAGCACATCTCCTTGGGGAGCTCCCGTTCTATTCGTCAAAAAGAAAGACGGATCCTTTCGAATGTGCATTGACTATCTTGAGCTCAACAAGCTTACGGTCAAGATCTGATACCCGAGTCCTCGCATCGATGACCTTTTTGATCAGTTCCAAGGCGCGACTTGTTTCTCAAAAATCGACCTTTGCTCTGTTATCATCAACTTCGAGTCCTCGAAGAAGACATACCCAAAACCGCGATTCGCACACATTATGGGCATTACGAGTTCGTAGTCATGCCATTTGGGTTGACTAACGCATTCCCCGTGTTTATGGATTTGATGAATCGCGTGTGCAAGCCCTATCTTGACCGATACGTGATCGTCTTCATTGACGATATCCTAATCTAGTCCAAGACGCGAGAAGAGCACGAGCGACACTTACGTCTTATCCTTCAGCTTTTACGTACTGAAGTCTTTACACCAAGTTCTCCAAGTCCGAATTTTGGCTAAAGGAGGTTCAATTCCTTGGTCATATTGTCAACGATCTTGGTATTCACGTTGACCCCATGAAAATCAAGGCGGTGAAGAATTGGATTGCTTCTAAGTCTCCATCCGAAATTCGTTCGTTTCTCGGCATAGCTGGTTATGACCGTCGGTTTATCTCGAATTTCTCTAAATTGTCGTGCTTCTCACTTCCTTGAATCAAAAGGATAAACCTTTTGTTTGGAGTTCCGAACAAGAGGAGTCTTTTCAAACACTCAAGGACATGCTTTGCAATGCTCCTATTCTAGCCCATCCTGATGGTACTGACGATTTTGTCATGTATTGCGATGCCTCAAAACAAGGTCTTGGTTGTGTGCTTATGCAACGAGATAAGGTTATCGCTTACGCGTCACGACAACTCAAGATTCATGAGAAAAACTATATTACACACGACCTTGAACTTGGTGCAGTTGTTTTTGCATTAAAGATATGGCGACACTACCTTTATGGTACAAAGTGTACGGTCTTCACCGACCATAAGAGCCTCCAACACATCTTCAATCAGAAAGAACTCAACATGCCTCAACGTCGTTGGGTGGAATTGTTAAATGACTACGATTGCGATATTCGCTACCACCCTGGTAAGGCGAATGTTGTAGCCGATGCACTTAGTCGGAAAACTCATGTTAAGAGTGTACGTTGCTACCAAACCTTGGGAAAGCTGCAAGAGCTAATTCGCGAAGCAAATACTCAACTGTTAATGAGGGTAACCTTGATAACGACTTGAAGTGTGGTGCTAAAAACTAACTCGGGACCAAATCCAATGGCATCATCTTTATCTTGACCGTGTTTGGATTCCAAATCGTGATAGCCTTCGTGAACTCTTGATGAATGAAGCTCATAAATATCGGTATTCTATTCATACCGGCGCTGATAAGATGTACCATGACCTTCGTGCATCTTATTGGTGGCCTGGCATGAAGAAAGATATCGCCTGCTACGTCTCGAAATGCCTTACTTGTTCCAAGGTAAAGGCAGAACATCAACGTCCCTCTGGCTTACTCGAACAACCGAAAATTACTGTTTGGGAATGGGAGAGTATTGCCCTGGATTCAATCACCAAACTCCATCGTACATCGTCTGGTCATGATAGTATTTGGGTAATCATCGACCATCTGACCAAATCAGCTCATTTCCTTCCCATACGTGAAGACTACCGAGTTGAGAGATTGGCTCGTATCTACACGGATGAAGTCATCTGTCGTCACGATGTCCCTATTGACATTATCTCGGACCGTGATGGTCGTTTCACTTGTCGTTTTTGGCAAACGGTTCAAAAAGCTCTTGGTACTCACCTCAATCTCAGTACTGCTTTCCATCCTTAGTTTTATGGTGAAACCGAGCGTACTATCTAAACTCTAGAGGACATGCACTTGCCTTTGGTTGAGTTCTCATACAATAACAGTTACCACGCGAGTATTCAAATGGTACCTTTCGAGGCATTGTATGGATGCAAGTGCCGATCACCTATTTGTTGGCACGAGATTGGGGAAGCTCAAATCACCGGTCCTGAGCTTATACAACAGACGACGGACAAGATTTTGTAGATTCGAGACAACTTGCTCAAAGCTAGAAGTCGACAAAAGAGTTACGCAGATAAAAGACGCAAGCCCTTGGAATTCAACGTTGGTGACTTTGTACTTCTCAAGGTATCCCCTTGGAAGGGTGTGGTTTGTTTCGGAAGGAAGGGAAAACTCGCTCCTCGCTATGTGGGTCCTTTCCAGATCCTCGAAAGGATTGGCAAGGTAGCGTATCGACTGGACCTACCACAAGAGCTCAACAACGTTCATCCTACCTTCCATGTCTCAAACTTGAAGAGATGTCTAGCCAAAGAAGGACTCCAAGTCCCACTTGAAGATCTTCAAATCAATGAACCTTACACTTCATGGAGAAACCAGTCAAAATCATGGATCGAGGCACCAAGCAACTAAGGTGCAGTCGAATTCCTATCGTGAAGGTTTGGTGGGAAGGAAAACTTAGCGCTGAGTTTACTTGGGAACTTGAAAGCAACATGAAGGCTAAGTATCCGCATCTGATGTTACATTGTATTCGAATCATGTTGTACTTGATGTTTTGATGAATGAAACGAAATGAGTTGTTTAATTAAAATTTGTCACATTTAGTGTTATGATGTCTCGAGAAATCTCGTTCGTCTCATTCCGATGTTTCCGCCATCGGTTGGGGTGTGACATGCCATTTCATAATTCAGCGCTTTGTTTTGGACTTTCCTTACCTCCGCTTTGTTATCTAGGAGCACGCCAGATTGTAAGAACTTGATGATGGGAAACATCTAAGAGGGATTTCCTATTTCTATCACATTGACTTGACGTAACGACACGGAAGGGTTTTTCAGCACTTCGATGCGCATTTCTTTCACGAGATGTTTGAAACTGGTTGCCGCCAGTTTGCTAAGCGCATCCACATGTTTGTTTTCACTGCAATTGATGTGGATCACTTTAAAAGTGTGAAATTTGCTAATCAAAGACTGCGCCTGTTCAAGATACAGGGCCATCGTCTCGCCTTTGCATCATAAAGGCCATTGACTTGCCCGGATACCAAAAGAGAATCTACATGTGCCTCCAGATTCTTAGCACCCATTTTGATTGCTAAACAAAGGCCCGCGAGAAACGCTTCATATTCAGCTTCTTTGTTGGTGCTCTTTAAATTCAACCTGATGGCGTAAGTAAATTCATGGTTATCGGGGCTGATTAAACGAAGACTAGCCCCTGCGCCGTCACGTTAGACGCGCCATGAGTGTGTAGGGTCCATACACGATCGTCCATGGCAGGTATTGGATTTTGAACAACCTCCTACTCTTGCGCCTTGTTACTTGTTTCCTCAGTAATGAAGTCGGCTAATATCTGGCCCTTGATACCTGGATGCGGTTTATAAACAATATTGTGCCCTCCTAATTCTATCGCCCACTTCGCGAACCGGCCGGAGATGTCAGGTTTAGACAAGACTTGACCCAGATGGTAGTTCGTAAGAACCATGATCACAGGGCCAGAAAAATACCTTCGCAACCAACGTGATGCATGAACCAATGCTAAAACAAGTTTTTTCATCATAGAGTATCGTGTTTCTAGATCGGTTAACATTTTATTGATATAATAAATCGGAGTTTGAGCCCCTGCGTGTTCTACAAGCAAGACTATGCCAACAGCAATGTATGACGCAAAAAGATATAAAATCAATGGTTCGTCTTTCTGTGGGGCAGTGAGACTAGGCAATTGAATCAAACATTCTTTTATTTGTTGAAAAGCTCTTTCTGCATCTGGAGTCCACTGGAACTTGTTCTATTTTACACAATTTCGTAAAGTATTGATGAATGGAAAGGATTTTGTCGCATGATTTGCCAAGAATCGATTCAGCGCAGCCAGTCGACCAGCCAACCATTGCATTTCTTTAATTGTTGAGGGTGAAGGCATACGCTAGATTGCTTTGACTTTCTCTGGGTTGACCTTAAAGCCATCTCGATGTAACAATAAAACCTAAGAACTTCCCTTCTTCCATCCTGAATGAGCATTTTCTAGCATTCAATTTCATCTTAACCTTGCGCGAGGACGCGAAAGTTCTTTGGATATTTGTCAACATCATTTCTTCATCTGGACTCATGATGACCAGGTCATCAATGCATACTTCGACAGTCACGCCTATGTCATCACCAAAGACGTGATCCATTCAGCGTTGACAGGTATCTGCCGCATTGCGCAACCCAAAGGGTATTTTTGTATAACAAAAGATCCATTTGTCTGTGCAGAACGCTGTTTCATCCTCGTCTACTTTTATCATTTGAATCTGGTGATAGCCCTTGTAGCAATCAAGTAAACATTTCCAACGAAAAGAAGCGAGAGAATCCACTTTCTTATCGATCTCTGGTAGAGAGTAGAAGTCTTTTAGGCACGTTTTGTTCAAATCTTTGAAATCAACACACATGCGCCATCCACCGTTGTGTTTTTGGACCATAATGGATTTGCTACCCACGTTTGATAGTGCACCTCTCTCAGAATACCAGCTTTTAGGAGCTCTGAAACTTGTTCATTCATTGCGCGAGTTTTCTCTGTACCAAAACTGCGCTTCTTCTGCACAACTGGCTCCACAGATGGAAACGTCTGTAGCGCATGCTCTGCGATGTCCCTAGGTACCCCCGTCATGTCCGCCAATGACCAAAGCAAAAATATCCATATTGAGAAAAAGAAGTTGTTTAAGTTACGCCCTGACTGTGGGGGTCATGGCGGGACCTAACAAGACCGTTTGCTCTGGGTGTTTGTTGTTAAGTACCCATTTTTCTGGTTCATCAACTGACGATGGCTTCGCAACTTTCGGCAGTTGTTCATCTTCTATGGTCATAACTTCTTTCCTTGAATACATAATTGCCACACTGGTTTCTGTGGGAAAATCACATGCAGCATTAAGATGTTGCAGGCATAACCATAAAATTGACTAGAACTGTGCATGAATGTTTCCCATCTGAAATAGTGACTAGGAAAGAGATCTGCCCAAGAGTAAAAACGGCTTCATTACAGAAACCAATTAATGGGAAATCAACCGGTTCTAAGCGCGCCTTATCATCTGGGTCTAGCTTCTTAAAACACTGCTCATAAATGATATCTATAGAACTCCCTGGAGCAATAAACATATAATCGGTGCGATAATGGCCAAAAATGTCAGTTATCACTACCGGTCTTTCTTTTTAAGGACCACCGGGAACTATGGGAAAAATTACTTGCTGCTCACATCAATGTGTCATATGACCTTTCTGATGATAATGCTTGCGCGCCAGGCCAACTTGCACCATGTTAACAAAATCTTGCTTCATTTTCTTATTACTCGGGCCTTCATCACCGCGAGTAATCTGACGAACTTCTTTGCGCACATTTTGAAGCAAGTGGGTGAGCTTCCACTCTTCAATGCCTTCTCTATCTCGGTGCGCAAACTTATGCAATTATCGGTGGTATGCCCTGTATCCTTGTGATACTCACAGAAAAGGTTCGGATCCTGACTTTTTTTATTTTTCATTGGTTGTGGCTGTTTAAACTGATGAATCTCTGTGCTGAGTACTTCCATTGCAGTTTTTGTCAGGGGTGTCCACTGTCTGTCTCGATTTTCTTGTTTTATTGCCCTTTGAGTAGTAATTTTGTTTATTGTTGCACGCGTATCGATTGGCGAATAAGGAAAAGAGTTCTTGTTCGACTCCTTCAATTCTTCTTGTTTTTCTTACCAATACTTCTGCTCATTTCCTATGGACGACATTGAGGCATGGGAGGTCTGTTGGAACTCAAATTGCGCTCAGTTTGAGTATAAACTTTGGTTACGGCCATAAACTTTTCCCAGCTTTTTGGGAGACCTTTAGTTCCCGACAAAACCTTTATCATCTCATCACACCGAACGACGTATTTGAATTATGCGCGAATCAGACCTTCATCCACATCACCAATCTCAAGGACCTTTTTGTTATAACGAGTATTCTTAAAAACTTTCATCATCTCTTCGCTAGATGTTCATGACGTCTGAAGAGTCTCTAACATATCGCTGCTGCTGGCTGAAGTGAGTTAGGAACTTATCCTTAAGATCGTTCCAGGAAGTAAGTTTACCTGTTGGCATATTGTCAAACCATAAGCGCGCAGCACCTGTGAGGGTTGAACAAACAAATTGACACCACATGGGTAATGTCCATCCTCCAATAAGTCCCGCGTGGTAAATAAGCGCATGTGATCATTTGGATATGTAATACCATTCCCATGTTGGAAGGTAACTTTGCGCGCTCAAGTGGAGCCAACGCAATTTCCTTCACAAGAGTGGAATGTTCTATTGCTTCAGCCGGTCTATAGATCAGATTATATTCATGTTCAGCTCCTGATTGTATAGAGCACGTGACTTAGGCTTGTACGTAGTGTGATCCTTTGGCAATCGGTGTCCCGCCCTAGAGATGGACGCGGGCCCAGGCGAAAATGAACAGATGTTCGCCTCTATGTATTTGACTCGTATCTTGGTATGGACTGAGAATGCTCTTCTGTCTCTCTTGTAGAGACATGTGATGGTACATGCTCTCTAGCCGGTGAATTGTAACTCAACACTCGTGGTGCAGCCGAAGCATGCACATGAGTCGTCGGCAATTGCACTGGTGCAGCCGATGCGTTGGTTTGTGCACAAAGTTGCGCATAAACGGCATTTAGAGCGGTTTGAGATTTGACGTACCAGGACATCGGAGTCTCACCAGGAGGTAATATTGACACAATTTGAACAACAAGAGTTTTAGCTTGAACCCTCGGGGTTATTGGAATGTTCACACGACCGGAATCGTGATGAGCATCAGCATCCTCGGAGAATCCTTCCTCCACTTGTCCGTCGACCCGAGAAACATGAACTGTGTTCTTGTCCTCGGCCCGAGGACCTCGTGGCAAACTCGACGGACAAGAGATGAAGATTAAAAAAAGGAGAGAAATCGGATGGCGCCACTGAAGAAACACTGAACCAAAATCTATTGGAATAGATCTAGGCACGTGGACATGTTTTCTGCATGTGAACATTGATCTCCTGATTGACCATCGATATGAGGATCTTCATCCGGACTCACTTCAAAACTGAAAACCGTCGTTAGTCTCACCACGGGGAGAAAGGGGGTCCTCTTTGTGACCACACTCCAGCGTGAGAATAAGTACACTGACCGTAGAAAATGAAGTATAAGTAGTTAGAGGTGAATTAGACTCATCCTTAAACCTGGAGGTGAAGACCTTAATTTATAGTCGGAGAGAATCGTGAAGGTGATGGGCTGATGGGCCTTGGGCCTGAGGTTGACAACAAGGAATATCCATTTTGTCTCTTCTACCACGACCGTTAGTGGTCTCTAGTGAGAAGGTGGCTTGGCGCATGGTTAATGATGCACGTGTCCTGATTATTGTCCTTGTTATCTGGTCTGTCATTAGCGATTAATGGAGATCGTGGGACAGTGGCTGGTGCGAGCTGATTGGTGCCACGTGTACGTCCTTGTGTACTTCTTGTCTTCTACACGATTGTTCATCGTGCAGCATGGCCCAATACGACCTGTTGAGCGCCTATTGGCCCTCAGCTCTGCCACTTGTACCTTTCGTACTTGTTTGATGTTTCTTTGCGCTTCTCCTTACCACACGATCTTATCAGTGCTTTTGTAGCCAGCGCGAACTTGTAGAACTCCAGTTCTTTTTTCTTCAAGACTAAATACACAAATTGCTCCCGCCTTAGTCTTGACCTCACGTGCGACTCCCGAAAGGGCTATGTAGTTGGCGCAAGGTTCGAGAAGTCGCAACTAAGTGTTTTCTTGAGTATGGTCATATGCGCGGCTCGAAGCTAGCTCGCTTAGTCGGCGCAGGGTTTGGGGCCTATGCTTTCTGTCTGAATTACCATTGTGTAAGGTTTGTCAAGCGACCTGTTGTCATTCTGATGATATGGTATCTACGCCGGCGCAGGGTTTCTGGGACCATACCCTTCCAATAAAATCATAATTGGTTGGTGGTTGATATAGATATAGTACCCCAGTAAAATCTAAACGAAATCCAAATAACATTAGTTTAACAATCATTTGCCATTTTAAAATGAATGCTAAATATTAGAAAAAATGTAGAATTCTTGTTTTGTTATCAATGATGTCTATAAAATATAAACTAAATGAAACACAATCAGTTTAGTAATCAGTTGTCACTATATACGAATGCTAAATATTTAAAAAAAAGATAGAATTCCAAATTTATTATAGTAAAATACCTTATCCTACATAAATAACAATAATTACATTACATAAACTAAAGGAGAAATCATTAAAACGAACATGACCGAAAAAATTACTAAAATAAAACTGACTTTAGTACTTATTAAAATAAACAAAAGCATCATCCTGTATAAATAACAATAATTACATTACATAAACTAATAGAGAACTCACTAAAATGAACATGACGACCGGAAAAATTACGAAAATAAAACTGACTTTTAGTACTTATTAAAATAAACCTAAAGCGTTGGTAAAAGAAGCTAAAATTTAACCCACATATACAATCTTTTTTTATTAACCTTTAAAAAAATCATCTTCTTGGCTGAAATTTTAGCTCTATCTTATTCGTCAGCTAAATTTAGCCAACAGAGATTTTAATCATTCTTAACTTCACTAAGTGTCACATCACTTATTTTCTCTATTTTAGTCAACCTCACAATAAGAAAATGGTTTAATTTTGTCATTCCTTCTAACCTTATTTTCTAGTGGTTTTTGTAAAAAAATATATAAAATTAATCCAATCTCTTAACATATTGTTAACATGTTAATAAATAACATCTTTAATGTCCCTTAACACAAACAGGGAGTGATGTACAACACTAGTTAACTTGCTATATCATCCTTAACACCTCAGGTGTTAAGATATAACCCAAGACCTTAGATGATAGCTAAAATATGAAAATTTAACCTATTTGTTGGTTAAATTTAGCTCACACTTTACAAATTCTAGATGTCTCGTAGGATAGTACAACCTCTTCTCATCATGTTAGGGAGCTATTGTCCTATTACGATGTTCGTGAAAACATTTGTATGATTTAGTTTATCCTCAAAACTGATAGAACAAATGATGATGGGTTGGTGTTTATTTGATGTAGATTAATATCTAAAAAATCTAACTCAAAACTGATAAGAACAAAATGATGATTGGTTGGTGTTTATTTGATGTAGAGTTAGACATCTAAAAATTCTAAAGAAAATTCAAATATTATTAGTTTAATAAGCGTTTACCCTTTAATATAAAATAAATGCTAAATATTAAAAAAAAACATGTGAATTCTGGGTTTATAAATATTGTATTGTATTAACTATAAAAAAGCATCAGCCAATGACAAAACTTACGCCCAACTCCCAACATTTGCAACCATGTTATGTTACAGCATTCGTAATAAATTTCTTATCTTCATATATTCCATTAAAAATAATTATTTTTCTGTTTTATTTAATTAAATAATATTTTTTATATCTTTATCGTTACCTTTTCTATCTTCATCACTCACAACCATTTTAGAAATATTAAAAAAATATTATAAGATTTTCTTCTTGGATTTTTTTTCCTATATATTTACAGATGACAATAATTTCTCATATATTTTCTCTTCTCCACCAAAAAACACTGACAACCATTCATTATAATATAACTAAACTCTCTTACATATTTTTGAAGTTTTCATTATGAATGCTTTTAGCTCAGCTAAATTCTAGCTTTTAAGGATCTTTAGTGAGTTTCATGATAAGTTAGGTTTGATCTTGAGTAGCTCGCATACGTTTTTTGCATCCCAAATTGAACTAAACACACAACATAAAACAATCGGTTTTGCATGTAGACCAATCCTACATTGTGAGAACTTAGAAAACTCGGCCTTACATATATATATATATAGATGAGAGAGAGTTCTATAAGTTCTCACAACTCGGAAGTGTTTTCCCTTGATTTGATCCTATAATATGATAAGGACCCAAATTAGGAACCACCCTTTATTGCGAGCACCACGAGAACCAATGTGAACACAACCAAAAATACCTAAAAATCTAAAAAACACATAATTTTTTTAATACTTTTTAAAAACAATCACTATATTTCGTCACTAAAAAAATTCAAGTAACAATTAACGATGCATATGTGCGTATGCATCATTTCTTTGACAAATTCCGTAATACATTACCAGTATTAGACAATTGCACTTTCATTTATACTACGATGCGTAATACAATACTTTTTACATTATCAATATTAGAAATACACATGTGCATTTATATGTATGAACATGATATAACGTGTTTTGTTACACTACTTTGAATATACTTTCCTTCATCTTCATCATCATAATAACTACCATGCCTTTACCATCCATAATACACTACCATTACCAATATGTATAATATTTTCACTTTATGCACATGTATATCAACACTATTTATACCTCCAAACAACATATTACATCATAAAGTGAAAAATATAACAAAATCATCAACCACTAGATATAACAAACCAAAAACATATATATGGGCCCTACTTAATCATTCAATATCACAACTTTTGTACCAAAATACGTTATATCATGGTTATACATAATGATGCACATATGCATTTTTAATATTGGTAATATAAAAAGTAGTGTATTACGGATGGTAGTGTAAATGAAAGTGCAATTGTATAATGCTGGTAATGTATTATGGAATTTGTCAAAGAAATGATACATATGCACCTGTGCATCGATAATTGTTACTCGAAAAATTATTTTTCTAGTGACGAAATATAGCGATTTTTTTAATGTGTGTTTTTAAGTATTTTTTTGTGTTTACATTGGTTCTTGTGGTTCTCAACTGAACCCTACCCTATATAACCTATATATAATATATATATATATAAATATAATATATATATATAACATATATAAAACTTTATTGAGTTATAGAAACCATAGAAACTTCATCTTCACCATCCATCCAAATAGTCTATGATTGAGATTTGTTGTTACGAAAGCTATTTTTTGACACATGTAAAAGTATGCAAAAAAGGTGTTACAGTCTACTAAATGGTGTAAATAGCTCTTTGCAATTTCTCTCTCTTGTATAACACAAAAAGATGTCAACAGCTGAATTTATTATATTAATTTTTTTATAAAAACATGTAACATATTTATTTACATGCACTACAAATTAAAAAAAAACATAAGTTCTAAGTTCTAAAACATTATGCTTCATAGATCTAAAAAATATGTTGTTGAAATACAAACAAAAATCTAATAGATGAACTTAAATATAATGTAAATGGGTGAAAAGATATAGCATATTCTCTATCCTCTCTCCTTACACAAAAAAAATACAATTGGTATATCTAAAAAATGTATAACGGATGGTAAGTTGTGGTTCACCCATTTGAGATTGTTTGGTTTTATTCACTTAATATGATTTCTCTCTCTCTCTCTCTCTCTCTCCTCTCTCTATATATATATATATAATATATATAATATATATATATTTCCTATATAGGGTAGGGATCAAGAGTGAACAACTATATTAGAGTGAACTGTGCGAACTGATCTAGACCATTGATTTTAATCATCTTGGAATATTAAATGGTGGCATGATTGTAAATAAGATTATATGTTTTTAACTTAAAATTTAAAGAAAAAGGGTAAATTAGTAATTAAAAAAATATTGTTTCGAATTGATTGCCACGATCCCCTCCCAAAATTCGCACTAATCTGTTTGGGAACACAGTCCGTTCCCCTAAAACCTTCATTCACCGCATATCCAACCCCAAAAGTAAGAAATCGCATTCTAGGGCGGCAGTATTTTGAAGAACGAAACCGAACAAAGCATTAAGGACAAAGGTATGCTCTAATTTGTGTGTTAAAATCGTACGCCGAGATGAGGTAATTGTAGTCGTTGAACTTGTTTAGTCGATGATTTCGTACGGTTTGATGTAATTTAGGCTTCCGTCTTGAAATACCATGAGTAGCATTCCATTGTTAGGGTCCTTCAAATACTCGAAAGGTAGATGATTTTGCTCAATGGATGTTAATGGTTTGTTGTGTTTATGCCGTGTTTTCCTTATTGAATGTAAAGGAATGCAGAATCCCCAAAAACATTGTTTTTTGTATATGGAACTCAAGGTAGGTATATGTTTACTAGTGCATTCATGAACCAACTCTGCAGTACACATGTGTATGTTGTTATTTTTTTTGTTTTAGGGCTAATTCGATGTTTAGTGTACATTGCCGACTTTGAAGATGTATAATTCTGGTATTTGCGAAAGAGGATTATTATGTTGTAAAACAGGGAGTTGGATTTTGGGAAAGGAATTTTTTGGTGTTATTTGACACAATGATGTTGAAGAATCCAAAACAAGTAGTAAGTACACATGTGTATGTTGTTTACAAATTGGTTTGTATCATCTTGTTTGAAGCTTTAGGATATTTAGATTATACTTGTTAGTGTTTTTAGTGTATCTTGACGAACTTGGTGATGTTTAACTATGTTAGTTGTAAAGTATGATTAGTATGTTGTTGTTTAACAGTGTCTTGGAGTTGGAAGGGTGATGTTTGGGTGTTATTTTGCACAATAAAGGCTTGGCATTCATGATCGGATTAGGCAGTAAACATGTGTATATTGAAATTCTTTTTGTTTGCAGGGTATGTTTGAAGGTTTGTAATGTTTATATGCTATATTTCTTAGTGTTTTGAGTGTATCTTGCCTACCTTGGGGATGTATAATTCTATTATTCGAAAAAAAGGATTAGTATGTTGTTGTTAGACATGGCGATGGCTGTTGGTATCCATTATAGGTATAGAACACATCTGTTTTTACGTGTATATGAAATTTTATTGTGTCAGCTAAATGTGTATGTTAAGTTTCAATTTGTTAGATATTTACATGATATTTTGTTGATACAGCTTTTGTCTGTCGCTTGTTCTTAACTACAGTTGTAACTGTACGGTCTTTGCTCAAGTGTCTGTATAGGTTTGGTCGTGTCGAATGATCGAGATGTCCTTCTATCTTGATCTAGTATGACATCTTAGCTTGTCTGTGTTAATCAGTTGCATGTGTGCATACTGATAAATCTTGGAAACGTCAAGTCTACACACGTTCACCAGAAAAATGGATTCTGTGAGAGTCAGAGTTTTCGTACGAAATCACATGATTCGTAATATGAGTAACTAATGTGTTACTTGTTTCGTACGAAATAAGCATTTCGTATGAAACACTGACTCATACCAATTATGGAGTTGTGACTCGTGTGAAATAGTGTGTTCCATATGTTTGGATTTGTGATTCGTACGAAACTAGACTGACACTATATAAGCTGACATGCACTTCTCAGTCATAAGGAATTGTGCGTGAAAGTTAGAGCTAGCTAGACTGACAAGAGAAACTGTTATCTCTGAAGACGAAGACACAAGAACACAGCAAGTTTGTTTGAGTCGTATGAGCATTGTGTGTATATGTTTATACTTGTTCTCAATCATTAATCAAGATAGTGAATCTTTGATTACCCTGTGTTCTTTACTTTGCTTTGGTTGCATGCACACTTGGATTCCGCACTTGTGTGTGTGTCACATGAATAAGGAACTGGTTTAACACCATCCGCAGGTGGACCTACAAGTGGTATGAGAGATTTGGCTCTTTCCTTGTTCAAAACCGTGCTTAGCTGTGTCTGAGCTAGTTTGAAGATTTCTGAAGTGTTCTTGTGCCTCTAGTAGAAAACTTAAGTTTTGGATAGATAACTAACTTAAAACTTGGTTAAAATCTGTTGCATACAGAAAATTTTATGGTAAAATTTTTCTGAAGAACACCCTTGAAGAAGAAATCTCAAAAATTTGATTCTGATTAGTTTGGTAGGGTTGACATTTCTGACTTGGATCTGGACTTGGACTGTTGACTGATTAAAAAATTTGTATTTTAACTAAAAGTGGGTAAGACAACAGGTAATATCGAAAAAGCAGGTCTACACAAGAAAAGAAATTTCTCACCAAACCATTTCTGAAAAGATTCCTCTGAAAAACGCTGAACTAAACATTTGGTGCGACTGAATTATTTCATGTGAATCATCTTGACACGCATGAAACAACCATTTCGCACGAAACAACAGTGTTTCGCACAAACAGGTGTCTCGCACGAAACAAAATTGTTTGTTTTTCGCGTTTTCCAAAGCTTTGTGATTTTAAGAATTTGTCATATTTTCAGAACCTGTGAATTTTTAAACGGTAATTATAATTTGAAATCTTAAAACCTTTTCATTAAAACAAGAAAATATAATGAGTTCTAACCCGTGGGATTAGAGTTGTTCAAGCTCAAATCAGGAGTCTTCGCAAAGCTCCGCAACATCATGGGTAAAATCTTTGATGCCACAACATACAACAATGATCTTAGCAAATCAATGGGCATGTGTTGCGAATCAAAATCAAAGCATCCAAACTCTGTTAATGAGTGAAAGTGAAACAGGGAGTAATAACCGACCACCGAAGTTAAATCCCATGAACGATTATCCTTCATGGAAAAGTCGTTTCATACGTATGTTCTCGGTCAAAACACGGAATTGTGGACGTGTTTCACTACCCCCTACAATGAAGCACTCGAAGAAGTTGGATCAAATCCAACCACTTTGGCCAATCTAGTCGAAAGTGACAAGAAAGCTTACGATCTAGAGAAAAAGGCATTTGCTATCCTCACACAAGCTCTGCATAAAGACATTTATCATCAGTTTGTGTATTGTACTACAACGAAAAATTTGTGGGACACTTTGGAAGCAAGAGGTGAAGGTAACGCTGCTACAAGGAAGATTCGGCATGATCTGCTCAAGAAAGAGTTTGAAGGTTTTATGTTCATGGAGAACAAAACCTTGAATGATATGACCACTCGGTTTTATCATCTTCTCAGAGAGATGTACTCATATAAAGTGTTAGCAGCACCACAAGAAATTGTGATGCGATTTGCTGATGCTTTACCTCCAAAATTGGGTCAATTTATTGATCTATTGAAACATACAGGTGTTTTGGACTCAATTAGTATTTATGAATTTGTGCAGAAACTGGAGAACAAGAATGAAGAAGAACTCTGGAAAGAACAACGAGTCTCTGCTCCACAAAACCCTGAAATGTATTTTGGCGGTATAAATACAGGTACAAGCTCAAGTCTGCAACCGAAGCTGCAAACCGCGTTTGTGTCAAACGTTAACCCTTTCCTACCCCAACCAGTTCAAACAAGTTAGTCTACAGGTTCGAGTAATCAAACCTATGGACAGACTTTTGATCCGAAATCCTTCCTTCCACAGCAAAGGGACTTAGCGCATAAAGCTCCACAGCAAGCTCCTCAACAAGCTTTCTATGGAAGCAACAGTCAATCAGAAAATCCCAACACTGTCAAACTTGACATGTCAAATCTCTCCAAAATCAACGTAGAAGTTGCACAGGAACATGCGAAACTTCTAAATACCATGGTCAGTTCATATTGTGGTTTAGTTGCAGGTCAAATAGGGAATATCAATTTGACGAACGAAGACTACGAACAAATTGACCGAGATAAAATGGAGCTAATGGACATCAAGTGGGCATTTGCAAGCGCTATGAGAAGAGCGAAGGATTATATGCGAAGAACGGGGAAAACCAGTTTGGAAAGAAAGAATGATACAAAATACGACTTTGAAAAAACCGCCGTTACTTGCTTCAACTGTGGAGAAAGAGGTCACTTCAAGCTGGAATGCACAAGACCCAGCAAGGATGGAAATCACAACCCCTTTTCGAAATCAGTCTCAACCATCCAACACAGCACAGTACAACAACGAAAGAAGAATAGTAGTTGTTGGCAACTCTAACAATACCAATCAATCAGGACCTTCAAACACGCACAGAGCTATGGTAGTTCAGTCTGATGAAGGATGCGATTGGTCAGTACAGTTAGGAACAGAGAACAACGGAAGAACTGCATGCTATGCAAGGATCATGGATCAAATCAAGCTTGATCACAGCATCAACACTCCAAACAATGATGATACATCTGGGGATGCTGGTAGTTCTGATGAAGAATGTTCAAGTTCAGATGGTTATGGATCTGATTCTAGTGTGAAGAAAGGAAGTGATGCTGAGGTTGAAGAATTGCTGAGTGAATCTGAGATGTTGAAGAGTGAAAAGGTAAGAATGACGAGGAATGTGGAAGCTGCGGAAACAGAGACAGAGGCACTCTCTACAAATGATGCAACTTTTCCTCATCACACTGCCTTTATGGCAAATGTTGAAGGTTCTTCAAAACAGGTAAATTCTGAACCTCCTACTGTTTGCAATGACTGTGTTGAATTGAAAATAAAATATGAAACCGTCAACAATCATAATCAGAATTTAGTTGTTGAAATATCAAAATGCAAAGAGGCGAATTTGGCGCTAACTAGAAATGAAAAAGAATTCAAATCTGTAATAGAAACCCTTAAGAAAAATGTTTCTGAATTGACAAAAACAGTTTTGAATAAACAGACAGGAATTAATAACTACATTAATCTCCTAGAAGAAACAAAGAAAGAGTTAGCCATCGCTAAATGCGAATATGATTCGATCAAACGCAAATTGGAAAGTTATTCTAACTCCCAATATGTGGTTGATCATATCATTGAAGTTCAAAAGCTAAAGGGAGATGCTCAATGCATAGGGTATAATTCGTGTCCACCCCCAATGAAACACAACTATACCAAAATGTCTGATGAAGAGGAGATGCCTTGTTTTGAACCCTCTGTACCTTTGAATCCTGAGGAATTCGCAGCAGGGTTAGGGTTCAAACTAGGAAATTCCTCTCAAGAACCAAGCAAGCCAGAAAGTTCATCATCTGATGAAGAAGAGGATAATACATCAGATGATGAATCAAGAAATGATGATCAGGATCAGCCTCTTGATGAAAGGAAAAGAGTAGAATTGTCTGCTACTCCTAGTACTCAATCTGTTGAGAATCAAGAAACTGTTCCTAAGAAATCTATGAAGACAAGTGTGTCTACACAAGAAGTAGATAATGTGTTGTATACTTTGGTTGGAGATAAGAAAATCTATTCAAACAAAGATTTTCCAATTAAAAACGTAAATCCAATCTCTATAGATCAGGTTTTTGAAAAGTCAACAACAAAACCTTAGAGAAGAAAAAGTCAACCAAATCATAACCATTATCCGTTTCAAAAGAAAAAGAATGAAAGCGAGTTGAAACACCCACAACTTCTCAACCGAAGGTTGAAGCAAAAGGCTCTCGTTACCAAAAAAAAAGGCCAAAACTGCTAAATTTGTTAGTTCTAAAGGTACCGATAAAGTCAAAACTTTTCAAGGAAAATCTAATGTTGATTTTGTAAAGAAAGTTAAGATTTTGAAAAGAAACAGTCAAAACAATTACACCCAACGCACTGATGGATGTAATGAAAATGAACCCAGTACCTCAGGATCCACAAATTCAACATCAAGCCGAGAAACACGATCTCCTAGTTTTGTTGAAAGGAGAACATGTTTCAAATGTGGAGAATTTGGCCACATTATAAAGGATTGTCAAAATCCAGCCAAATCAAGATGTATAGAGAAAGCCCCTCATGAACCAACTTGTAAACGTAAATCTGTTTCTCCAACTCAAGATAAATGAATTATTAAGGATCAAAAAGAGAAACAAAAACGTAAACAAGTAAAAGCAGTTGAGAAAGCTTTAAAATCGGATTCTTCGAAAAAGGATCAAAGATCTTCAAATTCAATAAAACCAGACAATGTTAAAACTGTAAATAATAGTAAATCTGGTAATAAAAAAGGATCTTGGAAATAGAAGACCGGTAATGGTTCAAAAGGAGTTTCTCAGTTTGTTAATCATCAAAAATTGAGATTACATTTCTCGATGATAAGGGACGCCCAAGACCACTAAGGCTGGGTCCCCATCTCAAAATAATCTTGTTTGTGCAATGTGCAGGGTGTTCCAGGAGGAACTGTAAACAGGCATTGTATTGTTGGCAGTGGAGCATCAAGGCCCATACCGGGCGACTTGCGGCTCCTATATGATGTGAAAAGCATAAGGGGTGGTTATGTTGCTTTTGCTGGTGACAAAGGTGGATACATCACTAGAGAAGGAATGGTCTCCAATGGTGTTGTGAGCTTCGACAAGATCAATTATGTGCGGCAAATTGATCACAATCTTCTTAGCGTTTCTCAAATCTGCGACAAGAAGTTCACGGTACTTTTTGATGATGCCGGATGTTATGTGCGAAGCCTGGATTCAAGATCCCCAAGGAATGGATTCTCCTGTCGGCTCCAAGAATTGATGATTTGTATATTCTTGATATGAGCCAAGCTATTACAACATCTGCACAAGTCACATGTTTTGTCTCTAAAGCCACCGAGAAGGAATCAATCTCCTGGCACAGACGTATGGGACACATTCACCTGAGGAAAATGAACTATTTGGTGAAGAATAATCTAGTGAATGGTGTACCAGTGAAGAACTTTCATCTTCAAGACATTTGTGTATCATGCCAGAAAGGGAAGCAAGCGAGAAAATCCCATCCCGTGAAGAAGATCAACACTATGAATATGCCACTGGAACGGCTTCATATGGACCTCTTTGGACCTATGAAACACAAGACTACCTTGGTGATTCTTATTTCTGGTAGTTACTGATGACTATTCCAGATTTTTATGGGTAACATGCTAGCACACAAGAGTGAAGTTCCTACTATCCTCAAGAATCTCCTGACTCTGCTAGAAAATTTGTACAATCTGAAAGTAAGGAGAATCAGAAGCGACAATGGCATCGAATTTAAGAATCAAGTTATGGATGAGTACTGTTCCTCAAAGGGTATTCTGCATGAGTACAGTTCTCGATACACTCCATAACAAAATGGCGTCGCTGAGAGGAAGAATAGAATTCTCATTGAAACTGCAAGAACCATGTTAGTAGAATCAGAATTTCCCGTTCAATTTTGGGGAGAAGCTGTTGCTACTGTGTGTTATACGATGAATAGAGTTCTGATGTGAAGAGACATGGGAAGACATGTTTTGAGTTGTTACATAAAAGGAAACTGGATATTTCCTTCTTAGAACCTTTTGGAGCTCCATGCACTATGACTCGACCCACATGGAAAGTTTAGTCCCAAGGCTATCGAAGGTTTCTTTCTTGGATATGCTACTCCTAATTTCTGGGTGTGAATTTTTCTTCAAAGAAGATTGAAGAATGGGGTGAAGTCAAGGTTCAAGATATACAGAAGCTGTTAGAGCTCTGGGTGCTCCTTGGATGTTTGACTATGATGGGCTATTTGACTCCTTTAATCTGCCAACTTTTGATGATGCAACAGCTGCTGCTCAGATGTTATTGGAAAGTGATAATGCAGTGGATTCATCACTAGTTCGACCAATTATTGTTAACCCTCAAGTGTCGACTTCGGTTAACAATCTTGTTCAAAATGAGGAATTCGAAGACGTTGCGGATTATAATGTTTCATCAGAAGACGATGAGTTTCACGATGCGAATGAAGCTACCTCTGGTGCGGTTCCTAGATTTTCAAATGATACGTCAAATATTCAACCTCAAGGAACGACTGAAGGTCAGCATCTACAACGTCATCAAATCCAGCTCTCGATGTAACTGTTGATCTGAATATCAACAATTTGGATGTCAATTCTCGAGTTCCTGATGTGCTAGAAACTCATAATTCATAATATCCATCCTCAGCAAATATTATTGGAGATGTCAGGAGTGGTGTACAGACTCGTAATCAGCTTCAAACAACCACAATGCTGGATTGTATTCGAAAACAGGGAATCAGGTGGTCTGAATGATTGGTCTTTTGCCTGCTATGTGTGCCAAGTAGAACCAAAATCTTGGAAGGAGGCAATGAAAGAAGACTCTTGGGTTGAAGCCATGCAGGAAGAACTTCAACAATTTAGAAGTTAGGCGTCTAGAAATTGGTTGACGTGCCTGACGGCTACAAGAAGATTGGTACACGATGGGTGTACAAATGCAAAAAGGATGACCGAGGTGTGGTTGTGAGAAACAAAGCACGATTGGTTGTTCAAGGTTTTAATCAGGTCGAAGGGACCGATTACAATGAAGTTTATGCACCGTTGCACGACTTGAGGCCATAAGAATCTTTTTGGCTTATGCGTCCTTCAAGAAGTTCACGTTTATCAGATGATGTGAAAAGTGCATTTCTTCATGGTGTGGTAGAAGAGGAACTATATGTTGAGCAACTACCAGGTTTTGAAGATCCTCTCCATCCTGACAAGTTTTGGCTTCTCAACAAGGCGTTATATGGTCTTCATCAAGCTCCGAGGGCTTGGTATGAAACATTGTCTACCTACCTGTTGAAGAATGGTTTTTGACGAAGCCTGATCGACTGTACTCTCTTCATCAAGGAACAGGACAAGGACTTGCTGCTAGTAAGGTTTATGTTGATGATATTATATTTGGGTCGACTAACACTCGAATGTGCAAAGAATTCGAACAGGTTATGCAGGAGAAGTTTGAGATGAGCGCAATGGGAAAAATGGAATTTCTTTTTAGGTTTGCAGGTTCAGCAATCAAAGGAAGGGATTTTTATCCATCAAACCAAGTACGTCGGAGATATTTTTAAGCGATTTCAGATTGATGACTCAAAGCCTTTGGAAACTCCATTAGCTCAAAATCATGGGATTACTCCAGACGGAATGGGTGAACATGTAGAACCATATCTCTATCGTGCAATGATCCGATCTCTCATGTATCTTACTGCCTTAAGACCCTATATAATGTACCCAACATCCTTCTGGCGCGCTATCGTCTAGTCCAAAAGTTTCTCACTTGATGCTGTAAAAAGGATCTTTCGTTTATTTGAAGGGACGCCCTGACACTGGTCTATGGTGCCCTAAGGAAATATAAATTTGATCTGACAGCATTCAATGATTCTGATCATGGCGGCTACAAAATCGATGCAAAGTCAACAACAGCAGGATGTCAGTTCTTGGAAAATCGCCTAGTCACTTGGCAATGCAAAAAGCAGACTTGTGTAGCTATATCAACATGTGAGCTGAGTATATTTCAGCTTCTAGTTGCTGCTCTCAAGTTCTATGGATTCAACAGCAAAGAGACTTATCGACGTTGTTAAAATCCACACATATCACCAACGTGCCGACCTTTTTACCAAAGCATTTGATAAATCATGTTTTGAATATCTACTTTTGGTCAATGGCATCAAGGTGAAACCCGAGTAACTCAACCATGGCTAACTATTTTTGTATATACTTTTCTAAAAATCTAAAACTACAAAAAGATTTTCATTTTATATTTTAGGGGAGATTAAGAATACAAATATTTTTATTTTTTAAGGGAAAAAATTCAAAAATACAAACATTAGAAAAATCAAAAATGAGTTTCTTGGATAAGTTGAAGATGATGAAATTCACCGTAAATCTGTCAGATATGGTTAAAAGCATAGAAAGAAGATTGATAAGTAGCTTTACTAATGATGTATCGGTAAGCTCACAATCATACTAAAATGTGCAGGTTGATATAAACTTAACAGACAGAACGCCAAGTGGAACCATTCATTGGCATATGGTATTAGTATCGAAATTTCGTTTGATAGAGTGCCGAGGTTATGAGATATATGGTTTTTATGCTGGCTTAATCATCTGGGTATCATGGTTGAATCTTTTGCCGAAAAATAACGGTGGCACAATTCTAGAACTTCCATGATATCATACATACGTGTACATACTGCATACGACCCTCAAAATAAGTGAATAAAATATCACATCCCCAAAATAAGTGATAAATTATCACAGCTTTTGCGGGAGCTAAGTTCGTCTCTTTGTCGGTACGATGGTACTAACCTTGTTCACGGACTTACTCCTGTGCCCTGCATGCATATGAAAATCAAGTTCCTCATCATAAGTGATTAAATCACAAAGGGCTTGTTTTAATAAAAATAAGTGAGTATCTCACATCATTCATATACGTCAAAACAGATGATAAAGCAGCATATTCACCGGTAAGATTTTCTCTCGTGCATATCTTGATACGGGAATGTGTCGTGATGTGGTTGAACACCGGCTAGTAAGTATAAATCCATACCTTAATCATATCTCCTAAATCATGATTACATCTGATAAGTCTGAGCTTACATGGACAACAATACCGATAATCATAGTTGAATACTTCTTTGTTTAATTTTGAAAACCTAATACCGTCTTTGAACAAAGATTATAATGTTGGTATGATTCTTTTACTTCTAAACTCGAAAAAGATTGTATTTATCTGTGTATTTTAATTTTATGTCTAGTTTTCTTAGTTTCTTATGCAATTTACTTTTTGAAAGTTAGCCAAAGTTGATACTCGAGAATATCTACCAAGATACGCCAGAAAACCATTGGTTTGAGATTGCAACTTCATAAAAGTAATATCTTGCAAAGTAATCCATCAAAAGAAATCCAAAATTGAATTGTTTGAGTGTGTGTATCTCATATGAATGAACCTAGTCATTTGATTTGACCTGGTCACTTGTTTTTCTCAAATCTGCTGCTGGAATTCATACGAGTGTGTGTATCTCGTTCAGGGAATACAATCATAGAAGATTCTATGATAACTTTTTCGTGTGTATTCCTGAGAAATTTGTGTTCTAATTATATTTGTCTATGAGTACAGGTTGATACAAAAAGAGCATAAACAAAGACAGCAATGAAGAAATCTGACAAGTCAGAAGAGGAAACAAGAAAGATTTGAAGTTTCTTAGAAGTTTGAACACCTGATGCACTAATCATTAGATAGCAGATCTATCAATGGATAGCAAATCTTCAGGGGGAGTTTGTTGATACTCCAAGCCATTCTATATGAAGACCAAAGTCGAAGACCAAGCAAACATCCAAGGGGGAGTTTGTTGATGCAGTTTTGTGTCTGTCATTTGTTCTTAATTACAGTTGTAAATGTACGGTCTTTGCTCAAGTGTCTGTATAGGTTTGGTCGTGTCAAATAAATCGAGATATCCTTCTATCTTGATCTAGTATGAATCTTAGCTTGTCTGTGTTAATCAGTTGCATGTGTGCATACTGATGAATCTTGGAAACGTCAAGTCTACACACGTTCTCCAGAAAATGGATTCTGTGAGAGTTAGAGTTTTCGTACGAATCACATGATTCGATACGAAATATGAGTAACTAATGTGTTACTTGTTTCGTACGAAATAAGCATTTCGTACGAAACACTGACTCGTACCAATTCTGGAGTTGTGACTCGTGTGTTTCCATATGTCTGATTTGTGATTCGTACGAAACTAGACGGACACTATATAAGATGACATGCACTTCTCAGTCAGAAGGACTTGCGCGTGAAAGTTAGAGCTAGCTAGACTGACCAGAGAAATTGTTATCTCTGAAGACGAAGACACAAGAACACAACAACTTTGTTTGAGTCGTATGAGCATTGTGTGTATATGTTTGTACTTGTTCTCAATCTTTAATAAAGATAGTGAATCTTTGGTTACCCCGTGTTCTTTACTTTGCTTTGGTTACATGCACATTGGATTCCGCACTTGTGTGTGTGTCACATGAACAAGGAACTAGTTTAACACCATCCACAGGTGGACCTACATATATTTTTAATATGAATTTTGTAAATCGCTGGCAGCACTCCTCCAGAACATTGTTTACGGCTTTTTTTGTTGTAGTACAGTAATACTAAAAAAATTAGATTAATATGTTGTTTGTTGTATTTGTTATGTGTGTTGTGGTTCTGCAGACGATACAAAAGATCTGATACCAAATGAAGAAGCGTAAGTTTTTAACCTACTAATTCTATATGTACTTATATATTGATGAGTTTGTAGAGAAATTTAACGAATATTACTCGTTGAATCATGAAGGTAATAAGCGAAAGAATAGCTCGTATGAAGGCGAGTAGGTTTTGTAACACAATTGATGACCCTATTCAATTTTCTGACGATGAAGCGATTTCCAATAAATACGTGAAAGGTAAATAGATTTTGAATGTTGTTGCTGAATAGTGTGTTTCAAAAAAGAAACGTAAAAGTAACTGTAAGGAAAATTTAGTTGACAACGAGTATAATTTAGTTATGATTGGTTTTTTTTTTCATGTACTTCTTTTAAAATAATATTTTTTTTGCTTTTATGTTATTTTGGTAGGAAGCATAAGTCCTAAAGCGGACCAGATAAGGTGAATCCTAAAGTCGGCAAAATGCGTACATGTGATTTTATAGTTGTTCACTGTCTTACATGTGTTAGTGTTTTTTTATATTGTATTTAATTTTTTGTCAGTGCAGGAGAAGAAGATTTTCAAAAATTGAAAAGCGACAGTGGTAAACAAGAAACAAATAGAGGGAAAAAGTCAGGATAATAGTGGTCATAGTAGGAAGCATGTGGAATTGAAGGGTAGGAAAAAAAGTAAAGCAACCAAAAAAATAAGAAGAAATAGTGCAAACGGTTCAAGTCCCTTTCCCGGATGACGAAGAAGGTTTGATTGGTTTCTTTATTCTAATTTATCATATGAAAATTTTGATTGAATTAAATTATAAATAAATTGTACGGGACCAGTTTTATTAAAAATAATTAATTTGGTTAGTGTAGATGTTAAAGGTAGTCAGTTAAATATTGCAAAGCGCGAAAGGGTTAAGAAGACGGAAGAGTATGATGATAAAGAAGCAACAAGTATGTTTTCTAGCAAAAAATAGTAGTTGGTATGTCCTATACTATGTTACGATTTCCAGTAGACATGTCTCATTTTTTGGTGCATATGTATTACTCAATACACTTGCGATGTTTTAACGTCGTATTAATTGAAATGTTTTATTAGGAGATGATGTAAGAAAAGAAGGTAAGTCACTTAAAGGTGGAAGAGCACGTCGTAAAATAGCTAGCGATCAAGAAAACGTGACATGAAGGTAAGGTTTGGTTTCTCAATTATACACATTGTACCGTGAAGTTGTGTATTTATATTTTTTGTGCTTTATTATTCGTAGGGACTGAGACGATGGAAACCAAGGGTTTGAAGGGTGATGAGGATAATTCCGTTAGGGATGATGATGAAGAAGATTTAGGTATTTTTGAGACAAAATTTGTTGTAGATTGTCATTTAAGATTTTCTGTTGTATCTAATCTCCAGTAATTTTTTTAGTTTACTGTATTAAGTTTTGGTTCATAATGTTTGCAGATGAACTTTTCAACTACCAAAATGGGTATCACACAAAAAAGAAAAAAGGAAGTTTACACGGATAAAACGGGCGAAACTTCAAAGTGGTCTGGCATCGATTAGGGTGAGGACTTCACCAAATAAACTGTATGAAGCTATTAGAGTTATGAAACCATGGCAGAGGCAGATTGTCAAGGATATAGGTTTTGGAAAGTTGTTGGGGTTGCAGGTTAGTGAAGTTTCGGCTCACCTAGGTCATTTGTGGTGGATATGTTAGAGACGGCGAATATGAGGATTAGTTTGGGAGAGAGGCACATCATGGTTGATAAAGATTCAATTTGGAAAATACTAGGGGTACCTGCCGGAGATATGAAGGTATCAAAAAAGAATATAGATGAAAATGTCATCCATTGAAGGGAAAATGGTTGTCTAGGTTTGGGAAGATACCAGTTAGTTTTAAAAATATTCTTGATAAGATTAGGGCAGATTCATATGAAGATTAAGATACGTTCATTTTAGATTTTGTGCAGCTTTTTATATCGACGATGATCGGGTGCACAAAAATTGGAAGCATGATGTACAACATGTTAGATTTATTTAATCACAAAAAGAGTTTCAAAGAACAGATTGTTATCAGTTCGTGGTTGATGCGGTAAAAAAATGCAAAGATGATTGGGTAACATGTGATGCAAATGTGTATTTCAGGGGGCCGCTGACCTATCTGGTGTTATGTTTAACAAACCGTTTTACATATTCAATCAGTGTATACACATGTGTTCCATAGGGTGAATGCACATGTGTACTATTTTATGATTAACAAAATATTTGTGTAATGGTTTTTTTTTGGTTTTTATACATATAATACTTAAGTTTTTTATTGTATTACTATTGTATTTGGATGCAACCGAATGTCCCGAATCCAACATGAACAACATGAAGCGCCACTTAAATTTTGGATGCACGATTTAGTGAACCAAAGGAAGGATCAAGAGATAAGAAATGGCGGATTTGGGCTTGGAGAATTGAGGGAGTTGTATGATGTTGAAGATGATGAGGAAGTGTCTGGAGAAAGGGTGGGTGACAAACCGAAGGATCATGATGGGAGAAAAAAGGGTCCGCAAGATTGGTCGTCGGCAAAGGTATATTAAATGCAACATTTGATGTTATTCTATCATACAATTTTGTTGCGCACATAGTCTTAAATATATAATTAATCCATCATTCTTTTTTTTGTTAGTTATTTTTTATTTATTTATTTATTTTTTGTTTGAACCAGTAGGAGAGTAGTGCAATGATTTTGTTGATGTTTGATGAAATGAGAGCTATATGATCAAGTTGGACGCTGGATTAAAGGAGCATACGTCGCGATACCCAGCGCATGAGTCTGCTATACCGATTCTAGCGAGGTATAAAATTTTTTTAACAAGTCAGTTGTTGATACCTCAGAAGAAAAAGATGGTTTTGCAAGTCCAGTGATGAAAGAAACTGGTAAATGAAAACCTGTATTTTTAAATACAATATGTGAAGTTTATTTTGAACGTTAATAATGTCTTTAATATAATGAAGTTGCAGGTGTGGCCGACCGGAAAGGAAAAGCAAAGAGTACAAGTGGCACAAAGATGCATAGGGATACTCCTACACAATCATACATTGCTTCTCCCACTACTCAGCTTTTTATGAAGTCAGCCGAGGTGATTGAAGACATCATATCAGGTGCATATGACACGCAAGGGCTGGATGATATATCTTCATTCAGCCTTGGCATGACACAGGATGAGATGGAAAATTAAGAGAATGTGCGAGCCCATGTTGAAAATGAAACACGTTTACGGAAGACGTTGGATCGGCCGGAAAAGGAAAAAGAAAGAAGGTAGGATCGAAATGTGTGCAATCCCCCTTTTTTACCAGAGCTGTAAATGTTAATAGCTGGTTAAGCAAGAAGGAAAATATGTTATGGAAATACTTGTCGACTACTGCCGACGACAAGATGTACGTTATTACTTCTAAATTTGTTTTTGTTTCTTATTCTAGTTTATTATTATTAATTTTTTTTAAGACTGTCCTTGTTATAGTTAGAAAGTAAGCTTGTGTATTTAATGTTCATACACAGGGTGGCGAAAGCAAAGAAAAAAAGGTAGACGATGTGTCGCACAAAACAAGGGATGCAATAGAAGCAACAGAGGTGGAAGCTACAAATGCGTAAGAGAACCTAAATTATCCGAATTAAAGTTATTATTGTTTAAAAAGACACATACATTTGTGATAAATCACAAAAAGGTTAACCGCGTAACCATTGTTAGGAATGTGTTTACTATAAGTACATAGTGAACTGGATGATGTGGTACACAGTACACATGTGTATAATGGTTTGTCCACTATGATGATATGTCTTGTGCTACAATTTTTTGGGAAAATACACAATTGTACTGAATAAAAAATGTATACAAAATATGTATGTAACCATATGGGTACTGAATACGGTATAATAAATGTGAACCATATGTGTATTGAATACAGTACACATGTGTATGATGATATGACCATCAACTAATATGTTTTTAGATACAGTTTTATTTGGAAAATTCACAAGTGTACTGAAGAACAATGTACACAAAGATGTCTAGAACCTTATGTGTACAGAATACGGTATAGTAAATGTAAAGTAATTAGATTGTGTACTGAAGATATAAAATACAAGTGACTGCATTCGATGTGTTGTTATAATAAACGAGATATAATAAGATATGTTTTTGAACATGCGGCTTGTATTTGAAACGAAATGGGAGTCGGGCTTTACCATTTTCAAATAAAAGACCTTCAACCAAGCCAGTGGGTGAATAATGCGGTTATAAATTGCTTGCATCAATGCTAAACCATGAAGAAAGTCAACGACTGGCCGGGGAAAATGTTTTTGGTGGTGCGATCAAGATAAATGATTGAAGCCGCGTTTGTGTTGCCACATAGACTGTTTTGTAAGTGATTCGCGATTGAAATAAAACTTTTAAATATTTTAATTGAAAACATAAATTAAATGCTAATTGTTGTTTTTTGATTATTTACTACGTGTAACAGCCAGATGATACGCTGAATAATGAAGCGTATGGAGATGTTGATCGGGTTGAAAAGTTTAGAAGTTCTTGTTTCTCGTTGTAGATAAGAAGACATCGTTGATGAGTTTGTCAACATATTGTGTAATAAGATTCCCCATACTTGATCATGGACATTTTTACCTTGTTAGCTTTGATCTTGTAAGGCCCCAATAACGGTGATCGATAATAGTCGGCAATTGAAAGCCCAGTTCAACTCATTGATGACGAAAACTTTTTCAAGAAAAGTACTGCGTACAAAGTTGTAAGAATTTTCGTTATGTTTTTTGTTTGTTTGTTTTTATTAATTTTTAGTTTTCAAAAACATTAATTTGGGATTTTTGTCAATTATTATGTTTTCAGAAGGACATTTTCACCAAGTATTTGAAGCTGGTGAATCACACAAAAGCTATCCAGATTGATAATGCAGTCCCGTCAAATATAGACTTTCCGTGGAAGAGTGTGGGGAACACGGTTGATTGCGGTGTCTTTGTTATGAGGCACATGGAAACATGGTTTGGGGTCACCGAAGGAAAATGGGATTGTGGATTACCTCTAGCGCATGGACAGAAGAAGGAAACCTTGACAAAGCTACGCAAGAAATACGCGGTAAGTTGGTGACTTCGACGGTGAACATCCACCGTGACCGTGTATTAGCTGAAGCAGAGGAGTTTGAAAAAGCCTTTTATTTCCGTTAGTGTATGGAAGTTGTTACATTTTATGATGGAAAATGTTCGAATCGTTGCGGGAAAACAATATAATTCGTTAGACGTCATGTATGTTATTAATTACGTTGCTACATATGATTTGCATTTACATTGGCGAGTATGCATCGCCGTGGCATGTACTAATGACGAGTTATGATGCTGCGGGTGGTATTTGTTATTTTGATATGTTTGTGTATTGTCTTTATTGATGCATCCTAAAAAAACATATGTAGAACATACATACGCGTATGATTGTCACTGAGCGATAAATTCTTTTGTTCTAATACTGGTCAAAACAGGTTACAAAAAACGGTCATTGTGTGTATGCTTTTATTTAACTGCAGAACATACATACATGTACTGTGTGTACAATTCTCGAATACCCTTGTGAACTATACGTATGTGATTGTAATACCAAGCATACCACGAAGAGAGTATTCTATAGTATAAAGAACTTCTTAATGATAGACAAAATGATGTTTTGTTTCCATAAGACGCTCAACATACAAAACGTGTACTGTGTGAACATGTTCTTGATTACATTTGTGAACTGTACTGTATGTGATTGTATTACCAAACATACCACAAAATGAGTATTCTATAGTATAAAAGAACTTCTTATTAATAGACACAACGATGTAATGTTTCCATAAGACGCTTATACATGTGATTATGTAAATTTAGGTTCATGTGTGTAGTGTGTGTGAGTGTACAATTTTAACCATTTAAAACATAGTATCGTACATACAATATGAAGTTAAATATAATCACCAAAATATGTGGTAATGTATTATTTTGAAGTCAAAATAAAATGTATGGTTGCATGTAACACTATAATTTAAATTTAAATATTACTATCATCATCATCGTTTTCTTGCAAAAACGAATCAATTCCTGTGTCGGTTCCATCATCGTAATCATCTATGTCATCACCCTCTTGGTCGCCATCTTCTTCAGTAGACGAATCATCCCTCGTGATGTTGCCTTTTTTGAGTGGACAATTTCTTTTGTCATGCAACCTAACCCTTTTGCCACAGTAGTTGCATTTTCTTCTACATTTTTTGCATTTTTTAAAGTTTTCTCCAGTGGTCCAATTGGACGTTTGTGCTTGCCACATCCTTTGTTGCGTATTTTCCTAGGAGCCGTACATGATACCTCCTCGGTTTGAGTATGATCAAGTATTTCCTAGTAGACAAACACCTTCTTTTTAAGTTCCAGATTTGCGGGCACATCTCTGAAAACCTTATCTTTGAGCAATTGTACTTGCTCGTCTAATTCCTGTAACCCATATTGTCAAGGATTCTATGCCATATTCTTCCACTACGACTCTGATCTACAGATAACCTGTTTTCAGCGTTATGTACACTGGTAGGCAAAGCGTCTCTCCTCCATCTTGGGTTAATGTACGGACTTGGTATCTTATGTACGTTTGGTGGCCAAAAACGCTGAAAATATGACGACACAGATATCCGTTTCTCGTATAACCCATGTATTCGCACGAAACATCGACATCTTGTTTATTAAAAATAACCTGCAATGTAAAGATGCAACAACGTATAAGTCGCAGTAAAATCTATAAACGTTAGCAAGATAACGCAAAGGGTAACTGTACGTAAAAATAAGAAACCTTGACCTCATTTATAACTTCTTTCGTGTGGTCTTGGTGAGCAATAACAAAGCTTCTTACACCATCGGATGCGGATCATTCCGCAATATAACAATTTTCCTTCCCGTTCAAAATTTCCTTTTGAACATCGAAAAAAATCCTCCTTGTGTAAATATCATTTGCATGATCGTTCGATTGGCCAACTGGTTTTAAATTCAAGATTAGCGGTGTTTGTTTTATGTGTTAGTTCCCTCTGTTCGTTTCGTAACCCATCAACCGATGTGTCGTAGCACAACTTGAACTGCATCAACGTATTATGAGAACTTGAATTAGATTTGAACATGTGGTTGCGCTTCCACACCTGGATGTGGTCTTCATCAACGTACACATAGGTATCTCGCGGAACTATGCGGAATCCAACTGTGACGAATAGAATACATCTCAGACAACCACGAATGGTCTTCCAAACCGTATTCGGCAATTAGATTGTGCCATCTGTTCTCAAACGAATTTGGTTTAATATAAACATTCCAAATGAGTTTGTGGAACTTCTGTTTTATTTCTGCATTCCTCTTATCGTTCCCCTTTATCTACATGTAAAATTAAAAAATTAATTAGGAGTACACATAAGTACATATCAGTAAACTCCAGGTACACATGTGTAATGAATAATTAATTTTCGAACGGAATTCATACCTTCACTGGCAATTTCTGAATAATGTGTCACATACACAACCTATGAATGGACTTATCAAATACTTTTCCTACCGCTTGTTTCATGGCTCAATCTTGATCGGTTAGGACTAACATGGGTTGTTTACCGTTGTGTGCGTCAAGGAATTTTTGCATGAACCCATGTGTAAGACTCGATAGTCTCATTATGCAACAACCCAGCACCAAAGATAGTACATTTTTTTGTGATGATCGACCCCGGTGAAAGGAACGAAAATCATATCGTACCTGAATTGGAAATAAAAGATTATTATGTGTATTAGAAGGAAATAATTGATCTGAAATTTCAAATAACACATACATATTTGTGTGATACGTTGCGTTGAATGCAATTACATCACCAAATGAGTCGTAGTTTGATTTGAAACAACGTCACACCAAAAAATTAACTGGAGTTCGGTATCAACAATATGGGTGTTGAAGGTGTAGTTTTCTTTGTTTCTGCCGCGTTTATGAATTTATCAAGAATCATCTGGGCGTCTCTGTCGCCTATAAAATCTCGAATATCAGGCCCAAAATTCTTGTAGTCGACAACCGTACCATGCATATTTTGGTGACCTCCTTTTAAAACTACATGTACTTTGTGAGACTTGGTAGGAGCCAAGATTAGCGTTACTGCATTTTGCGATTAACTCTTGTGTTGAGAAGTCAAGCTTCTTCCGCTTCAAAATAGGTCAAGATTTTTGGTGTTGTAAACCCATGTTGTGTTGTTCGACAAAGTCATATATCTCGTACTCAGACGAATTTTTTATACGGACGAACTTAACACTGCCTTGCAATCTGTAACTTTAATATTCGAACGTCTCTTTGGGGAACAAGAGTTGATTTGATCAGCCATATTATCTTTCCGTTTAGGTTTGTTGGCTCTAGAACATAACACGTACCTCCTATTCGTAACAATAATGTCTCCTATTTTTTCCTTCTGCGAAGTACCAAGACGGTTCCAAACCCGGCAAGTGTGCATACTCTTCATACATAGCAATAGCTTCTTCAATAGTACTAAATCTAGCTTAATAAATGGTTTGAATCCGGGAGGGACGGTTGGTGTCCAGTACCTAGTACCATTAGGCGTTTCGTATACATTGCTGGCAACTGATTCTGCAAATGGTTAAGATCCAAAAAAGTAAAAACAGTTTATGATAAAAAATAAGATTACAACTTTGAATAATGTTATTTGTAAATTAGGTAAGGTAAAGAAATTTTAAAACAAGTTCATCACGGATTTTCCTCCTCAGTCCTGTCTATTATTTATACACATGTGTACTGTGACATTGATATAATACAGTACACAAGTGAACTTAACTCTAACATGTCAACAAATACATCAGAATACAAAACACATGTGTACTGTTCTGTAAAAGGCTTGACAATTAGTGACTGTTAGACACAAAACACATACATAACCTAACAGTACACATGTGTACTATTCTGTAAAATACTTGACAATTAAAGAAAACAACAAAAATCATATATATTACACGGAAGAAACAACATGTATGCTAATGATTATGTTGGCATATACAAAACGCATAGATCACCTACAAAGTGCACATGTGTACCTTTCTGTAAAACAGACTTGACTATTAGAAAGTGGCATATACAAAACCATAATGGCTGGCATATACAAAATGCATAACTAACCTACCTGTACAATGTTTTACTAGTATTTAAACATTTGACAATGAAAGAAAACAAACAAAACATAGATACAATACGGAAAAGACAACAGGTATGCTAATTATTACTGTCTGGCATATACAAAATGCATATATCACCTACATGTTCACATGTGTACTATTCTGCATCGATCTAACTACAACAGCCAATTAAAACTACCAAAACACAAACCAGCAAATATACTCATGAGTCATAATCTGCACCGATCTTACTACAACAACATAACAACAAACACAACGTATATCACTCGTATGCAACCATACACTGAATTATCGCAAATATGAACTTTCAGATCAATACATGAACGAATATAACATCAAACAAAACTGACCGAGCAATATAACTCTACAATTACACCAGAATATAACATGTCTAACAGACCAATTTGACGAAAAATCCAAAAATACAACGCACCTGGTCGATCCAATGTAGTAACGAAAACATTACCGACAGTATCAATGTTGACTTCATCATCGTTCACCATTGTCTTGTTCGTATTTTTATATGTTCGTCCATATTACAAAAACAATAAGAACGAAAAGGTGTTACAATATGCGGCTTAAAAACACAGTTCAAACTAATTGGAAAAAATCAGGGAATTAACAAAAGTTTTCGTAAGATGTAGATTGTAAGCATATGAACGAAGGTGTAAGAATATTCGATTTAACAAACTTTTCGAACAAATTGGAACAAATCTGTGAAATCTCAAAGTTTTTGATAGATTTTTTTGTAACTGAATAACAAATATAAAAGATTATAGAAGAGTTGTTTTGATTTGATTATATATAAATTTGGTTTAACAATCTGTTCGAACAATTTGGAAACGAACCGGAACTTCTACAAGTTTTCGAAAAGTAATATTATGTAACTGTTGAACCAAAATAAAAGATTGTAAAAACATGTTTTGGATTTGATTAAATCTACATATTAGGAAACAATGTAACTACCTAGTATAAATTTGTTTAGAAGAAATTGAAAATTAAAATGATAATGTTTAATTACCATCCTGTCCTAATCATTATATATAATAATAATATATATATATATATATATATATATATATGTGTGTGTGTGTGGGTGAGGTAGAGTGGAGAACACGAGAAAGTGCGGAACCGATGAATAGTCCATTTAACAAATTAAATATATTATAAAAATTCAATTTAAAATATTAAAAAAATTCAAAAACTTTTCGGAGCTTTTATATATAAATATGTGTAGAATTTATTCAATAAAAATCTTTTTGTAAAACAATTTTTTTTATCTTCTTTAACTGTTTTTTGAACATTTTTTTAGTTTTGGATTTTTTTATTAAAAAGGATTTTACATGTACGTATATGCAAAAGTTTTGAAATTTGTTTTTTGAAAAAACATAACTTTTAACATGTTGAATTGAATTTTATGATATATTTAACATGTTAAACGCACTATTCTCTAGTTCCCACTTTTTATAGTGTTCCCCATTAAATCCAACCTTATATACAAGGTAGAGATCATGAAAAAACTTATTATAATGAAAAAAAACTCCAACAAAAACACGTTGCAGAACGCATGAGTAAGTGCTCACGGTCTGCAAGGCAAAAAACAATGTATTTTTATCTTTCTATAAGGTTTTTATAAAGTATATCCAAAAAAATATTCGAAAGAGTAAAATGTCAAAATCGTCTTTGAGGTTTGGACACTTTTGCTTGGCACATTAAAATAAGATTTTATCCAGACCCTTAAGGTTTCACTTTGTTTAAATTATCTTCAAAACCACTTACTCAGTTAAAATGTATTAGGTCAGGGACAATTTTGGCAACTTCTAAACATCAGGAACGATTTTGGCAATTTACCCATTCATTCTTTTGTTTTGATTTTTTATTTATAAATATAATAAATATAACATATACACATATTATATATATTATATATATAATATTTATAGCGAAGGATGACGAATAGTAATCTTATTTTTAAAATTATGTATAATTTTATAATATTTTATTATTTAATATTATAATAGGTTATTATTGATAGCAAAGGATGACGAATAGATATCTTATTTTAAAATTATATATAGTTTTTTAGTATTTTATTATTTAATATTATAATAGGTTATTATTAAATTTTCTTTTAATCTTTAACATATTTTTTACTTTTATTTTAAAATTTTTAAATCATATTTTCTTTTTATTTTATTATTTGTATTTTGTTAATTTTTTATTATTTTTCTTAAAGTTATATTTCTTCTATTAATTAGTTTGATATTTTTTAATAACTTATGTTGATTAATTTTAGAGACGAATAGTAACTTATTTTTAAAATAATATATTGTTTTTTAATATTTATTATTTGATATTATAATAGGTTATTATCACATTCGCTTTTAAGCTTTAACATATTTTTATGTTTATTTTAAATTTTTAAATCATATTTTCTTTTTAATTTATTATTTGCTTTTGACAATTCTCTTTTATTATTTTTCTTAAATTATATTTTCTCTATTAATTAGTTTGATCTTTTTTAATAACTTATGTTGATTAATTTTTTTCCAAGGACTATGAATAGTGATTTAATTTTGACAATAATATATAATTTTTTAATATTTTATTATTTAATATTATAATAGTTTATTATTATATTTACTTTTAAATTATAACACATTTTTTTTGTTATTTTACTTTTATAAAACATATTTCTTTTATCATTTATTTTTTGTTTTTAATTATTCTTCTTTACATTTTTAAATTATATTTTGTTTATCACATTTGTTACTTTTTTTTTCTAAAAACTTAACGGTAGTTGTGTTTAATTTTTTCTCTCAACATTTTAGTATAAGTTTTGTTAAAAATAAAGTTGTATTCAAAATATAATATTTATTTGGTGTCGTAAAACAGTATGATGATAAACTAAACTGATTATGACGGTTTGGCTTTCTAAACAACATGCTTCATTTACAACTAACGTTTGTTTTACATGATCATTTGCTACATTTCGCTGCAACACGCGACTTTAACAAGTCTAGTTATATCTAAAAATATATATTGTTCTTATTTACACATTTTTTTAATCTTTTTTACCTTTAAATAAAAAATAATATATTAACATAATATATATATATATATATACACACACATTTATAATTTTATAGATATACACACACCATACACATCCTCTATCATTCTTTTTTCTCCACCTTCACCTCCGCATCCACCACCTTCACCACCTTCATCTCCATCACTAGCACCACCATCGTCGCCATCGCCACAACTCGTTGTGGATGCCAATAGACTTATTTATTGATTAACCGCACAAACATATATTTATAAAGTGTTTTGAGTGATGAAATAGAAGAAATGTAATGAAAATAGATGAATCTTGTAAAACACTATGTAAATCAAGCAAGATTGATGATGGATCTCATATGATAAACAAATACACACCTGGATTCACAGATTAAAACACGCTTTGGTTAATAAGAACATACACAATGCACACACTAGGAAAACCTCCAAGAAACCATAGTGTGCATGAGTGTCTTTATGAACATCGACTTCCTACGCTTTTATAAAAGCACATGCATAATAAAACTGCCGCCAAACATACTACAATACTATATAACTATTACAATTTCACCTCGTAACTTCTAAACTTATCCCAAAACATCCTACACATGTTAACTCGAATACCAACGGTCCTAACAAATATCCCACTAGACCATTGCGTATTTGAGCGACTCGATTTTAAGTTTCTTAGTTACCATTTGTTGTTGAGCCTTTTGCATCCTCTGTTGTTTCTTGAGTTGTTGTGGCTTCATGGTTTGGGTCTTTTGTTTCTTCGACAACTTCAGATGTGGATGAAGTTGGATTTTGACTTGGTTGATGTGCTGGTTCGCTTGAGGAGACTTCAGCGGTTGCTCAGGAACATTAGATGATAAAGCAGCGGCACACTGAGTTTCCTTCTTTTTCGCTTCCTCCCTTAGCTTACTTTCTTCAATCCTTGAATATTCACCAACATCTTTACTTTCTTCTCTCTTGCCCTTTCCACAGCTCCCTGGAACAACATCACTTCTTCCAAATATTCATCTCCTGAACCCATATGAATTTTGTTTCCAAATAGCATATCCATGTCAGACAAATAAAATATTAACACATCAATCGGGTTAGAAACTCCTATGTTTCAGAATCCTTAGTCTTCTTAATTACTGCTTCCCCAGTCTTGCGATCATAAAACCATTTCTTGAAGTCTTCTAACATCACTGGTTGCTCTGGAGGAATCTTCACTTTTGTAACAAACTTTGCTGAATCTATCACCCATGTAACTCTTCCTCTACCCGTTATTAGGTCAATTGTGGTTTTGGAAACCTCTTTTTTTGGTCTTTGAGGAGTGAAAACATTGAATCCTCTTTAACATTCATGAGTGATCAAGCCTTCCAAACTTGACCCTGTTCTACTGTGTGTTGTATTTATTAGGTCTAACTTTCCCAACTACGAATATCCTAAGTGGGAAGAGATTTCATATCCTGTCCAACCTTGAAGTGTTGGATCACTCCACCTCCTCTCTTTCTATGAACAATCCCTTCAAGTCACAATACTTCCAACCAATGATATTGGGGAAGCGTTTCGGTCTTGTGAGCTTTAACGATTTGATGAAAGTCAAGGATTTTCTCTCTTTCCTTCTTTAACCAGTTAGGTCACTCTGACGAGAACTTTTCTTCTTCAATTTCATAGACCGTATCTTCAATAAAATTTGGTGGCACATCATCTCGATCGACAAATTCTTCATCACTTCTTCACCTTCCGTAGTTGTTGAACCGATATCTAAATTGTGAGCATCACATGGGTCAACTTCTGGTTCGTTCACACTTATTTACCTTCTGTTTTCTTGAGCTTGAGTTTTGCGCTCATTTTCTTCTTTTGAGAATATGTTGAAGTTGGAAAGATCATCAAAGTTAAATTTTTGCTCCAAACCAGCACTGTTATGTACTTCCTGCATGATCTCGTACATCTTCATCATAATAACATATTGAAACTTGAGATACACCGACTATTTTGATACAACTTTCTCTAGTTCTATGTTCTTTTTTTCTTTCTTTTAGTTTTTTTTCTTTCAACACACGTGCGTCTACAACCCGATTCTTTAGAAGACAAATTATCAGTGCATGAAAGGTGCCAATTTCTCTTGTAAGTTTCTCATAGACTTCTTGAAACAGTCTTGATCTTTTGACGGCGGGAGCTAGTGGTTCTTATTCTGATTGATTTTCTTTTGATGATTCTTCACCTGTTTGCCTTTTCTTCTTCTTTGAGGGAATCTTAGATTGAGTGATTTCATTTGGATCAACGATCATGTTATCAAAGAAGGCATTTAGCTGCTCTTCTTCTTTAGTAATGACCATTGGCCTTTTAGAAGCAAACATCTAGGCTCTTTGCAACCTTCTTTCTCTTTTCTCCATTTCTCTAACTGCATGAAGATCTTGCATTACTTGAATTTCTTCATTAGTTCTACCAGATCGATACCTGTCACCAAGAAAACCTTCAGGATTTGCATTTACCTTTTTACCATTTTTCGAACTACTTTATCCAAGTTTTTGTTTACCGTGAGCTTTACTCTTGGCTTGTCCAGCTAGATCTTCTTCTTCTTGTTGTTGTTCTTTAGCTTCCCTTTTCTTCGCTTCAATTTCTTTGAGTTGATGTGGAAAGGGATTGGCTCTCCTCCGTGAGAACCGGACTGACTGACTCAACTAACAGAGGCGGAATTCATTGTTAGAGAGTTTGACAAATGAACAATAGTGTATATTGCTTAACCATCGTTACTTCTTCTATTAATAAATGTGGAAAGTCACAGACGGGTAAACAAACAGACAGGGCTTCGCCTTAATCACGCATTAACAGCTACAGACACAACGCCTAGCTCCACTATATATATATGCCAACATGGCTCGCACAAGGTGGGGTGCTGACTCGTACGAGTTGTGGTCCGTACGAATGACAAAGTGTCACTCGTACGAGCCACATATGCTCACTCGTACGAGCCATCTAACAAACCTATCATACTTATTTTGACAAATATAAGCCCAATTTACATGACCGATGTATCCTAGACGTAGGCAATAGATATTATGCACCAACAGTTGAGCTCTGAATTTCTTGTATGACGCAAAGACAACTGGATATCTTTTTGACTCAATGCATCCATTCAGTAATTAGACGAATGGTTGGAAGCTTAAGCTTGTATTTATCACCATCATTTGGCAAATCTTTGTGTTGATCAATGATGAGAATCTAAACAAAACTTGGATACATTACCCTTCTTGTTTTCATGTTGTTTGAATTGTCAACCATGCTATAGGATATGCGCCAGAGATGTGAATGGTTTGCGCATACAAAGCTTGTACATTGCAGCGGACCATTCTAGATTCAACCCATCGTAGCCACCTTTTCTTTGGTACATGCCTACAATAAAAACGTGGTTGATAAATCTCCAATCTCTTGTTAATATGTTCTTGATTCAAAATCTCCTTTGTACTTCCTCATTTTTAATCCTTCTAAAATGCCTTCTTTCCGGATCTTCATAGGTTCATCTGATTTATCTTGCACCTTCAGAACTTGTCTAACCCTTTCTTCGATGACAATGATAGGCTTCTTTCTGACGGTGGCCATATTGTTTTTACTTTATTTTGACCTGAGACTTTTGCCATGTTCCAGAATTCCGTAATGTGAATGTTGTAAATAGTAGGATTTTCTTGAACAACAAATCCTATTTTGCTTCTTGTTATTCATTCCATGACGTCCTCGAATCCAAGTTCCTGTAGGTCCATAACCATAGCTTGATTATGCATCTAAGTTTTATCCCAAGCTAACGAAGCTTCCATCCTGACACTTTGAAAATAGACCAAATTAGACCTAAATAAAAAAAGTGTATATATATGTACAAAATTTAAACAAAAGATTTACAAAGTTTTATAATAAAAATGCTAAGTTCGCCAGACAAAAACGCATGACTAAAGTTAAAAACGCGGATTGTTTTGGTTCATTCATGATAAAAGCATTGGTTCTAGATTAAAGTTACCAAGTCAAATGAGATAAAAATGTTGTATAAGTCACAATGTGTTTACTTCTTTTATGCACAATCGTCATAGCGACTTAGGTAAAAGCGTTGCTTTTACCGGCGTTTTTATCACAAAAACGCTGGTTGCTCAAACTCTCGTTTGATACTTAAGGAAAAAACGCAACTTTGTTTTTCACTTTTTTCTAAACCCTAACTTATAAACATGTAGCCCCTTAAACCCCCAAAATTACAATTTAAGCACTGCTTCATCCCTAAACCGTTCAAACAACACAATGTTTTATGAGAATCTTCATTAGATTATCAAACTACAACTATTTCCCTTCTAATCAAGCACTTAAACACTACAAATGATCGGATTAAGGGTTGAAATAGGGCTGTAATAAGCTGAGGTGTTGTGTGTGTTTTTAAAGGGTTTTGAAGAAAAATGAAGTCTAGTCCATTTAGGAAAGTTCATATAGTAGTTTGAACATCCAACGATTTTGATAAAAGCGCTCCTAAAATAAACACGCCGCTTATTTTTTACCTTCCCATTTGAAGTTTTGAAAAAGCCAAAATGTAAATACACACAATTGGTAAACTTGTTTCGAAATTCGGGTCCAATTTGTTAAAAATGTTCATTAAAAGTGAAAATAGTAAAAAAGCAAAAATAAAATAAAATTGGTAAAATGAACGATTACGAATATTTAAAAAAAATTGTTTTTCCAACTACTTGCTTTCTTTTTGCTGAAAGACTCTCTAACATCCAACAAAAGATCATACCGATATTACCTGTCAGTTACTTTTCAACTTTCTTTTGGATAATCGAGGCGCAAGATAAACAGTCTGTATATTTGTCCTTTTAAGTCCATGCATTGATCTTCAACAACATAATTTCAGTGATGGTTTATCATGTTGTGGAGAATATTGAAAAAAAATGCTATGAACCCCATAGATGCTAGCAGATTTATTTAGACTGAAGTGCCTGTGAGTCCCACATCAGGATATATCCCCGCGATCAAGGTATGCGCAAGAAATTCCTCATAACGAGCGAGTATATTGTTTTCATTCGTTGCTAATTTATAAAGTTAGGACATGGGTAAATAGGTATGTACTTCCAAACAGTCAAAATGACCAATGTTTGTCTGACTAGGTTTGGACAAATACCACATTAGGGTATGTTTAATTTTGGATGACACTTTAGAAGAGCCTCTTCATTTCTCAAGTTTTTGTCAGTTAGATTCTTTTAAAGAGATATCATGACTGTATTTAGGTCTACATATATTTGAATGTAACAGACGGACAATCACAATATTCTCGTATGAAAAACAATATAAAGACGCAAAATCTTGGATTTCGGCAATCTGTCAACGCAAAACTTAAGACGATTAAGCTATATACCGCAATGTGTTACCCCCTTGATACAAAACATAGTGGGTTTCTAGAATTTTTGTTTGGACTTTATCTTTATCTCATAATCGCAATTTACTCGAAGTTGTTGCCAAACCTACCGACACGTCGTCACTTGGCACAACAACGTCTTCCAGATCGTATTCATATGACGACAAATCATTGTCAGTTCCTGTCATTTCTCTAAACACGAGCCAAATAATATGAAAATTTCAAATTTCTTCCCCCCTCAAAAATTTTATTTTCAAAAGTCCATTTACTAGAAAAAGAAATTTTAAGATTCATAAAATGTTTTTGGTGAAAGCAAACTTCAAAACCTTTTGTTAAGAGCTGGAGAGCAAAATCTATACTATATAATAAAAGAAACCATTTAAGGGAAATTTGTCATCATATTAGATATTTCAAATTTCTTCCCCCTCTAAAATTTTATTTTCAAAAGTCCATTTACTAGAAAAAGAAATTTTAAGATTCATAAAATGTTTTTGGTGAAAGCAAACTTCAAAACCTTTGTTAAGAGCTGGAGAGCAAAATCTATACTATATAATAAAAGAAACCATTTAAGGGACATTTGTCATCATATTAGATCATGTCTTTTGGATAATTATTATTTTAGTTTAGTCTTTTCTAATTAATTATAGATAACCCTCCTACTAACTATTGTTTAATTTAATATCTTATGGATAATTATTATTTAGTTTAATCTATTCTAATTAATTATAAATAACTCTCCTACTAAATAATATTTTGTTTAATCTCTTCTACCTAACTGTAGATAATCATTATTTAGTTTAAACTTAATGCATATTTCTCATTTATAATATTATTTATTTGATTTTCTATATCATATGATAGACACCTACTTTTTATTTGTATTATACAAATTTACTCTTTTTTATAATGAAATTATCTCTAATAAACTTTAAACTTTTACCATAGTATATATAATGCTAAACATAAAATCGAAAAACATTTTGGATGAGAACAATAAATTAAGACATAATATAATTATATGTATAATATGCACTTTTTAATAAAATAATACCAAAAAAATTTACACATATAAAATCATTAATTTTACTAATAATAACAAAGTTTTAATTTGTTAGTGCATAATGTCTATTGCTTACGTCTAGGATATGTCGGTTATGTATATAGGGCTTAGAATGTCAATCTGTGTATGTTTAAATATAATTTATATGTTTGTAAAGTGGCTCGTACGAGTGAGCTAGGTTGCTCGTACGAGTCAACCACATCTCTCTCCTGTGCGAGTCATGTTGACCTATAAATAGAGGAGCTTGAGTGTTGTGTTAGACATTTGTTAGTGTGTGACTATGGCGAAGACCTGTCAAACTGTTTACTTGTTATGTAACCGTTCACGTTTATCAATACGAATCAAGGTGTTTAAGCAGCTATATCTTTCTTGTTTTTTTGTCCAACTAGCTAACAATGAATTCTGCCTCTGTTGGCTGAGTCAGATCAGTCTGGTGCTCATAAGAGGAGAGCCAATCCCCTCTCACAAGTGGTATCAGATCATTGAGGCATGATTTGAGGACAAACATCAAGTTTTAGTAGACATCCAACAGTTTCAACAGTTGCAGATCCAGATTCAACCATTGAAGTTTTTCTACATCTATTCTTTTTCACACAGATCTAGATTTGGACGAATTCATGGACAAATTGGACTAGGATTTTAGTTTTACATGTTAAAATCAACTCTAACTAATCCTTAAAACTTTCAGCTCTAAAATCAAACTAAATCATGTCAAAAATTGTAAAAATCATCCGTTTGGTGACTTGAGCTGACTCATACGAGTAGAGAGACAACTCGTACGAACAACCATCCGTCAAATTAGATGCTTATACGAACAAATAAACAAAGTTTTTCTTAAAATCTACAAGTTACAAAACTGTCATTCGTACGAAGCAGTGATTTGCATGAAGTAGTCATTCGCACGAGTAACCTTTAATTCGCACTTGCATCTCACTCGCATCCTTGATTCGCACAAGTATATTACTCGCACGACCATCTCTGTCGCACGAGCAGCTCTGTCATTCGCACAAAGAACATTTTTAAGAAATTTTTCTTAAATTTCGTATCTCTTGTCATTTTAATCAGTGTTTTTCGAAAGTGTGTTTCTGAAATTTTGTAGAAAAAAATGGAAGAAGAATTTTACAATGCATTTGCTGCTTCAGTAGTTACAACCACCGCAGCTCAGAATATGAATCATGAAAAAGAGATGGCACGTGACAAAGCCCCCAAAGCTGATGAATCTTGAAGACTATGATAGCTAGAGTGAAAGAATAATGAACTAGGTTCAAGTGAATCATTTCACCTGTTGTTTGCCATTGAATCGAAATATCAATCTCCGATTGGAGAGAATGGTCTTGAGAAAATGTTAGCTCAACTCTCGGAATTCAAAAGAGAAAAGTTCATTAACGAGAAGAAGATGATGAACATCTTGCAGCAAGCCATCAAGGAAGATATCTTGGCACTCCTACAGCATGATGATGATGCTCAATCCTTATGGAATGCTTTACTGTTAAAATTCCAAGGAAGCGCGCAACTTCAGAAGGGAAAGAGAGCGTTACTAAGTAAAGAATTCGATATATTTACCCTAATCAAGGGAAAGACGGTGAAACAATTGATTGAACGATATTGTCACTTGGTGGTCCAAATGAAGCGCATGGGAATTGTGAAAACCAATGAAGAATTGGTCGATAAGCTGGCAGACTCTCTACCTCAAGGAGAATGGTCTACTTACTTGACTATTCTAAAGAATGGCATAGAGTATGGTAATTTCTCACTACCAAGATTTATTGAAAGATTGGAAGGGCACGAACTCGAGATGCAAAAAATGGCAAAGAGCAAAGGCGCCCAAATGCAACAAGATGTAAATCGATATTACAAGGGTAGTCCTGCCGCGCATATACAGAGTCCAAAAATTCAATATGCCTTCAGCGCCTTCAACAGATCAAGTCCACAGTCAAGTCAAGCTAGTGGATTTCAATCTTTTGCGTTTGTCAACCCAAATACGCCTCCAGGCCCACAATCATCCTATAGTTCAAGCAATATACAGAATCACCAGAACAATCAATCTAATCCCAATCAACGGGTTCTACAAGCAATATTGCTATTGATTTCTAAAATGCTCAAAACTTCGACGAAAACACCGCAAAGCAACACATGTCATTACTTGCCTCGGTACGTGAATCGTACAAAAGTTTAGTAGTATGAAAAATTGGGAATTCAGAGATGACAAGAGAGGATTACGATCAGATTGATCCGATCAGGATGGAATTGATGACATTAAATGGTGTGTGGCTTCCATCGTCTGAAGAGTGCAACGTTTCATGGAGATTACCGGAAAAGATAATTTGGGAGGACTTGATGGGAAACTTGGCTTCGATAAGTCAAAGGTTACATGCTTCAAATGCCGAGAGAAGGGACATTTCAAACGAGAATGTCCAAATAGAGAGTGGCAAGGGCAATCAAGAAAGCCATTTATCATCAACCTCAAGCCAAAACAAGAATGGTGAAAATTAAGATGGACCATAAAACTCCAAAGACAAAGCTCCGTCGTCACTCAAGAGGACGAAGGTTTCAACTGGAACAAGTACATCACGAAGAACGAAAGTTTGGCTTTGGTAGCAGAAATCATTGAAGAACCTGAAGAATATGCAGAGGCATCTCTTGATGAATATTACAACACATCGTCAGGAGAAGAGGAATTGTTAAATAGTGCATTTAAACATCTCTTGCCTAATGACATTCTTAAAACTTTTGCAAGTTATTGCAGGTTATTTGAGACAAGCCATCGATCGGCTTGTGAAGAAGAGAAGAAGCCTGAAGTAGAAGGGAGGGTTGATGTGATGTTGGAAAATCTGACTAACAAGACCAACAAAGCCTTTATGGCAAATGTGAATGAGGTAAATGTGTCTATAAATGAGTTGGTGAAAGAAACACCTTGCATAAAGTGCCAAGAGCCATGTAGTGAGTGTGCTGAAAAAGAAACACAATACAATGAGCTGAAATGTTATATAGATAATTTAGTCATGTGATTATAATTCAAGAAAAGAAGCTTATGACAAATTAAGCAAATCTGTTAAAAAAATTGAAAAGGTGATCAGAGAAAATGACGGAACACTTTCAATACTCAAGGCGACTGTAATGGACAAACAAATGGCCATTAATATTCATTTAAATACAATTGCCGAGCTAAAAAGTGAACTTAACAAAATGAAAATAAAAACAGAACGGGTTAACAAGTTGTTAATCATTATTCTACAAGTTCATACGTCATTGATCACATTCTTCCAAAAATTAAAAGCAAGGAAGAAAATCAAATTGATGAAAACAAAGGTGCAAGTTATGATCGTGTTCCACAACCTATGTGGAATAGCTATGCTAGTAAGAAACCATCGGGGGTGGAAAAGGTGCTCAATTTAAAATTGAAAACTGAAAAGACAAATGAGCTGCCTGCGAACATTGATATAACTTACACCAAACCAGAAAAAGAATGTGATTCTGATGTGGTTAATACTGTGGTTGAAAATGTTCGGAAGAATGAATCTGACAAATCCGAATTGGATGTTGAAACAACATAAAATAGTTTAAACACTAATCCAAAGTCATCGTATACAAATGCATGGATCGGACAAACTATATTCCAATGAGGATTTCGCAATTCAGAATGTCAATCTGGATCGTGTTGAAAAGTTGTTCAAGCTTGTTGAGGTGAGCCATTCTGATTTAGAAAAAATAGATGCATCATTTTATTCAAAATCAAAATGTGTTAACAAACCCTACCATCAAAGGAACAGAGACTATCCTGAAAATAGGAGAGCTGGGTTGGGTTTTCAAAAACAAAGAATAAATAACTTGTTTGCAAAGTTGAACTTTACAAAGAAAGTAAATTTTGTCTATGGGACAACTAGCGAAAGAGAAAAAGAGGTCATTGGTAAACAATCCAATGATGAATTCAAGAAAGAAAAAGAGAGTAGAAAACAGGATTTGAATTCCTCTGTTCGAAAAGACAGTAGGAAGTGCTACAAATGTAACAATGTTGGGCATATTGCACGACAATGTTCGGAAAGAAATCCAAAACCTGTTTTCAACTCCAACAGATCTACCAAAGATGTGAAACAAAAGGCAACCATGTTTGTATCAAAACAAATTCTGAAAAGAAACAATGACTCGCATAAAAATGTAAAATCAACGATTCAACTTAATTCTAAATTTGAAATTGGTGAAACTTCCACCAAGAATCGTCAAAAGGATTCAAAGTTTTATTTTAAACGGGAAAATTTTGAAAACACAAACTTGGGTAGCAAAAGTCAAACCATCTTTAGTAGAACTGAAACCATCTGTTCCAGCCAAAAAGAGGTCAAATAGAATGTCAAGATTGGTCCAAAGTTTGATATTCCCAAACCCACCCAAGACCAAGTAGGCTTGGGTTTCTCTATTTAAATAATTTCGTCTGCATGTGTGCAGGGGCTCCCAAGGTCGATCATGTCAAAATGGATTATGGATATGGAGCTTCCGACACATGACTAGGATGCTTGCGTTGTTACACGACGTCAAAGCTATCTTGGGGGGTTATGTTGGTTTTGCTGGAACTCAGGGTGGAAGAATTGTGGGAGAATCTATTCTTACAAATGGAGTGGTTTCCTTCGACAAGGTGGAACTACATTGCAGAGGTGGAGAACAATCTACTGAGCATTCGCAAATCTGTGACAAAAAAGTTCACAATACACTTCAATGACAAAGAATGCTTAATTCTCAAGCCGGGATTCAAAATTCCTGAGTAGTAGATCCTCATGCGCGCTCCACGAGAGAACGATCTTTATGTCTAGACATGAGCGTTGCACCACTACATCTAAGAAAGTTCAATGCTTCATTTCTAAAGCAACCAAGAAGGAGTCAATTTATGGCATCGGAAGATGGGGTGCGTTCACCTAAGAAAGATGAATCATTTGGTCACAACGACCTAGTGAGGTGTTAATCTGAAGACTTTTCATTTATCTGATGATTGTCTGAGGTGTAAGAAGGGGAAACAACATAAGAAATCACACCCAAGAAAGCTTCTAAATTCTATTAAGCTACCACTAGAAAGGCTTCATATGGATCTCTTTGGGCCAATAAACGTGAAAAGCATTTCTAGAGATCTATATTGCCTGGTCGTGACATATGATTTTTCTAGATTCTCATGGGTTTTCTTTCTGGAGAGTAAAGATGAAACGTTTGAAAGTCTTATGATTCTCTTCAGGAAGCTAGAAAACCTGTATCACTTGCCTATCAAGAGAATCCGCAGTGATAATGGTACCAAGTTCAAGAACAAGATGATGCTCGAATTCTGCAACGAAAAGGGATTCTTCACGAATTCACCCTCCCTATATTCCTCAACAAAATGGAGTAGCTGAACATAAGAATCACACACTGATCAAGACTGCTAGAACCATGCTCGCTGATTCAAAACTTCCAATTAGTTTCTGGAGCGAAGCAATCGCATCTGATATTACACTCTCAATCGTGTGTTGACAGTCAAGCCTCACAACAAGACCTGTTTTGAGTGCTAAACCATCAAAACCCGAACCTCATGTTTTTGGAGCTTTTGGATCATCGTGTACTGTTCTAGACCCGGAGGTAAATTTGGAGGCAAATCCTTGGAAGGATTGTATGCTAGTCCACAAAAGCTAGTCTTTTTGCCGAGTCTAAACCAGTTATTCTTGCACAGCATGTTGATTGTCAACGATATACTACGCCAACGCAGAAACCTAGGAATCATGGCTATTCAACTACGAAGGCTTGTGAAATTCATTTGACCGACCAGAAGTACTAACGAAGAAGAACTTGTTATGCTCTTTCAACAGCATCAAATCTCCAATCAAGAGCAAGTTTCTAGACGTTGGTGATTTCCCCGTCACTTCCTGTGTCTAACACTTCTGATGTAGGTCTGAGCAACACTCTGTAGGAATCAGTCTCTGTACCTATCTTGAACACTGCTGAATCATCTGCCATTCAACCGATTAATGCCGACTCTGATCATGAACCAACTTTTAATGATGGAGGAACCAGTTTTGATGAAGGATCTGAGCATATTGAAAGCTTTCTGAATACGCAAGCTGATCAATCCAATGTCAGAAATGAAGCTACATCTTCTGCACCAGTTGCTGATGAAGTGGTCACAAATTTGCAGAGTCAAGTAGATGTTCGAGTGAAGTAATGCCAAGGACACTTTCTTACCATCCATCGGAGAATATCATTGGTAGCTTAAAATCAGAGTGAAAACTCGCAATCGGATCAACAAGGATCTAAGTTGTTTTATACAAGTGCTTGCTCCATTGCAAACCAGACTTTCTTACATTTGTTTTGTTTCGTAGGTTGAACCAGGAAACTTGAGAGACGCGTTGAAAGAGGAAAGCTGGGTGGATGCAATGCAGGAAGAGTTGCTTCAATTCCTGAAAACTAGGTGTCTGGAAGCTTGTTGACCAACCGGATCATCATAAAAAGATCAATACTCGACGGGTCTTCAAGTGCAAGAGAGATGACAGAGTATTGTGGTCAAAACAAGGCTCGGCTCGTGGTCCAAGGTTTTCAGCTGCAAGAAGGGATAGACTACACCGAAGTCTACGCCCCAGTCGCTCGTCTTTAAGCTATTCGCATATTCTTGGCCTTTGCTTCTTGGAAAGGTTTCAAGGTGTATCAATTGGATGTCAAATCTGCTTTCCTTTATGGTAAAGTCAAAGAGGAGGTGTATGTCGGCCAGCCACGGGGTTTGTCGATCCTATACACAAGGATAAAGTCTACCTTCTGAACAACGCGTTATATGGTCTACACCAAGCCCCGAGAGCTTGGTATGAAACGCTTTCAAGACATCTTCTAGACAACGACTTTCTTAGAGGAATGTAGACTGTACCCTCTTCACAAAGGCAATAGATGGTCATCTGATTTTGGTACAAATATATGTGGATGATATTATATGTGGATCGACAAATGATAAGCTGTGCAAAGACTTCGAAGAAGTCATGAAGAAGAAATTTGAAATGAGTGCTATGGGGGAGATGAAGTTCTTTTTAGGACTTCAGGTTGAGCAATTGCTGATGGTATCTTCATTCATCAGACGAAGTATGTTCATGATGTGTTAGAGAAATTTGACTGTCAGGAACTGTGCCAGCATCAACTCATTAGCCCCAAATCACGGCATTTGTCCAGACACTCATGGAGTAAAATTTCATGAAATATTATATCGCTCCATGATCGGATCCATGATATATCTTACACTTCGCGAACTGATATCATGTATCCAACATGCCTATGCGCCCATTATCAGTCCAATCTAAGAGATTCGCACTTGTTAGCCATCAAAAGAATCATGTGATACTTGAAAGGATGTCCAAGCATCGGCTTGTGGTATCCTAGATATGACGAATTCAAACTTGCGGGTTACTTGGATTCTGATTTCGGCTGCTACAAGCTTAATGCCAAATCTACTACGGCTGGTTGCTAGTTCTTCGGAACTCGTTTGGTAACGTGGCAATGCAAGAAACAGACCGCGGTCGCTCTCTCTACATGTGAGGCTGAATACGTTTCAGCATCCATCTATTGTTCCAAGATATTCTGGATAAGCAGATGAGAGACTACGAACTGCAATTTCTTGATACGCCAATTTACATAGATAACAACGCAGCTATTGATATCACCAAAATCCTGTTCAACACTCACGCACTAAACATATAGAAATTCGACACCACTTTATCCGTGATTGCTACAAGAAAAAGTTGGTTAGAATGAAGAAATCCACACTGATGACCAAAAAGCAGATTTTACACCAAAGCATTTGATCGATCAAGATTTAAAAATCTTTTAAAATTAAATTGTTTAAGAAATCTGACATCAGGGGATATCCATGAGGTTGAATTTGAGGATGACGAGGACTTGACGTGATTCTCATCGGTATGACATGTTTTTCAATAAATATTTTTTCTTCAAAATTAAAAACCAAAAATATGTTTTTTATTTTGGGGGAGAAAAGTTGTGAAAAATTCAAAAACATTAAAAAGTGAAAAAGAGTTTTTGTGAAAAAGGGTAATCATATTACATCAGTTGATAATCATAGTATGCTAAAGTTATGGAATGTTTAAACAGGTAATTAAACAGATTTTACTGAGGATGTGCCAATAGGCTTCACTCGTTTAGTAAATTGTTCTTCAAGATATAAACTTAAAAGAAAAACTGAGTAACTTGTGGGTCGACATCTCTCCGATATATGGACTTAGTACTCCGAAATTTAGTTTGAGAGAATGCCAGATTCTGCGATATTAGGTCTTTATATTTAATCGATATCTGGGGTATTATCCGAGTTCTTCTGATTTTGCGTCTGAAATGACCTAGAACTTGCATAATACTTTACGCATTATCCGCCTACAAAAGCTGTACAAAAATGAATATGTCATAAACATTTACGACATTTACAGTTCAAAAGATTCCTTTATGAAACACCACCTAAAGTCGAGCCTTCATCTCTTTCTCTGTATGGAAATACTAACCTGAGCTCTCAAGGTCTCGCAATTCACCCCATTTATAGATATCAATTAAATATATTCACCTGTGAAATGAAATTCTGGGAATCTCGATACGGGAGTATATTCTGAGATGGGAAACACACTTACTTCATGTTACTTAATATCACCTAAACATATCTTGAAACATTTGAGAAACGTGTAGAGGTTTAAATGGATAAGTATATTGGCAATCCACGTAAATCTGTTTAAGAACTTAAAGTTACTACTAAGATCAACGGTACTTGTGATTTTTCTAAATATCTGATATGATCCTCTAAACACAAAACTCACATAAAAATATGTATGTAAATACATTTATTTACTTGTTCTTTCTTTTTAGAAAAATCCCAAAAGATTTTCAGTTTATCTTCTGCATTCTATCTTAGATTTTAGTCTACCGATGATGAAAATACCGTTAGTCCAAGTCAAAGCGACATTTGCTGGAGGAGAGCTGAAGAGCACAGGCTGGGAGCTAATCTAAAAAAAAAGGAAAATATCCTGAAACGTCAAAAAAGTTCATTAATTTAAAACTTTAAACTTTTAAAATAAATCTGTTTTGGTCAAACAACAGTCAACCAAGGTCACTAACTTGGACTTGGTAGGCAAATCGGTTAACTGAGGTCATTAATTTGGACTTGGTTAACTTAGTGGGTAATAAAAACAGATAAAATTTAAAAAAAAATAAAAAGATAAAGAAAGTGCATAGAACTGACTCGTACGAGTGACATTCTGACTCGTACGAGTTACACTCTGACTCATACGAGTGACAAAAGGCTTAAGTCGTGCAAATCATCACTCGTACGAGTGAACCTGAATGAGTATAAAAGAGATGCTCATTCGCATGAGTCACACTATTGACTATGTGCGACTAAGAGCTTACTCGGTGCGATTCAGTTCTTATCACTCACTTTTTTGATCTTCGTTAAGTAGCTATACTTCAGGGAGGTTTATAAGCATACCTCTTACGATGAGCAAGGTACAATGCTAGTTTTGAGTTGTTATAATGCCGAAATTGGACCAAAAGGACATAAAACGTAGATCTAGGATAATCAAACCCGTAAAATATAAAATTGAACTCAAAATTGTTAAAATCGGCCCTTTTAACCTACAAATCAACATTAAATTTGTTAAAATCTACACGTTTTAAGTTCGGTTTGATAAGGTGTTATTTGGTGCGATTTGCAACTCGTACGAATCATCACCCGTGCGAGCAAGGTTATCAAATGTCTGTTTATCATATTCACTCGTACGAGTGATCGCTCGTATGAGTAGGACCTTAAACTTTTATATCTTTGTGGCTGGTACGAAGCATCACTCGTATGAGGAAGTTTGCTCAAAACCTTAAAATTTGTTAAGTTTGATTTTCAATTCTTACGAAGAAGTGGCTCGTACGAGTGGGTTTTGTTTAGAACTTAATTCATTGTCTAAGTATTTGCCTCGTACGAATGGTAACTCGTACGAGTGATTAAGAGTTGAAATTTTTAAAAATTTTTCTAAGTCTTTGAAATGTTTATGTGTGCAGATCAAGAAGTCTTCGTTCTCACCGTTTCACAACATCTGTTGTCTTCTAGATGAGACTATTCCTGAAATTGCAGCATATAGAGAAGTACTAGACTTTTTAAGCCGACTTCCTATTACTAAGGCGCTTACTGATAGACACACGGCTTATCGTTCTCACATTGAATATTTTTGGACTGCCGTTGAATTCAGTGAGGAAGAGAATGCTATTTTATCCGCAATTAGGATTAATGATGGAGATATTCAAGTTAAAATCACTAAAGGCTTAATCCGAAGAAGACCCAACTGGTTTTTCAGAATACATGGTTAAGGGGTGCTTCTATCGGATGGGATATGAAGGATTCGTTAACGAAACTCCTTTAAAGAAGAAAATCTCAGTGCTCCGTTCCGTTACATTGCACATTGTATTATTCATGCCCTCAGCCACAGAAAGGGTGGCTTTGATGATTTGATAGACTATCAAATGTGCATGATTACATCACTTATTCTGAACCTGCCCTACAACTTCTCAAGACTGATTTTCTCTTAGATGATACACATATACAAAGTGAGAAGTTTCTTCCGTACCCGATTTTTGTTCAGATGCTGCACGATCACTTACATCCGAACTTAAAGAAGAATAAAGATGATGTTTTAAATCTTGAACATATGGATGTGTCAACACTGAAAAAGATGAATCTGCATCTAAAAGCTTTTCCTAATGCCAAGCCTGTATTCGGGGCAATTCTTGACAAAGACTATGTGGTGCCACCGAAGGGGAAGTGGCGAAAAGATGATAGTGGAGACGAGGTTGAGGAGTTAGAGGCGTTACACAGTTTTGTTGCGAAGAGAAGCGTATGGTTCTCTAAAGAAGATAAGAAGGGAGGTAAGGGGACGAAACAAAAGCAAACATCTACATCCTCCTCCACTGCCACTCAAAACAAGCAACGTGCATCTGACAGCACAAGGTTAGTAGACGAGTCAGAGCCAGAAGAAAATGTTGAAACTTTGGTTGCTGATATCGAAAGGGAAGAGTTTTGGGTTCAAGAAGGAATAGTTGAAGAGGCATCCTCCTCTAGCACTAATCAAGAGGATAGGATTGCTGGAGAACGAGAAAGAGCTAAAGAAAGAGAATTTGAATGTTTGGCTGAAATTCAATGTAAAGCAGAAGAGAAGAAACGTAAAGCGATAGGGGAAGAGGATACTACTTATGTACCTTTGGGTTCCGAAAGTGACACCCATGTTCGCAAATCTTCAAAGAGATCTTCTAAATGTCTCATGAGGCCATCTGTTAGAAGCACAGTTTCTCCAAAACTCAAATCTAAGAGAAAGGCATAGAAAAAGGTTGATGAAGCAGTGAATGTTGAACCGACTCCTCAACCACCACCATCACCACCTTCTCAACCAACTCCATAACCACCACCATCTCCACCACCACAACCTACACCTCAATCTCAACCCAGTTCTTCACAAGAACCAGACTTGAAGATCAATTTGACTTCGATTTTAGTGATATGCCAGGGGGAGAGGAATTTTCTGCAGATATGTTCAATGACACACGAATTGAAGAGTTGGAAAAGCAAGTTATGCTGAACAGTGTAAAGATTTCTAAGCTACAAGAGCAAATTAAAGGGCTGGAGGAAGAAAAACGACATCTTGAAGCTCTTTTGGCCAGTATCGTGTCGGAGAACGAAAGACTGAGGAACCGAATGGAAGAATATATTGAAGAATGCCTCAGTACTCAACGGAAAATGAGCTTATTGAGAAAATTCTTACGAAGACACTCGGAACTAACTTAGCCGCAGAAATAGATGAGATTGAGAGGGTAGAGGCTAGAGAAAGGGTTGCTGAGCGAGAACGCATTGCAAAAGAATTATTAGACGCTCAGGAGAAAGGAAAAGAGAAGGTCGGTGATGTGAACGGGGATCGTGCCCTCGAAATGAGCAACTGACCTGATCTCGCTCAACTAGCAAAGGCGAAATTCATTGCTAAAGAGGTAGACAAAACGAACAAGATAGTACTTACTGGTTAATTGCTTCTGCTGTATTAAAAGACGTCCAAGTACAGACGCGAGTAAACAAACTGGCAGAGCTTCGTCGTAGCAACTGACCAATCACTGCTAAGCTCTAACACAACACTCCTCTATATATAGGTCGGCATGACTCGTACTGGAGTGCGTGTTAAAACAGTGACTATGCTTCGTACGAGTATGTGCTTCGTATGAGTGAGACACTCGTACGAACCACCTAGTTTTGCTCGTACGAACTAAACTAACAAAACATATAAAATTTACATTTTATCATATACTAATTGAGATGAAAGCCCTATATACATTACAGAAATGTCCTAGACGTAGGCAATAGACATTATGCACCAATAAACTCCCCCTTTGATGTTGCCGTAGTCTGGATACTCTTCAAAAGATAATCTTCAATAGATTTGACTCTAGCGTCCAAAAAATCTCTTCGATGGCTTGCGACGCTCCTCAAAAGCAATTGGCGTTTGATCTGTAGGAGGAGGTCGGTTCATTGTATTGCTAAACTGAAATCTCCTAAGCGATGCTATTCTAGCACGCTCCGCAATCCGAGCTCATTCTTTTCTTTCTTCTTCGTCTATTTCTCTTCAAGCTTTCTCCAAGAAGTATTCCACGTCGATCCTGAATGTATGTCGTTTGCAAAGCAGAGATTGACTAACTTCTAAAATTGGAGAGCTTGCTCCTTGTCTTTTTCCTCAAAACATATCTTACTGTAAAATAGACATTCAATATCCTTCTTTGAACAATTCACTAGCCACATCGGGTCTAGTACTCGAATGCTACGCCATAGACCATATAAACGTTTATGTGCTATGACGGCTTCAGATAATTCCTCAGTAATTTTCCAAGAATTATCATATGGTTGAACATATATAACAGCTTCTCCTGTACTCGAATCGTAGTGCCACCATTTGAAGTTCTTGTAAAAATCTTGTTCAATCTTTATGAGAGGCATGTTCTTCATCACACGTGGCTTCTTTACTATTAATGTTACATCCTTCTCATTCGTCACTGGATCAACTTTAACAATGCGACAAGGAAAGTGAGGTTTCCAATGAGTAAAACCATGCATTGCTTCTAGCTTAATCAATTTCTAAAGCCGCTGGTCATGAAATTTCATCTTCATATTATTCGTCTTTGTTTGAACTAGCTCCTTAATATCCCAGTACGGCAAGGTTTTGATATCGCGTAGATATTGGAAATATTGAATACCAAACTCCCTCTTTCTCGCGTATACATTTAGCTCTTCGATCCATCCCCAGCTTAAAATATCCCCTAACGATATATCAGCATCTCGAGTAAAGAATTCTAGGGGTCTTTTAAATTTATGCAGCTGGAACATTACGAAACCATTTCTTCCTCTTGTCAGCTATTTCAGCGCTCGACATTTGTTGAGGAATAGTTCCGTCTTTAAAAGCTTCAGAAACTTTTCTTTTCAACATTTTAGAACTTTCAAATGCGAATAAATCTGCAAAAGTTGGGGAATCATTTATACTCTGATTAGCTTGATTAGCATCGTCATCAGAATCATCTTCCACGACCACTCTGTCATACACGTTTGCATCCTCAATTTCTTCAAATACATACGAGTTCAGTTCAAACACATCTATCTCGTTCAATTCATTTTCAAAATCGAATTCAAAATTTTCTTTATTTACTCCTAACATCTCTACTATCTCCTCCTTTGTATAACTATGCACAAATTCACCCTCCTCTACATCGTGCTCAAGATACAGTACTTTGGGCTTTGGCATGACAGGAACATATAATATTTCTAATTCTGGGAAGATTCCTGTCTGCTGAGCATTAACAGACTCG